>OZ022414.1:61602123-61694485 GCA_963989365.1 Rhimphoctona megacephalus | reverse complement strand
CCCCTGTAGTAACATGAAGGCTACATGGGGTCGAGACTGTCCCAGTATTTTTAAACCGTTGGTAAATTAAAAGTAATGATTTTAAGGCTTGAAGAAATTCGAGTATCATTTTGAAGCATCTCTTAATAAAACAGAACAGTTTATTTATAAAAAAAAAAAAAATCAATTACCGCGTCATGAGAATGACCAATTTTCAAAAGACCGGTGTTGAATATTGGGCTCGAATTTTGTACTAATTCTGAAATAAATTTCTGAATTAATCCAGGATGGCAATAAAAGAAGAATAAAGAAAAAAAAGTAGTCAAACAAAACAGAAACATAAAACAAAACCAAAAGATAAGAACTAAAAGTGTGACAACTGCAGTAAGAGTTTTATCCTTATCGATACACCGGTAGCATTTCTCGTTAATACTCATTTTATGAAACACTATAAATCGTTTTTAATCGTCAATTATTCGACAACAAGCAGGAGCAAAAAAAATAGTATGAGATAAACGATGGTTAAAATGGAGCGAACAAAACGGAATTTTAAGAGATTTTGGGGACTCGATCTAGGGATAGCGATAAATTAAAATTTTATACAATTTGCTGAACATGGAACGAAATAAAAGGCAAAGAAATTTATGGAATTTTTTTAACGACGTAGAGTTTACAGTATTTGAAATACAACGGATTTTCTTTTGTTCATAATGTCAACATTTTTTTGTTGCAACCTATAAAAATTTGAGGAAGTTTTTTCCGACTTTATATTGTTAAGAATTTTTAGAAAGAAAAAGTCAATTATAGAAACACAAAGGCGAGAATTTTCGTTGCATCTCAATGCTGTCAGTTATAATACCATCAACTATAAAAAACACGGACGTGAAATAAGTGTTTAAAACTTGGTTACGTTCGTTTAAAGTTAGCGTGAACATTTAATGGACGCAAAACAAAATATCGAAGTTTTAACGACGTTTCAAAATTTTTCATACAATTTCATCGAAATCGCAACCGCATAAACAAAGGGTATTTGTATTTGCTAATTTGTGATACATTCGCAGCAGCAATAATAGGCCATAACCTAGTGATAATTTGGAAAAACACGAACTCAGTTGTGAATAGGTGTAAAGTGAGAGAAAAGAAAAAAACACGAGAAATGTGTGGGTAAATAAAGGGAAGAAGGAAGGAGAGGTAAATAGAGTCGAAATAAACCGTGGATGCTGTTGGCACATGGCAAGGGATTGCGGTCGACGTGTAGTCAGACATTCAATTTCTTCGTTTTCACTGCTTTACTTGGAGCTTGTACGTATATACATGTATGCAAATGCGCACAACCAGGGAATACGACAAGGGACCAGGCGTACGAGATAAAAACTAAATCTTGTTTTCCTCTCTCTCTCTCTCTCTCTCTCTCTCTCTCTCTCTCTCTCTCTCTCTCTCTCTCCTCTCTCTCTCTCTCTCTCTCTCTCTCTCTCTCTCTCTCTCTCTCTCTCTCTCTCTCTCTCTCTCTCTCTCTCTCTCTCTCTCTCTCTCTCTCTCTCTCTCTCTCTCTCTCTCTCTCTCTCTCTCTCTCTCCTCTCTCTCTCTCCCCTCTCTCGTTCCGCCATTCTGTCTTTACTTCTTGCCACATCTCATTAGGAATGCTGGCAAAGCTCTAAGGAGATACAACGAACGAGGAGTAATAAATATAATGAGAAATGGGGAAGCTCCTTGCACTTTTATACACAAGGAAACATGTTTTTCGTGGTCCAGATGTTGCAAATGATATTTCAGCACAAAATTATAAAAATATATGCGAAGCTACGTATTTTTTCGGAGATATACGTAATGAAAAATTTCGGAATAATATACGCGATGCTCTTAATTAGTTTATCAGGCAAATTGTTGCGATTTCTTAGTGAATTTTGATGCCACACATTTTTATGAGGATGAAAATATAAAATTATCCAAATTTACGCTAGGCATGTGGTGAGCAGGGACGTAGGTGATATTCTGCTGTGATGGTGTTGTGATTCACACTAGGGAATATACCCGGATACTGGATTCCCAAACAAAATCATCAGGAGGAGCAGAAGCAACGGAGGAGAGGGAAACGATGAAGGAGAAGAAAAGCTTTAATAAATAAATTGAAAAAAAAGACTATGCTTTATGGAGGAGGGAGGTCTGAGCATCAACGGATATCTTTTTTCTCCTCGCGCTTCAAAGACCCTTCGTATCTTAAACGAGCACCCACTCACCTCTCGTTTTTTCTTCGTTCTATTGAGATACGTTCGCCACTAGTCTATACCGACGTGCATTTCTGCATGGTATCTTTTAAAAGAAAATCTCATGGGTTTTCGGCTTGAGGGATTTGCCACTATAAGTCAAAATAATTTATTAACGGGGTCATCCCATGTGACAGCTATTTTTTTTTCGCTTTTTTGGGAATTTTTTTTGATGAACCATTAAAACACAATATCTTTGAATTTTTACCACACATTTATTAACATTTTTACAGTCCCTCAGAATTTTATCAAACAAAAATAACGAGTTGAATCGACTTTACACCGTTCGGAAGACACTCATGTGTTGGTTGACGGCTGCCATGATTCCGGAGGTTTTGCTCATCTGAAATCAAAAAATCAAACGGAATTTTTATTTGTAGACCTGAGACTATCGCTGGAACTAGAATAAAGTAAAAATATCGAAAATTGAATTTTTGGCACGGTTTTAAAAGTCGAAAAAAACGACGAAACTTGGAACTTAACATTTAAAACCGTGCCAAAAAGTCAATTTTCGATATTTTTACTTTATTCTAGTTCCAGCGATAGCCTCAGATCTACAAATTAAAATGCCGTTTGATTTTTTTATTTTAGACAAGCAAAACTTCCGGAATCATGGCAGCCGTTAACCAACACATGAGTGCCTTCCAAACGGTGTAAAGTTGATTCAGCTCGTTATTTTTGTTTGATAAAATCTTGATGGACTGTAAAAATGTTAATAAATGTGTGGTAAAAATTCAAAGATAGTGTGTTTTAATGGTTGATCAAAAAAAATATTCCCAAAAAAAAGCGAAAAAAAATAGCTGTCACATAGGATGACCCCGTCAAGCATTTCCTTCCACAATATCGTTTCCAACGTTTTTTTTTTTTTCCATACACTTTTTCTCACGTATGAAAATAAAAAACATTTCCAGCATATCAACGTGGTAGATCCCTGGGAAAAAAATATTATCTTCCAGTCGTTTCTCCTACCCTGCGTATATTGCGTCGTTGACAAAGTAAACAGATATCACCTTCGCCTTTGTGCCCTCTTTCTTTGTAAACCTTCCCCTCCATTTTTTTCACATCAACGGCTGGTCTTTGGTGTCTGGTCAGCAATGGTGACTGAGACGTTTGACATCGCGTACAACCCTCGCGTGCCTTAAGTGCATACGTGAAATAATTGATAAGCGCTTTTCTTTTACCCAAACTCCCAGCCCGCGAATATGCGAGAAGCCACGCTCACTTCTTTTTACCCAAGCTCCAAAATCACAATAATATTTTTCGTAGCATTTTATTTGCCTAGCCCTTTGCATGGCTCTTTGAGCCATGCGGTGGGACTTACGTTGTCCCACCTTCATTTGCGGTTATTTAATTATTCAACTACTATTTTAACAACTAATATCGAGTCTTTTAGGTCTACATGATCCCAAGGACATTCATAAGTGTAAACAAAATATGAACAGTCATTATTTGTTATTTACACAAATGCCACATACAAACGAATAATCGAATTTCGTACCATTTCATGAAAAAAATCATTTTCTACTAATCTACTGTCAAAATCGGAATGACAATTTTTTCACAAACTTTATACACTTCAAAGATTTCTCCAGAATATTTTCGAAATTTTTCGTACGGTGGTTTTTGTTTAAAAAATTAAACATACAATAATTTCTGTGCTAGGCGCAAACTAACAATTATATTCACCGAAGCTTTGGGAGTTTTTCGCATTCGAATCTAAAGAAAAAATTTTGTTATTTTCAAAATTCAATATTACGGAACCAATAACGAACTCAAATAGATATAAAAATAAAATGGTTACGTGTATTTACATTGGCTTTCTCGCTTTTAGCTGTATCCAGAACTAATGACGGGTACGTAGCAAGTAATTAATTCCATTTTTTTCCGTTTTTTTTTTTTTCATATTTTATACCGAGTTTCATTACAATCAAGTAATTTTTCGCATTTTTGTCCACCATATTTGATCCGCCATCTTGAATTCCCAAATTTTGAGTTCATATTCGTCCCCCCCCCCCTCCCGCCCTCCAAATGAGCGAGCCCAAAAATCCAAGAATACCAAGTTTCATTGCAATCAAGTAATTTGTTGCATTTTTATTCACCATATTGAATCCGCCATTTTGAATTTTCAAGTTTTGCGTTAATATTTGTAATCAACAACCCCAAAAATCAAGACATACCGAGTTTCATTAATAACAAGTAATTATTTGCATTTCGGTTCACCATATTGGATCCGCTATTTTGAATTTCCAAATTCTGAGTTTAGATTCGTAATCAGCGACCCCAGAAACCCCCGAGTACCAAATTTTAAGCTGATTGCACGTAAGAAAAAATGTATGGCTCAAGGGTTAAGGCCGTTTTATTGACTAAAATGCTTCTTTTTCATAGGTGAGTTTTCGGATAGAATAAGTTCGAAGCTATTCGAGTTTTTTTTTTTGAAATTCTTTCTTTTTTTTGAAATTTTTTTTTGAAAAAATTTGAAAAGAAATTGAGATTCTTTGAAAACACGTGTGAATTTTAGATTTTTTTTTTTTTAAATTTCATCTTATAAGCTTGTACGATTTAGTAAACCGTTGCGCAGGAAAAGCTTTTGATTGGCTACCAGGATGCCGGACGTTCTATGAACCCGAAAAAAAAATCAAAATGTACTCTCAATCTGGGGCTGTGTTTTGAGCACTGATACCAAAGTTATAGAGAAAAAAATCTTTTTACCAAATCACAGCATGCAAAACTTCATTCTAGTTCCGACGTTGAAAAACAGTCTACTGAAGATGTGTACCAAATTTCAACTTAATCGGCCAATTAATTATCGAAATATTGTGGTCGCTAATTTAAAAAGCATATTTTTGAAAAAATTACTCGAAATGTATTTATGATTTTATTTCTTTCGAAAAAAATTATTGGTATTCTTGAAGAATCAAGAATGTGAATAAAAATTCAGAAGAAAAACTTAAAAGTTTCAGATTTCTTCTACCCTAAAATTCATCTCCGAAAACCGAATACTGAACAACACCGCAGCATTAAATTGAATTTATTTGGAGATTTTTAAACGCGAGAAAAGTATAAAAAATTCTAGTGTCGAGTGATTGATGGAACTCTATAAATATTGTGTTTACAGGCGTTCTGGGAAGTTACCCGTTCGAACGAATTTCTAGAACATTACAGGAGAAAAAAATGTCGACGAACATGGTTCGAAGTGTCGAGAAATTTTAGGCTATTGGAAATTATTCCTGAATCTATGAAAACACCACGAGCCTGTATATTTAGCCAAATTGTCACGACTTGTTTTTCTCGCATTGCTTCATTGTTGTTTACCGATTTCATTTACGAAAATTGGTGAATTTTTTTTCTTTACCTTCATTAGAGTATTGAATGTACTGAATCTACAAACGATTTTGACAATTTATAACTCCGGGCTTGTTGCCCTGGGTTGAGAAAAAAAAAAGAAAAAAAAAACGAATTCTCGTTGGACTGCAACGATACAACTTTGAATGTGACAATCAGTCAAGTTACATTTTTGCACGAAGTGAAAAAATTTGTATTTCCCTACAATAAAATTGACTTAGGAAAAAATGAAGGAACGGAAATTGGATTAAATGATGTATTTTTGTCTCTCACGTAAACGTGAGATAAAAAAAATAGTGAACGGTCTATCCAATTTCTACACTCGACGGAAACCGCTTGAAAATAATATTAAAATATATTTCCGGATGGTGTAAATTTGTATTTCTCGTCGAGTCTATGAATTGGAGAGACGATTTATTCACGAGCTAAAGTGTGGTTCATGAATACCAATCGAGGAAAATGGGAGAGGGTGGATTACAATTGTCGGTGGTTTTGTAAAACAACGGGTGTGAAAAGAATATACGCCGGTTTACGTTTGTCGAATTACGTCTCACTCTGTAACATTGCGGTCGTTGGTCGAGGTCAACCAACGCCCACGTGTTCCAGGAGGGTGAAGGAGGAAGTAGAATAAAAAACAATTTCGCACTCGTTTTTGTATTGCACTGGGAAAAAAAGCTTGCGATCCGGAGAGACGAGCATCTTTTTTTTTCGTGTCAAGAAACACATTCGTGGCAACATATCACAATATAATACGAAGGCTTTCATTTTTTAGTCTTTTCATATGCCCTTTCTCGTCCTTCACACTTGGAGGGTTCGCTCAAATTTGCGGAACCTCACACACACACACGCGTGCGCACACACACACACACACACACACACACACACACACGAGCTTAAAATTGCACGAGGATGATGGGTGTGACGTTTAACGTCGGGAACAATGCTGTTTAATTAAATTAAAAATCTTCAGAATTCACGAGTCTAAAATCACTGAATCAAGAGCCGCCGTAGCGGCTCGACGTCAAGTATTAAAAAAAAGCCAGCACGATTTCATTTACACTAGCATTGAAAAATCGTGTTTTCAATGAAAAACAAAATTGATGTAAAAATTATGAAATTTTTTCAAATTTATGATCCAAAAATCAACTATAATTGATCTAAAAATTGGGAACTAAGATATTTTTGTCCTTTAACTGATTTGCTGTTGTATTACAGACTTGCAAATCCTACCAAATGTGTACCGAAGCCCAAAAATTCTATAGGTAAAAAGGTCAAAGTCTGTCTTGCTTTCTTGTTTCATTTTCCGTACAAATCGATAGAAACATTGTTGTAAATTTCACCGGGTTCGCATAATCGTAAAATTTAATCTTATAATTCGAGTTCTAGACCGAATTCCGAGTCAAAAATTTTATAATACCGTTTTTCGATCAGTCCCGTCTGATGCCCACAAAAAAAACTCTTAAAATTGCCAAAACTCGCGCTGTTTCATCGCCCATTTCCAAAATAGCATAGGAGTCATTTTGGACAGGATAAAATTCGGTACAAACAAGTGCTTGAAATCACTTTTCTATCATTAATAATTTAATCTTGATAGTGGATCGAAAAAAGTCCTGAAAACGCTCATCTCACGTGCAGCCCTCGAAAGACAGGTGGTTTTTTGGAGCCCTCTTAGGACTAAGTACTGAAAATAGAAAAATGTCGTCAAATACTTTTTTGTAGGAAATTTGATATTCTAAAAAACTGATTCTATGTATTTTTACTCAATCTCCAACCGTTTGGGCAGTGTGCGCGATCGAAGAGCGCTTACTTGTCAAATTCAATCATTAATAACTCAGGAAGAGAAAATGTCTAATGAAAAAATGGTACAGTACTTTTAAGACTTAAAATTCGATCTAAAACTTAATTTGACCACTCAACCTGGGAAGGTCTGTGCACAGCACTAAAGTAGCATACATATAAATATATTCCGAAATGATGAGAAGTAGGGTTAAGTGTTGAAATCTGGAGCGAGGTTGCAATATTTCCAGATAATCAGCTTAAGCGCCAGATTGACGTGGAGCTATGATGATAGTCCGTTCCCTATTGTGCTACGATGTGTAATATTTTCAAGGGGATCGCGAAGTCCCATTTGTGTATAAGAATACACACGCATCCATAATAAAACTTTTATATCACTTGAATCTCGTGTATCAAGCGATTATTCAACTTTATTCATTTGTACCGGTCTCGAGCAAATACGTGGTACCGACTGAATAAAATTTTTCATGAAAAAAAGAAAAGGAAAAAGTAGGAAAAACATTGAGAAAAATGACATAGCTTACCGAGTAGCTGGACCGTTCTCTTGTAAATGAAGAGCCGAGACGAAGTAGCGATAGATTTCGCGCGCTCGCTCTCAAGTTCCCCCATCCGTTCCAGACTCTATGCTCTCTTCTGTAACGATCATAAAAATGAAAACAAAAATTATAATGCTTATCGTTGGAATGCTATGAAATTTCTTTGTTTCAGTATCTCACAAATATGGTTTTTGCAGTTGTTTAAGAGCTATGAAAAAGCATGAACTTTTTATTGGGCCTTCGTCAACAATTCAGGAAAAGCCCAAAAAAATTGATGATTTTGAAAATCTTGTTGAATGTCAGTTGTCTATGAAGCTCATCCAAGTATTGGGAACGGGCAAGTTCAACTTAATCATTTTTTTTTAATTTAATCTTATTCTTTCACTAATAATTTTTTTGATCAAATCAAATTTATTACTTTCATATAGAAGACAAAAAACGGTCGATTATTAACAAAAATAATTATTTTTGTTAATAATCGACTGTTTTTTGTCTTCTATATAAGAATAATAAATTTGATTTTGACTCGGGTGTAAAAATTGATAAATAACGTGTAATTTTTTCGTTCCACCTCTGGAAAATATTTGTATTTTGTAAATTCAATACACATAGTATTTTTGAAAGGATACTGAAATAATGATGACTATCATTTTCAAAAAATTGTATGACGCGTTCGAACTACCATTAGAAAAAAACGTAACCGAAAAATCTGTATTTTTAAGAATAACGACGAAAGGAAACAGAATTGAATTTTTTTATTACAAAAAAAGATTTTCCATCGGACTTTTGAAGAAGTTGAGATTTTTTACGAGACGACTCGAACGAAGAAATTGCAGTGAGAGAAAGCGGAAGTCCATAGAATTGTTATGGGCGGAAGGAAATTTAGAAAAAAGCCAGAAGGATATGAATCCGGCACATGTTTTTGCTCTCAAACGACAGTTAGCCTGGACGCTTTGAGTTTGTTCACGATGGCATGACGAACGGGAAACGCAAAAATCCCTTCAAGTTCTATGGCTAAGAGACCCGGCGAATCGTCAAATGTCGTTCCCGCAAAAAACGTATATATTTGCGGCGTGTTTATTACTTTGGTGCCCATTACGGTTGGGCATTCAAACATACGCTTCGTACGATGAATTTGATATACATTCGCATATACTCAACTTTCGTTGATGTGAAGCAGATCGGAGTTAAATAAAGCTAACTTTGCAGGACTTTCTTGCATCGCGAAATTTTCGTTCGTATGGGGCATTTCACGTCATTTTTATATTCTCAAAAATTCACGCTTTTCATTAGTGTGAATTTTTCATATGCTTTTCTATGTAAAAAATAAGCGGACACGTATTTTAAGATTTTTTGATTTGGAGATTTTTTCGATTTTTACAGCTGGTTGAATTTTTGACTTTTTGTTGAACCCATCTGGATTCAGGCTACGATAACTCGGAAATTATGGGCTCTAAAACAAAAATGAGTTATAGCAATTTTACTCAGTTTTTTATGTAATTTCAGGTAAAAAATACACCGAGTCTAAAAAAAAAATGTCTACATTCTTTTTCTATTTTTATGCAAAAACCCAAGGGTTTTCTAAAAAGGGCATTATCGATATTCGATTTCTATTTTCTTTTTTCAAAAACTAGGTGAATTTACAAAATTTTTAAGAGCGGGTTCAGAGTGGGCGGACTTATTTCACGGAAGCTACAGCTATTTGAATTTATGATAATTCAATAAAAGTACTTGAGGGTGGTGATCAAAGTAAAAATGTAGAGAATTTGATGAAATATTACCAGAGTGTAGAGTTGACCTAAATAAATTGAATGGTCACTTAAAAAAAATTTTCTTCTACACATTTTTTGAGAAATTAATGATTGAAATCGCAAGTTTATACACATTACTATACGGCGGTCATGCGTGTCGCTTCTTTGAAAAAATAAAATCACCCGAAAAAGAGCAGAGAAAATAATGGAAAAAATCGAGCATGTTCTTGAAACTTTTTTATACACAAAAGAGTTCAAAATTTTTTTCTACACCGTTTATTAGTTATTGCAAAAAATGTTCGGTTATTTGTACCATATTCACTAATGTTTTGTCAATCTACTATACAACATGGCAACGTCACCGATTGTAGAAGACGCCCAGACATACCCTTGGGGCGCTTGGGTTTGCAATGAACCTAACCTATATGTGCAGTATCAAAAACTTTTTCGGAGTAAGGAAAATATTGAAGAATTGTGAATCATAGGAAAACCGGACTAAAAAAAAATAGATCATCTGTAATTAGTAAAATGAATTTATTCTTTGGTTAAAATATCATATGTCCAGTATTGGACTTTTTTGGAGTAAGGGAAATATGAAAGAATTATGAATCGTACAAAAACCGGACGAAAGAAAAAAATTAGATCAGTTGCGATTAGTGAAATTTTTTTATTTGGTTGAAATATCATAAGTATTATATATATATATATATATATTGTAACGGTACGTTTTTATGGAACACGCCGCTACGCGTGAATTCGAGCTTCTTATAATAAGGAGCAGGTATGAAAGAAAGCGAAAAAAGCAGGGATTTGATTTTAACAAAAGAATAATAACATTTATTCAAGAAAACACAAAGATGATTTTTGTTGTATAACAATTTTGTTCAAATAAAGACAATGTTTATTTATTTCACGTATTTTTTTATTATTTTATTCACATGGATTTTCTTTTCCCAGAAACAATGATATTTGGTTTTTTTTTTCATTTATTGTAATTTTATCAATTATTTGCGGTCTGGTGTCTTTCTTTACAATAGAATGAAGAAACAATCGATTCGTCGCTCAAAAACAATAAAAATGACAATTTTTTCTGATTAATTTTTCCAAAATAGTCAATTAAACTTTATAAAGACTCTATACAATAATAATAATCTTTGTCCGTGACTCGATATAATCTTACAATAATTGAACTATTTTGGACAAAAGAAATTCTTGAGTTCGGTTACACTCGACGTTTTATTTCTTGATTGTTCATTTAATTCTATAATTTTGCTCGTTTTGTAATATCTTAATTATTCAGACAGAATGCCCTGGTGACTTATTCTGGTTATTTCTCAAAATAATAAATTCAAATTTCAATTATTCAATTTAATAATTTAATAATCTCAAATTCCAGCCAGCCATAAATTTCAGGTAAATGAATTATGAATTGGATAGGAAATTTAGGAATATCAGCTGCAGGAATGAACGAACCCGAACAACTCCGTCACCAGTACCCCTTAAGGGGATGGGTCAGTCACCTAACCTCACCTCGAATTTTCGAAGTTGAAATTCTTCGATACGGTTTGACCGATTACAAAAAAGCTCTGTCAGCCCACGCAGGACGATGGCAAAAATGGGCTGACAGGGCCTTTTTGCAATCGATCAAACCGTGTCGAAGAATTTCACTTTCGAAATTTGCAGCTATCTCTCTCGCACTCATAGCGGCTCAGTCGGTATGACTCCTAGCCTTAAGGGGACCGTATGGTCTAGAAATTTGAAAAAATCGATTTTTTTTTTTTTTCGATATGTCGAAAGTATAGTATCTCAAGAATATACTGTGAAATTTTCATGCGGAAATTCTCAATATTACAGCTTCTACAGCCCATAACGCAGGTAGAGAGCGGTCCGCGACACGAAAACGTTCAAAGCCTTATTGGACACAAAGCCTTACGGGGATGATTTTTTAGTTTGCAAAAAAGAATGTGTTTTGCATGTTAAAAAACGTTTGTACAAACGTGCTGTTGATGCGAAAAAAAAACATGCACAAATAAAGAAAGCAACAAAGAAATTGACAGAAAAAGAAGAGGGAAAAAAGACACAGCGGAAATCGATAAATAAAACACCGAAGCGTCAACAATTGACGAATAAATTATTGCAAGAGCTGTCAACTTATTACGGTCTAGCAATTAGACGTAATTCAGATTCGACTGAAGGGATGAGAAGTGAAATATGGGCAGCATATTATCACAAAATTTCAACAGATGAAAATCCGCAACACTCGTACTGTCCTCCAGGTTCCGAATCGTGGTGCAAGTGGCGTCAAAGTGAGGCTGCAGGTACTTTAGACACCTACGAGCACCCACCTGCTCTGTGCGATGAAGCACAAGAGATATTAAAACCAATTTATGAAGAATTGACAGCAGAGACTTTATTGGAAAGGTGTATTGGCAGTAATACGCAGAACAATAACGAAAGTTTCAATGCTTGCGTGTGGCACCTTGCGCCGAAACATCTGTTTGCCGGAAAAAAAATCATTGATATTGCCACTCACATTTCCGCTTGCATATTCAATGAAGGATTTGCATCCCTATTGAAAATAATGGAGACCATGGGCATAACAATCGGGCCACAAGCGGAGCAACTAGCGCAAAACCGAGACGAGCTGCGAGTATCGAGCGCCAACCGTAGGAGCACGGACAACTCCAAAGAGGCTCGGACAGCTCGAAGAAATGAAAGGAGTGAGGAAATCTTGAATTATGAACGTTCCGAAGGAATCCTATATGGTGCCGGAATCGCGGATTAACTGTAAGTATTCAAAATTTGCTCAATATTTGAAAATATCTGTACCTCAAACTTTAAACTCATTTATCTCGAAACGACTTTTTTCGGCACTGCGCAGGTGAAAACAAAAAAACTATTCAACCGAATCACTTGAAATTTGGATATGTTGTTCACAACATGTATGGCTATCGTCGGAACTACAATCATAATTTTATTTAAATAATTTCTTATTGTTTATACTAAAAAACTAGTGAAAAAAAAACCCGATTTTACGAATTTTTTTTCAAAAGCGCGCCATTTTGTCAATTTTTAATTTTTTCGATTTGTTCTAGTCCCGACCATAACTGCACTCTTTCTGATTAAGAATCTTCTTGAATTTTGTGTTTCAGATGAGTAGAAGTCTCGGATCGATCTTCACCGTCCGGGTCGGATTTTTCGAGAGGGTCGTCTTCAATGCCAATTATATGATAATAAACACTGTTTTTAAAATTAAAAAAAAATTTTTTTGTATACTTAATAAAGGTAGTAATAAACCCGAAAAGTTAAAACATCGATTTTTAAATTTTTTAAGGCAAAAAAAAAATCGTGAAAATAGGTGAAATTTTCGTGCTCTAGACCATACGGTCCCCTTAAAGGATAGGTAATTGGCTGCAGGGATAGAACGAACCTGAACTACCCCGTCACCAATCGGTAATTTATCCTAAACCGGCTGCAGGAATCGAACGAACCCGAACGACTCCGTCACCTGAAAAGGATAAATTTGGAGGAAATAGAATTATTGGGTATACACCAGCTGCAGGGATAGAACGAAACCGAACTACCCCGTCACCAGTGTATAGGAAAATTTAGGAGAGGTGTTTCAGCTGGTTATGGAACATGAGAATGTTTTGATAATGAAAGCTAAATGTTTCTAGCCAGAATAAGCCAGAGATGCGGGTAGTGAGCTAGCTGACTAGTCTCTTTTCAGAGTCAGGTATGAGCTGAGAGTGAGCTGGGAATGCGCTGTCGATGCCTCTGAGCACGCGCTTTTATACTGTTCGAAACAAAAGAATAATCATAATAATACAGTCTAAAAATAACTCGAGCACCGGTTGCTCCGCAAAATAATCTCAAACCAAAGTCTGGCTCCCAAATTCTCTTATTGGCCCTCCTTGTTGCTACGCAAGGCCCGATTGGCCCGGCTCAAGGCCAGCTCACATCGCGCATGCGCGAGAATAGTCAACCTCTTAATTTTATATTCTTCTATCGAATTTTACAATTTCTCATTTCTCTTTGAATTCCAATAATCGACCATTTCCATTCTTAACAACAACAATAATACCATTCATGATTTAATAACAATGAAAAAATAATTGAAATCGCATGTCCGATTCGTCGATTCGCTAGTGAGATCGCCACGCGCATGCGCAGAAATCCTTATTTTCTTATTTTCTATTTTATTTAAATTTTACTTATCATTTTGTCGCTTGCGTACTTTATTTGAATTTTGGGATTTTTTTTTCTGATTTTTCTATTATCGCATTCATAGTAAAAGTTATTGTTTTGTTATTAAATAATGCTACGTGCAAAAGTCACGTACGCACTTGTTATTTCACATTTTTCCCTCTAGGAGCTTGTACCAGCGACTCGCTTCGCACGCTAGTGTCGGTTTTGTCCGCTAGGCGCTCGCTCAGTATAGCGACGGACGATCAGCTGTTCGCGTCGCGCACGTGAATAGGCGGTATCGTTACAATATATAATATAACGGTATGCTTTTGTCAAAACGCTTAAACGTCGTTACGCGTCGGTTCGAGTTACCTGAAATTTAGGAGCAGGTATGAAAGTACAGTGAGATGATACGTGGATTATGTTTTAACAAAAAAAAAATCTGTATGATTTATTCAACAAAACACAAAGATGTTTTCATCTGTACATACATTTTTATGAACAATAAAGAAAATTTTTATTTATTTCTCCTTTTGTTATTTTTTTGTTTAATTTATTTGATTCGCATGAAAACAATGATATTTGTTTATGTTCGATTTTGTTTTCAGACAGACTAAGATTTAATAATGATAATAAGAATAATAAATCTACTAAAGCTCGGTGTTTTTCTTTAAGAAGAAATAATCGATTTTTCGCTCATATGATTAAGAAAATGATATCCTTTTTTAACAAACTTATAAGAAATTTTCGTGGTTAAATTGCCCAAAATAATCAATTAGAATTTCTAATAATTCGATGCAATATAAAGAATATTTTTGTCCATGACTCGATATAATCTTACAATAATTGAAATATTTTGGACAATTGACAAATCAAATATAAAATTTTATTTTAATTTGGCGATTTCTATCCTTTTTTCTGAAGAAGCTCGTAAGAAACAATTTTTCATTAAAATCAAAAGAACCTTTCATTTATTATTTTTGGATTTGAAATATTAATTATCAGACAGAATTCTTGATTCGAACAGCAAGTTTATTTCTTTTTAGGAGAGGAAACAATTTTCCCATACCGGAAATCTTGAAATCGAACGAGGCCGAACGATACCTGCCCTCTCAGTGTGGCGGAAAGGAAAAGTTTTACACCGAAAATCTTGAAATCAAATGAAATCAAATGATCCTTGCCCTCTCAGTATAAAACAAAAAGGTAAGGATTTCACCCTAAAAATCTTTGAACCAAACGAAGCCGAACCCCTTCTAGTGTGCCCTTCTATGCCCTTCTAGTGTGAAACAAAAGGAAGAATTTTATACCGAAAATCTTTAAACCGAACGAAGCCGAACGGTTTCTGCCCTCCCAGTGTAAAATTTGAAGGAAGGTTTTAGGTAGCTTGCTGCTGGGATCAGAGAGCTTTTCTGCTGATCAGAGCTTCGTGTCTCTTCAGAGTACGAGCTGGAATGAGCTGCCGATGTCTCTGCGTACGGTCTTTTATACCCGAGAAAGTCCTTTGTTCTCGCGTTGGCGGACGCGGATTGGCCTTTAAAATAATCTCGAAGAATTGTTTCATTTCTAAATTGGCATGGCGTGTTCACAATGCGTATGCGCGAGAATTATTATATTCCAAGTTTTACATCGTGTAATAAAATTTTATATTTATCACCACACATGCCCCAAAAGTTCAACTTTCCGATTTCGGAAAGTTGAACTTTCGGTGCATGTGTGGTGAAAAATAGTATACGCTCCACGGGAGTGAAATTAGACTACCTCAAACCGCGTGCTTGTCACCCTCGCCTTCGGCTCGGGTGACAATTCTACCCGCGGTTTGCAGTAGTCTACTTTCCCTCCCTAGGTGCGTAATATACTATTCTTATTCTCTTTCGAATTTTAGTTTTAATTTCATATTTTTGCCTTATTTCTCTAATAATTTTATCGCTCACATGTTTCATTTAATTTCCATGATTTTTCCCGATATTTTACACGTTATATTATTTATAATAATGTCTTTTTTATCATTAACTATCGAGACATGCTTAAAGTGAAAAATCGAAACACGCCGTTATCATTTTCTATTAAAAATAAAAATGAATAAACATAAGTTGATACTTCATCAAATTGAAATAATTTTATGATTTTTTAGCGTTTCACTGACTTTTCTAAGTGTTCCAAAATTACATTTAGAATCTTTTTGATTTTTATCACAGTACAGTACAACCTCGATTTTTTACCACCTCGATTTTTTACCATTCCCCTGATTCTATGCCCCCACCCAATATCGTTTGGCTAGGGGAATAGTGGTTATGGGCGTCGTTTATCCCTACTACCGTCGTCTGACACGCCACCGTCAGTACGCGCGGTTTTATTCATCATAACCTCAAAACGTTGCAGTGCAAAAATGGGTGAAAACATCGACCCAAATAATAACGTTTCCGGAAAGGGAAAAACGAAACGGTTATCTTTGCACCAGAAAATTTCAATTTTGGAAAAACTGGACAATGAAATTTCAGTGTGCTCAATAGCAAAAGAGTTTGGTGTTACGAAAGAGGTGGTGGAAAAATCCACGCAGCGTTTCCGCTACGCGCATGCTCCTGTTCGCACCTCCCCTAACGTCTCAAGCCACACCTCCGAGCTGAACCCCGATTTTTTACCAGTCCTCTCCCCAAGGGGTAAAAAATCGAGGTTGTACTGTACTTTTACCGCTTTCTTTCTTTTCAAGTAAAGTTATTAATCGCTCTTTCCCAGCGAGGTATGCGTTTACTATTTTTTCATAGTTTACACCTTGTTTCGCAAGCCTCAATCTTATTCCCTTCGATACGCAGGGCTTTAATAGTTCTAGTGATTTTAAAATTCTGGGAAATTCTGGGAAACTTGACTGAAGCTTTTTTGTTGGCTAGCAACTCCTTTATCGGAAAGTGATGATATGCCACTTTTTGTAGTATCCGCAGATCATAAATTGCATTGTTCACTTTTTTTTAATTTATGGAGAAAGTTTTTGCTGCCAATGCCCTCAAACTGCAATCAGTTTTTGGGATTTTTTCCCTAAAAAGCGAAAGAGTGTCCGCAAAACTGTCTATCACTCCGGCAAATTCCTCTTGGAAAGACAGTGCTTCGATGATCCTGATCAGTCTTGGGGCATCAAAAGCGCAATTGTGTGCAATAAGAATACAGGGGTTTTCAAGATTTTTTAAGAACTGCAAAAACTCTGCAAGGTCTAGTCGAGGAGACTGCGAATAAATTCTCTTTCTATGGAGAAACATGTTATAACCATCGCTGTGAATGCCATGAATTTTAGAAGCTGACAATGGGATGGGCTTACTCGATTAGCGGGAATTTTAGCGATTGTTAGAAAATTTCAGTGATTTTTAGACAATTTTAATTATTTTCCGAAAAATTCAGTGGTTTTCATATAATTTCAGTGACTTTCAGATGGGTTTTTAACGAGGAAATCAACAACTTTTATCCAAGTTTTTGTAAATAATTATATAATTTTTCAATGCGCAGAATGAAATGTCAAAACTGTCAAAATAACGGAGGTAATCTCAAAAATAAATATAAACTAATACAATTTAAAATTAAGATCGAACTTGGTAGTTTATTGAATAATCGTATTTATTATGACAGTCAGTTATATACTGTTAACAAAAAATAGGCAGGCTTGTAATATTTGTACACTGAAACCTATAAACTTTTAAATAATTAACAATGTGATATCTCTTATAAATTCAAGCTATGAACATATTTTTAAAATAAGTTTGTTGTAGAATTTTTTGATACAACATTCTTACGGCTTTTAATTGCGAATCGAGGATAAAGGAAATCAATTGTACATTTTAATCGAAATCGAAATCTATTAAATCATTTGTATCCGTTTCTCGATGTGATTCATTTGTTGTCTCTTTCATGTACGCTTGTTTTGATCCAATTTTTCTGAGAACCTCTTCCGGTAAGATATAGTCGTGGCAGCATTTGCTGTTTCTTTTTAATCCGCGACCAACGCGGTCGTTAGGATCGCGTTGGTCATATCCACCGACATTTTGTTTCGCGTTTTATTTTTTACAATATTGAGTTGACTAAATTTCCGCTCAACCTTTGCATTTGAGTGAGGCAATACGAGTACAGACAGCGCAAAATCCTTGAGTTCTTTGAATGGATTACGTCCCGATGCATCTCTATATTTGTTCACTTCGTCCCAAAACGCGACAGTGTTAGTTTTGTTCGTCCAATCGATCAAATTAATTTTCGAAAGCTGACATTCACTAGCGTCGATGTTTTCGTATTCGCCAAAATATTCAAACAACGGCTGCAATGGTTCTTTAACCGCTTTCAAAATATTATCCACCGATAATAACGATATTTGTTTCAAAACCTTTACATTTTCAGGCAACCTTTGTTTTAGCTGTGTGAATAGACTGAGCAGGAAATTTTTGCATCTTTCCCGAATCAATTGTTCATCATTTGCATTAATTTTTTTGTCTTTTCGTAGTTGCTCTGCCTGTTTTTCGAATGAATAGCCCAAGTAGGGTTTCGGATCGAGATAATCATCAATGGGGCTTGTCAATGGATCTACTCTCCATGTAGGGAGTACGAGCCTTCGCGATATTCCTTGGATCAAGGTGGTGAGATCATTGAGGAGTTTAACATGATCATTTTTTTCGCTTTGGAACGATTTGTTAACAGTTTGTATCTCCGATAGAATAGGTTTAAAGAAATAAAGTTTGTTAACTTCATCACGATACATTTGAAATAACATCTCTGCAGTATAGCATTTCTCAGTGAGCCGCGTGAGATCAAAATGCGTTTGCAGCTCAAGCCACTGATTCAATATTCGTATCAAAGTAAGTTCGATAGATAACCATCTCATATTCGAAACCTCTAATATTTTCATCGGCTTGTCTCCACAATTGATGGTTTCGTACATCTGCGAATATTTTATTTGGTGCAAAGCTGATTTGGAGAATCAGTTATATGTCTCGTGAATCAGAAATTCCAAATTTCGCGGAAGCGTATCATTCATTGCATGTGATAAAGCGAGTTGCAGTGAGTGGCAAAGACATTTGATTAAAATCAATGATGGCAACTCAGTTTTTAATTTTGCCTAAACGCCATTATTTACGCCAACCATCACTGAGGCATTGTCGGTACCGATAGCCATCAAGTTTTTCAAATTCAATCCCGATACCTCGATCATCTTTTTGACGGCATTAATAATACTTTTTGCATTGCACGCTTCTAATTTGGTCAATCCAAGAAAAGTTGAGACGATTTTTTCGTGCTTGGCGCTATAATAAATTATGCCTGTACCTAACAATTTGGTTGTAGAAATATCATTTGACTCGTCTAGTAATAGGCTAAACTTCTCATCCTGGATATCAGTCAGCAGGTCATTTTTTAAATGCGGTGACAGTACATTTTTAATAACTTCGGAACATTTCGTTCGATGCATTCGAAGTTTTTTCCGGCTTCATTGTCCTTCAAATTTGTCCGACACATTTCTCTCAGGTGATCGCATGAAGAGATTGCACTATGCGCACAGACGAAGAGTGCCATTGCACCTTCCGCGCCTGAAGAACTGTCCTACTGTTCGCTGAAAGGGAGTTTTGTTTGCCGTTGTGAAGAAAAAGGCTCCGCAGCTTTCTCGTGCTTATTTGTATTAAAGTGGCTAATTAGGTTCGCGTATTTTGCCGTTAAATCACACTTACAGTATCTACAGCGTACTTTTAAATCGTTACCAGGTACCTCTTTTTCAGAGTCATCGATACAATATATTTTTGATATACGAATTATTGAATTATATTTATTATGTATGTATACATTAAATAATAGTACCTGCAGTATCCAATCTTTTAATTGAATATCAGTTAACCATGCTTTTCGAAATTTTTGAGCGTATTGTTTTTCTTGAGGCTTTGCCCATCTCGACGTCGATTCAAATAGATATTAAATTAGTGCAATAAAAAGTTTCAATTCACCGGTTGAAAAATCTTTACAAACAAGGGAAGTGCTGCCATGTCAACACCCCTACATCCGCTACTTGCCGCTACCAAAGAACTCAAACGTACATAGGAGAACAGGTCCTGTGTTAACGTTGAAGCCAGATTTTTAGTTTGCGAAAACGTCGCTTGGAGCGCTCCGTCCTCATAAATGTAATCACCGTTATGTAGTAGTACAAGCATTTTGCATGTGTGCATTCTCACGGACATGGAATGTCCGTAACGCTCCTGGTGGTTGGGGGGCAGAAGCTCGTCCAGGCCCCCCAAAAGTCAGCCCATAAGACCTGTTCTTCTATATACGTCTGAGTTCTTTGCCGCTACCGATGACTATTCTACTGCATACTGTAGCCGTATTCCAAAACCTGCTGCCAGCACTATGAGTCCTATACCAAAGCACGTATTCGCAGTCTGGCAGCAAGTTTTGGAATACGGCCTATATAACTGTAGCGGTTGAAACATCCTCAAAATAAGCGAAAGTACTGCCATCGCTTTACCGACATCATTGTTACCGACGACCATATTAGAGATGGTAGTTTTTTTGGTGAAAAAGTTGTCACCCCTAGTGGTTTCTGGTGGGAATTTGGCAAAAAGTTTTAGCGGTTTTTGGTGGGATTCATGAAGCACTCTAGTGGGGGAACGACGATCAGAGTCGGCAACACTGACCGCATATTACTGCTATTTGAAGGACATCGTAGTCCAACTTTAAACCGGAAGTTTCCAAATCAAAGAAAACTATTATTTCTGAAGTATTCGTAGAATTCAAATTGAGAGTAGATTCCACAGGATCCACATCAATTTCATTAGCCAAAAAATCATCTGTCACAACGTCATCCAATAGTCCCATACGTGTTTCGTATGTACCCTGAGCTGTAAGCTCCCTCTAATAGCGAAGTTGGGATCTTTCCTTTTTCAAAAGATGACACCTTGCTTTAAAAACTGGCTCTTTGGCTCTCAAAGTTTTTGAGCGATATGTTGGCATAGTACGGTCTATGTATTTGCTCAAGTGGGTACCAGGACTTAATTCTATTTTTTGAATTACACTTTGGACATATTTTTCGCCTTTGTTTTTTTGATAAACTGTAGAAGCGTATCGATAAATAATCAGCGGATTCCGAAAGGTTGCTAGCATAACGCTTTCGGCGCCTTCCTTGCCATTACTGCATTTAAGCTTTCGTTGGCTTGATTCAAAGCAGTAACTGCGAATTTATCTGTATTCTCAGCAAGTCTATTAAATATTGATGTTAATTCCTCAAACAGCCGTAGGTTTTTGAAACTTTTATTAAAGATCATATTATATGCTGATAATTCTTCGGATCTTTTATGAAGCCACACCACTCGTTGCAGTTGTCGTGTTAGTCATACGCATGATATGGTATGTTACATAGAGCTGCTGCCAGCGCTGTGCCATTATCTTGGTTTTGTACAACTGCATAAGTATAACAGCGATGCCAGTGTTTTCACTGCTTCACGAAAGTGAAGCAGTGAAAATACTGGTTCTATTTGAAAGTGTGCAATGAAAATTGCACACTTTCAAATAGAACCTGTCAGTGCTGCCAACCTAACTGGTAGGCTCAGAGCATCGTTGTTACGATTTGTCATTGACATTGAAGCTTCATAAAATCAAATATATTTCAAGTTTTTTAAATGCTAAAAAATATTTTAAGGTTCAGGAACGTTACTTTGTTTAATAAATTGCCCGCCATATTAATATTTAATCGAATGTTCTCGATTTACAGATATATAATTTTGTTTTTCGAGTTGGTAGTAACTTTTTTTTGCTATGCTTTAATATACTCGTTCCCCTTCCGGTCCCTCCCGGAGGAAGTAATCATCACCCTCCTTATGGCTGCAACTTTATTATATGAATGTATACTTGAACTTACAAATATAATTTCACTTTGTTTTTGATAAAAATAGAAGTAAAAAAAGCAAAAATACTTGTTTCAGATTTTTTTTTGTTGACACAAATCATGAAAATACTTTTTTCGTCAAATTGATAGATTTTTTTCAAGAGTACGTTAGAAATTGAGAACAAATGTTGCTAGTCATTTTTTTTTTTATAAAACTCATATAGTTTCCAAGTTATCCCAGATCCCATTCACCATGAGGATAAAAGTTAAATTTAATAATTCATTTTGTTATGAAAATCGAATAAAGAGCCAACCATAAAAACATTTATTATTATTATTTTTCTGGGTTAGCAATTTTGTGAATTTTTTATCCTGTTCGCAAAAATACACCGGAACAAGGTATAGGTTTTAGCATCTGTTAATGTTACCATATATCCAATTTTAACAACTAATTAGATGTTTTAATTTTTCTTTTATCTTATGGACGTGAACTTTTATCTTATGGAAGGTTCTCATCAAGATCGACCAAAAAAACGATTTTTTTTTGCATTTTTTGTCAGTTTATTATATGTAGAATATGTTCCCAAAACGGTTCGGCGGAAAACAATTTTATAAAAAAGATATAGCATCAGAAGGGGACCCACCTTTTTACGCGAAAATTGAGTTTGCGCGGTAGCGTGTCTTTGAAATTCTTTGAAATTCGCACCTGTATGTTTTTCAAATCGATCTCCACAATATCTCAAAAACTATTTGATGGATCGACTTTTTTTTAATTATTTTAAACTAGATTAAATTTATTGGAGCCTGAACCTAAATTCAAGTGATATTTGTTGTTTTTTTTTTTTTAGTACTTTTAAGAGCGAAAAAAACATGAAAAAACGCTACCGACAATTCAAATGTCCGCCATTTTTTTAATTTTTGACTTTTTATTGATATTATAGGTTCAGGCTCCAGCAAATATTATATAATTAATAAAAAAATTTGGTTTTTTGATTTCAGATAATTTTTGAAAGTGCTACGATGGAGACCGATTAGCCACCTTTTTTCAGACGGTCATGTTACAGCACGTATAAACAATTTATGACTCTATTTTTTACTAAAAAAATTTTTTTTTCTGTACCTTAAGGTGGTACTGTTCAAAAATGGTCTGAGATAGAAAGTTTCCATATTCAACACAAATATTGTTTAGGGTATTCAGGACATGCTGGTAAAATTTCAAGTACATTGACCGTCCCGTTACCGAGATATTTGCAATTGAAATAGGCCTTTTTAACACGCGTTGCATAGGGCGCGTAACATAATATATCACATAGAAATTGATAACTAAAAAATGCCGAGATAGAAATCGACAAAAAACTGAGGGATCATTACTGAGTATTTTATGATGATTAAAAAAAAAATTACCACTTTTTACCACGTAGTTCCCGAGTTATAAATGTTCAAAGTATGAAATACGTGACCAAACGTGATCGGTTGGACGAGTCGGTGCGCACGACTAGGCAGCTCTGTAAGTGGTATGCGTATTACGGCTGAATACGATGACTCTTTTGTTGTTAAGTAACAAATTAGTCGCAAATGTAAAGTAAGATAAATGAACGCGTTAATATTTTGAATAAATACCATATTATTTTATTGAAACTTATTATTATTGATCTTTTAAAGTCATTCAACAGAATTACACACGAATATAACATCGTAAAATTATAAACACATAACGAAAATCTCTTTAGTAAGAACGTAGTACAATAAAATACTAGCTTTGAGGTTCATGAATATAATATTTTAAAGTCATCATGACATAATAATGTTCTAAAAAAGAAAAAAAAGCTTTTTGCTAGGAACTTAGTACGAAAAAACCTACTGACTTTTGAGTCTATGTTTTTGGTATTAGTTATTATTTTTTAGAACATTGACTATTTGTTGCAATATTCTCTTATTTTTTGTAACTCGCGGATTACCGTATACTCTCTCTGGCAACAAATCTTCAACGCCTTTTTCGCCGTTCGCAGTGTATATTTCCATCAATTTTTCGAAAGTTATTCCAGCCATTGCAATTTTTTTTAACATGCCATCTGACACACTGCCTTCCAAAACATTCAATGAGAGCACGATAGTACTCGCTTTTTGAGATTTTTTGTACTGAGTATAATGTTCAGAAAAGCTTTTCGCATTACGGAAAATACTTTCGATCAGAATAGTCGCTGTGACCAGTTTCGATAGGACTTCTACATCATATGATGCCTCGTGAAAATTTTCCTCTGCTTCAAAATGCAAGAAATCGTCGGATAATTTTTGCAATTTAAAGATTCCAGGCCCCTTTCTGTCTGGAAATAATTTGCGCAAAATGGTTAATGTATCACAAAAACCACCAATGATTTCTTGGAAAACCTGTACCATTCTCATCTTTCCGATCGCGGCAAGGAAATGAGTACAATCGAATTTTGCATTATGCGCAACAAGCAAACATTTTTTTGGCAATCGATGTAAAAATTCCTTGAAGGCATGTAAGGCATCTACGAGTGAAAGAGATATAACTTTTTCCCCGTGCCGGTATAATTCCTCCGAAATGTTTTTCAGTCCTGTTATATCTCCAGCTCTTTCGTCGATTGGCTGAGTTGGCTTTACATAAACTCGAAAATTGACATTTTCGCTCTTTGCCGCGATTCAGACGATACCTGCTGTTTTCTGAAAACCTGTAGTTTCTAAATCGAAATAAACTATGGTGCAGGTTTCCACTGAAATGCATACATTCTGCAATAGTTCTTTTGGCAGCTCATCGGAATCATTCATATCCGTAGCTTCTGCTTCTAGCCCATAATTTGACTGATATTAAAATCCTTCTCTTGATTCAGCCCTTTTTCGGAGATTTTCTTTCAGTTTGTGAAGGATATTTCTTCGCCCCTTAGTAGTAAGCAACTTCGCTTTTTGCGCTTTTCTCCGTCTTATTTCATCTTGAGACATGAAATAGCTCTTGCTGTTAATTTCTGAAGATAAGCACAATTTCTTTTTTACGTCTAAGATGTGGCTATCACCCTCATTTTTGTTCAGCACAGCACAGGCCACGCGATAATCACATGACTCGCTAAGACTGTAGCAATGAGTCTTTGGGGTTTCCGAGCCATTATCGAATTTGGGCTTTCATTAGCCTGGCTAGATGCAGCGACACAGAATTTTGAAGCGGTGTTCGCGTATTTTTTGAAAAGGTCTGATAATTTTCCGTAAAGATTGCGATCTTGAAGCAGAATAGTGTGCGATTTCGTGTTATTGCCCGACTTTTGCACCAAGCACCAATTACCGCAATTCTCATGTTGACCGAAGACGTTATCCGGGATACTACGTAGAGCCGTTGCAAGTTTCTCACTTTCGCCTTTATTCTGAGCCATCGCGTAGGAGAAACACTTCTTGATGTGAGGAATTACTTCTTTATTTCTCAATTCTTTAAATTGTGGCTGTAGCTTATATAAGTCACCAACGAAACCTTTCCGTAGATGGTTTCCGTCAGCTAATTTGAAAATCTTCGTTGCGTTTCCATGACGAACGGCTGCGATGGTTGAGCTATCTTCATCCCCGATAACAACACGAACATTGGCATCAACGGCTCGTAAAATATCGCTGTTGTTAATTAACTGAGCGCCAACATCCGCATCCATCGCTTCAGCACTACCTGAAAGATTCTTCCGGCAGTCGTGGGCCTCGTTGCCACCGGTATCGCATTTTTTGCACTTTCGGTTTCGAGTGGCAAAGTCTAACACTTTCCTGCTCAAGAATCCGATGATTGCACCGTAACCGTTTAGGCTATTATAGCTGCGCCCATTACCACGCTTGCTCCATCCCATGTCATACGACACGATTATGTTTACGATACTGCCTAATGTCAAGTCGTACGTATTCGAGTCATTGGTCGAGAGAAGAATATTAGCGTGCGGGAAAATCTCTTGGACGATATCTTCAGGACTGTTGGGAGAAATAGTGAAAGTAAAACAGTATTAAAACAAAGAAAAATTGCAATATATTTATTCAGTTTCCAATGATTTCCCGAAAAACAATGTACAATTCAATTTCTGAAAATTAATGTTAATTTTATTTACAATTATTTTTATTTACAGTTATAGTTTTCATTCTTGTAGTTTTGTTTATTCTCAACCTTAACTATTGATACGAGGTCGATATCTTATAAAATATACGAAACTTATACACATGGTAACTGGCAAACTAGTGTGGAATGAATCTAAAGCCAATGTCAGCACAGTGCACATTTGTTGGAATTTTGTTCTTTACTGTCATGGACTGTAAATGTTGTCGAAGAGATATCAAAAGTACTTCCGCTGGACTGATGTTGGATATAGATTTAGAGTCAATGTTTTTATTTCCCTGCATGCTATAACCCATTTTTCTGTGTTGAGCTTCCATTCAGTCTTGAATTTTTCATTCCTTTTAATACTTGGCCGCAAGACTTTGATGCGTTTCTTGAACCATGAGCTGCATACCAATATTAAAAAAATTGACATCAAATGAAGATTAACAAAATTAGTACTCGCAATTACTCTGCATTCAATATAATTAAATGTCACGAAATTTGAGGACCATAAGAAAAAAGTTTGTCTGTAACGCTCTGCAGCCCAACTTTTTAATGTGGAGACTGTGATACAGTGTTTATCATTTTTACAATGCTGTGCAATTCGACCGATGCAAGTAATTAGCACTAATCTGATAGCGAATAAAAATTGACTGCGAATACTAATTTCTTTTTAAAATTTTCATTTGACGCTATACTGAACCATATCTTACAGCTCTTGACACAATTCGTAGATTCTTACTGATACTAATCGCCGTTCTCCCTCTGCTGCACGTAAACAACTTTCTTTCACAGCCTCTTCGACTGCTGGGCCAATCTCTCTTTCATATCTTTTGAATACTTTGGGACATATCGTTGGGATATCTAGACAAGCAAACACTTTGTTGAGGGTCATGCATCCTGTTCCAGCATAAAAAGTTCCTGTCATGAATCATACAATTTTAAGTTATTGCACAAAAAAAAAATGAAAACGCAATTTTTTTTTCATGCATATAAATATCAAATACTCGTACCAAGGATGCTGTTCGTTTTTGTATCTGAATGACATTTTGCACCGTTTTTCGTTGTGTGCATTTTTCCAGTGGGAACGATTGTGCGTTGTGTGCATTTTTTACATATAATTGTGAAAAAAAACGTCAATCCGTATCGTCTTTCAGATGCAATATTTTTTAAGGACAAAATTTCTTTGCATTTACAGCAAATCAAATTTTCTGCAAGTTCGGCCACTTTCACAATGCGTCTCCCAGACGGTATTCCACTGCTGTTTTCAGCACTTTATGGAATCTCCTGTTTTTTTCTCACGACGAACGTTTTCGACGAACTTCAATCGTCTTTCTAAACTTTTTTTTCTCACAAACCGTCCTTTATAGCGCGCTCGTTGTTTATCCATATTTTTTGAAGTTGTTGATTTCGATGCACACAAGATACACAAGCCGTCAACGATGCTATTATAAGTGAGGTTAGAATGGTATGCAATCGCTTCAGCTGGCCAGCGATGTTGCCACGTTTACAAACCGTATGTTCGACGTTTGTGTGCGATTATCCGTATACACAAATTTTCTTAGTGTTAGTCTACGTTTTGGGTAAGCCCTGCTAAAAGTTTCCGACTGCAGCCTAGAGGGATGTTGTGATAATTGATCTCAGTTTAATTATTATGTCATTTTTCCATTTTCAAATAGTAAAATATTCTCCATATGTATCTTGAAAACAGTTAAATTCATGATTTGTTCGAAATATCGCTCATTAAAAAATCTCAAAGTACGTTTAGTTTTGGATGGGGCTGCCGCACCTGTTCCGTCTTAAGACTTAATAAATAAGTTTCAAAAAACTTGAGTTGTTTATTTACTTTGGTCTATGGAAAAAAAATTCATGAAATTCACCTTATTTTTCGGTCGCTTGATGAGAACCTTCCCTTAAATCATTTGAAAACAGTAAGAGTGACAGGAAAAATGACTAGTAGTATCGGTACTCAATTTCGGACGTACTCTTAAAAAACAGATTTTCGATGGTTTTGTTGAATAAAAATAAATTCTAAAAAAAATTATTTTTTTTTTTCCATTGTCATTTTCATCAACAACAAGGTCAAATTATAATATTCGTAAGCGCAAGTATACATTTATAACAAAAAGTTGTAGATATTGAATTTTTATAAGTTCAAATAGCTGTAGCTTCTACAAAAGAAAAGTCCGCCCACTCCGAACCTGCGCTAAAAAATTTTGTAAATTCACCTCGTTTTTGAAAAAAAAAAAAAAAAAATAGAAATCGAAAATTCATAATGCCCTTTTTAGAAAACCCTCAGTTTTTCGCATAAAAATAAAAAAGAAAGTAGAAATCTTTTTTTTTTAGATTTGGTGCATTTTTCATCTGAAAGTACATCAAAAACTGCGTAAAATTGCTATTGATTATTTTTGATTTAGGACCCATAGTTTCCGAGTTATTGCAGCCCAGATGGGTTCAGCAAAAAGTCAAAAGTTCAACCAGCTGTAAAAATCGAACAAATCGCCAAATCGAAAAATCTCGAAATACGTGTCCGCTTATTTCTTATATAGAAAAGCATATAAAAAATTCACACAAATCAAAAGGATGAATTTTTGAGAATGTAAAAGTGACGTGAAATATTCCATATACTTAATTTAGAGATTTATTGATTAATTGATTGAATTGATTTATTGATTATTTAGAGATTTTTTGATTAAGTTGCTGAAAAGCAATTTTCTATACGAAACCATTTTTTTATTTTTTCCTCGATGATTTTACATCTTTAGACATCTGTAATGGATCTTTTGGAATAAATAGTGAAATCTCGAGTAATTTCTATTAGTTTTTTGTTTCAAATTATTTGATTCCTGTCTTGAATTTATTTTTGTTTTATCTCTTTATTAAATCTAGTTGCTTCCGTTTATTGTTATTCTTTTTAATATTCCTGCAGTCCTTAAGATCCTTAAGATTGTTGCTCACAGCCACTTTTTCCTCATGTACTTCTTTATCACATTTTCACGAGGGCTCAGGGAAACTGTGGAAAACCGGTGTCGATAATGTCGAATATATTTTTATATATGTGTATAGCTAAGCGGTCACCTATTCAAGTACTGGCTTTGTCTGAACTGCTAAATCTGGGAGATCGCCGATTCATTTTTTAATTCCCGTTGTATAACTTTGGAAAATAAAAAAAAATCAAAAAATTCACCTCCTAGTGGGTTTCGAATGGTAGATTTACTTCAAACTTTTTTCAGATTCGTTGTTTAGTACGTAAAACGTATTTCGGAAATGAAAAATCCAGACACTCTACAACTTTGGAAAATAAAAAAATATCAAAAAATTCAGCCTCTATAAGGGGTGGGTTCCAACTTTTCATGATGATAATGGTGGTTAAAATATCTTAAAATGTTCCTGAAACACGGTCCTACGTGACCATGAAAACCGCATTAAAATCTGTTCAGTGGTTCTCCAATTTTATGATAAACATACAGACGCATCTCGGCAATTTTTAATTTTTATATATATATATATATATATATATATATATATATATATATATATATATAGATTATTGACTTAAATTAGATGTGAGGGTACCAGAAAAATGACCGATTGAAAGTTGAACCCCGAATGTTCTTCCATCGCTATTTATGATCGAAAAGTTAAAAGTTTACACAGCAAAAACGCAATGTTACAGAAAATGTTTTTTTTCGTCATTCACTCTTTGTATGTACATAAAAATTAGACGTGGGTTAAAAATGTTTTATAGAGATCCTGTTTAACCTATTTACAAATAGCTCGCTAGTTTCCAAGGGATTTTTTACTCATTTTATCTGGAACCTCGAAAAGTTATATAAATAAATAAAATGCCACTTCAGAGAAGTATATTCGTAGGTGGATCATTAGGAAAAGTGGAAAACATCGCGGAAATTATCACCGTAACCATTTTTATTTTTTTTTAAATGTAGGTCTACTCTGGATACGGTCTGATTTTGCGATTTTCTACAATCTACACATTCGAAAGTATAATAACAATAAATATTAAATTCATTCGTAAATGGTCCAAGGTTTGCGGTATACGAGAAAAGAATGAAAATGTTTTACAAAAGAAAAATCGTTGCAATACTCAAAGTATGCGTTGAATCTTGTTATCGGGCCTCGCCAGGGACGCTTTAGAATACTCGCCCTAAATACATAAAATCTTTATCAGGGAAAATATAGAAAATAACGAGTGACTTAGTATTCGCAATTGCTTTTTATCACTTTTTCTTATCAGTCGTCCGTTTGGGGAAACTTTTTTAAGGCTGTTTATTAAATTCCACGTTCTCGCAATAAAATTTATATTTTTTTATGAAAATATATGTGTAAGTATGGAAACAGAAACGTAGCCGGAAATGTAACTCGTGAATTCCGTAATCGTAAACAACAAAAGGTGCACCACCTTCGATCATTGATCGTCGAATTTCTCATGTGAGATCGAGGACATAGAATAAAAATAAAAATAAGAGCAGCAAACGATGAAGCATGACGGAGAGCTGCAATTAAAAATTAACCCGAGCCAAAAGTTCCGTCGACTTGAGCCTCAGAATTCGAGGTGTGTGTATTATTGATGCTTTTGCTTTTATTGTCAGCTTTACCTTCGACGGTGATGAGTGCTTTCATCTGAATTATTAACTCTATACAAAAATAGAGCTCGACTGAACAAATATATAAATAAAAAAAGCAGTGTGTGCTTTACCCACATAAGCGCACGGTTGAAGTGAAATTTCTATAGTAGACACTGCCGACTATCTTTTATTCCTTTGAAGGTAAGCTAGAATGTTCGGGGGCTTCCCCGAAAATCGTCGGTAAAGAATGTTCGAGGCACTTCACTTGTAAGCCAGAACGTTCGAGGGCTTTCCTGAGAATCGTCGATAAAAAAGATTTCAGACTGGTTTCTAACCTTAAAGTTGACGTCCGCTATTTTACAATCAGCATTGTATTCAGGGAGACTAGAGTAAAGGAGTGGACACAGCGTGCTTCTAAAATGTACACGAAATCCCGGCCTGAAGCGGCGGCGCTGTATCGGTACAAATCCTATTAGATCAGACATACTGTTACTACTTATTTCCTAACCTCGATTTTTCAAAATACGTGCAATGTCTATGTTTACGTCAGGGAGTTTACGTGTACAAAAATTTTTTTTTATTAATGTACTGAGCTTCGATCTTGGAAGGAAATGAAATGTGAACATTTGATATTGTTTTATGACCCATCAGTACAATTTTTTTTTTTTATCATTTATTTTGTAAATATTGGAAATAAAGTTATGTTTATCTGGCTCAATGGCCATTTTTATGTCGTAAATATTGATGGCATTAAATTTTTTTTATTCAGCATGAAAACGACGCGGGTAACACAGAAAACACCACACGAAAAAATCTGCCAACCTTGAAAGGTGATCGGAATTTCGGATCAATGCATGCAACAATCTCAGATTGTCGACACAAAATGTTATTTGCAAAATTTAACCGTTCCACACATGAGACGAAACCACGCACTGAAGACAATAAATCGTCTTCAGTGTTGCCACTCGAAGATTTCATCCCGTACTAGACGGCGGCAAGAAAACGTACTAAAACGTAACAAATGAGGAAACGGGGAAAGGCGCATGGAATTACTCACATATATGTATATATATACGTATATGTATGTATATATGTATATGTATATATATATATATTGTGTGGTTTTTAAATCGAATTTTCAAATAATAAATAACAAGTTATAATAACCGATGGCTTTTATTATTTCTTTTTTTACATACATTATCACAATGATGATTTGGTTTCTGCTGCTAAATTCTATAATAAAATGATAATTATTTGTATAAAATAAAGCTGGAAAGAACGTGAAAGATTATTTTACTTTTGATAGCAACGAAGGTTGAGGCTCCCATGTGTAGCACAAATTACTGCTCAATGACTCTTTAGCATGCAAAATGCTTTCGCACGTGTCAACATGTAAGCGATTTCGTGTTTTATTTTTTATAAGATTAAGCTGGGAAAAAATTCTTTCAGCTGCCGCCGAAGAGTGTGGCAAACAGAGTATCCCTTTAACCAATTTAGTCAGATTCGAGAACATTGGAACGTTCAGTTGAGAATTCAACTTGAAAACATTTGTCCAAAAATCTTCAAGCGAAAGATTTTTTTGGACTTTCATTTCTTGCGAATCGGACAAAAGTCGCCACTCGTTATTGAGTTTTTCTATATCGTCCACGAGATGTGGAAAAAACTTGAGTGCTTGAGTGGCAATACTGCTGATCTCTCCGGATAGCACTGTGGACGGGTTGAAATAGCTCACAAAAGATAGAACCGGATCATCAAAGTCGAATCTTTTTTTTATTTGTTCCGTGAGCATTACGTAAAAAGCCAAAGCATGTACTCTGAAGTTATGAAGTTCGTTTCGATCGATATTTTCATTGGACATCAAAATTTCGGCTTTTGCTCCAAAGTATATTTTTTCCAATGGAATAAAATTTCGTGGATTAGCTACTTCAATTTTTTTAATTGAAACACGGTCCAGATAATCTTTTTTTATGTAGTTTTTCAAAATGTTTCGAAACAAATCTGAAACTCTCTTAAGAAGAAGATGTAGTTGCGGTTTCTCCGCTTGAAACTCTCTATTAAGTCGATTGACATTGTCGAGAATATAAGAAAGAAACATATAATACACTTTGAATATGGGGTTTTTTAATTGATTAAGAATCGCTTGCGTTGCAGGCAAGTCATCTTCAAAGCATTCGTGAGTGAAAAAAAGGATCAAGGCTTCCCAATTCTCTAACACCCGATCTACAGCAGCCTGCATTGAAATAAAAATGCTAACATCAATAGTTGTACACAAAACTTGAGATTAAGAAAGTAAAAAAGTAAACATATAAGTTCACGGAAAGATAAAATAAAATCTCTTGTATAAAATAGGAAATTTTATTTCATATTTATGAAAGTTTACATTTTATTTAGTAATAATCTGGAAAGTTCAAGGTTGTCCCCCGTTTCTATTACTGTATGGTAATTTTTCAATTTTATTTCTCTCCGTTCACCATGTAGTTAATCAAATGAAAAATTAAGCACACACTAACACAACTGACAAGACACACTTACTTGAAGAGACAACCACCGTGTAGCACTCGGGTGCAATAGTTTGCGAGGTTTCAATTCAACGAACGTCTGGAACTCCTGCAATCTTCCAGATCTATTGCTGCTGTGAGAGAAGTAAGAATAGATTGCTCGTATCAAATCTTCTAGACTTCTTGGCAACTTTTTTGCTGCAGCTGATGAACACAGATGACAGGAATGACAGACGCATCCAAGTACGAACAGGTGTGGTACTATTTCTTTGAAACGAGCTTGTACTCCGTTAATATTGCCCATCATCACGGATGCGTTATCAGCAGCCAAACCAATCATGTTTGTTACCGGAATGTTATTTTCTTTGAAATAGTCGCAGATTGCGTTGAAAATATCATTCGCAGTGCAGGATTGAACTTTTATCAGCCCTAAAAATCGATCCTTGCATTCGCCACTATCGTAGAATCGTGCAACGATAGCTAGTGATTTTTCCGTGTTGATATCTGTTGTCTCGTCAATTATTATTGAAAATACATTGTCTCTCAGTTTTTGTGAAATGTCTGACAACTGTTCCTTGGCGATAATGTCTTTCGTCAAGTTCGTTGCTTTTGTTCTGCAGCATTTGATGGCTCTTGCTACTTTCGAATCTGGGCATACAGACGCAATCAGCTTTGGCAAATGGTCCATCAGGAGAAAGGGTAAATTGTGTTCGTGCAGGAACATCGTGAGCTTCAATTCAGCTAATTTTACAAGCTTCTCCTGTTGTTGATGTTTGTTGTTGAAATGTTCGTTAATCTTGATCATTTTTTCACTCTTTTTCATATTTTCTTTATGAAAATCAGTAGCCTCATGTCGTTTCAGATGTGTGATACCACCATTGATTGTCTTTTGACATGCTGCACAAAATGATTTGTCCGACTTTTTCTCTAACCATGGAAAGTTATTTTGCCAGCCATCTTTAAACCTTTGATGGTACGATTTACGTCGCTTTTTCGAAGGTTCATCTTCGCGATCTGAACCAGAGTCCTCACTTATCGGATCGTTGCTTTCCGAATTTTTTTTGGCATACCTATGAAAATCATGGTCTTTAAGTTTTCGATTGAAACAGAAGGATTTTTACAGAAATAAAAAAGATCGCGTAGTAATGATATATTCGTTTTTAAATTTATTAGATTCTATTCTTATGTTTTCTTTGTGTAAATTTTAAATTCTTATTTCTTGGAATTGCTATAGCAAACAAGAACCGTCTTCGTTTACATATCTGCCATATATTTTAAGGAGGGCGTTCACCTGGGATGATTTTTTATATTAAAAATATTAAAAGAGAATAAAACAAATAATACAATTCTGAGGGCTACGTAGGATAAATTATAACAACGTTCAGGATCCCTTATAATAATAATATCGGTCTCTCAACTTTTGAGGAAGACGAGCGCTGTAAACAGGTGAGCATGGATTTTTTTGTACAACGTTACAATATATATATATATATATATATATATATATATATATATATATGAATATTTATATCATTAAGTCATACATACTTTTTTTGTGAAACAACGGATAACGGGTTAGTTGACGATGACGTACTGGAAGGGCCAGCCCTTTCAATCTCTGAAGAATCAGAAATATCCGAATCATTTACTCTCGATTGAATAACAAGAAATCTGTAATAAAAAATAAATCTGTAAAATAATGACATATCAATGCAAGTCCGCAGCTCAAGCAGATTACTTAGATACATTAGCCCTCCGTTACACGCGTCATGAGCACAATGCCATTTTTTTCTTTTTTTATTAATAACCAAAAAATGATAAATGATACATTTATAGAATTTTTATGAACATTTCTATGGTGTTTCGCAGAACGTATACACATGCGATTTAACTCACGGTGTGATAAAAGCTTCTAAAGTTGATTATAAAATTTACAGTTTTTTTGGCACGTGTGACGGAGGGTTAGAACGCGACAAGATCCTATTTTCGCATGGAAAAGGAATCATAACCTCGAATACATATTCTGCTAATGGACATTTTATTTTCCATTTAACTTTTATCAGGTCATTCATTGTGATCTATTTTTATTATAAAAGAAGTACGAAAAATCTTACATACCGTTTCATCTTTATACGTTTGTATAATTCCAACTCGAATTATCTTTTTTTTTTGCTCAACGGCTATCCTCGGTATTTTTCATAAAATTCTGATCACGTGATCACAGAACGCCAATCACGAACACGAGTATGGTACCTAAAAGCGGTTGGCGGAGGTACAGGTAGGTCGGAAAGTCGGTGATTGGCCACACGACCACGTAATTTCGCGCTAAAGCAGCGCTGCTGAACGCTCTTTTAGCCGCGTGCAGCGTTGCCAACTGAGAATCCGGGCGAGTCACCAGCCCAGGATGAAAAGGTCACAAAATGGAAACGACAGTCACTAGATCTGTTAGAAATGTTTTTATTGAAAAAAAAACTTAACATATACGTGTTTTACATATATACATGTTATATTTGTTTTTTTATTAAAGGAACTTGCTATATATTGATATATATTAATTTGTGGTTTCATATTCATTATATATAAATCATATATATGAAAATATCTCACTGATACATAAATATGCTATGCGACTTTTTTAAATTTACTTTTTGGTTAAAGTATAAGTATAAAACATTGGAATTTTCCCGAATAAAGAGATTTATTGTTCTTAAATATTAAGAAAAATTTTAAACTACAATTTTCTACTCCACAAAACTCCATTATATCAAGCGGCCCTAATGAATGTGTACCATTTTCCACTGATGATATTTCTATTAGGTCCGTAGTAGAATGGATCAGTACATATAGCTCTTACTCCGGAGGTACAGGGTTCCAGATCCCACCAATGTAGTCTTTTTTTAAATAAAATAACGAAAAGGATTCAATAATAATATGCGTATAATTAATTTTCTTTATTATTAACGCAAATAATTATTATCAACTAATTATTATTATTAAGGCAAGGTGAAAGATGTTCAAGAAAATGTGGCAAACGCTCGGTCGGTAAAAATCCCGTAACCAACTTTTCTCCTACACAGATTATATTTTGAGCAAATAACAAGAACCACCTCCCGCTTTGTTGAAAAACGAACAGAGTGGTCCTCGTTATTTGCTCGAAATATAATCTGTGTAGGAGAAAAGTTGGTTACGGGATTTTTACCGACCGAGCGTTTTCACATTTTCTTAAACGTCTTTCACCTTGCCTTAATAATAATAATAATTAGTTGATAATAATTATTTGCGTTAATAATAAAAGAGAATTAATTATTAGCTTATTATTAGTGAATCCTTTTCGTTATTTTATTGAAAAAAAGACTACATTGGTGGGATTTGAACCCTGTACCTCAGAGCGAGAGCTTTGTACTGACCCATTCTGATACGGACCTATTGGAAGTACTATTCATGGAAAATGGTACACGCTCATCAGGGCCGCTTGATATAATAGAGTTTTGTGGAGTAGAAAACTGTAGTTTAAAATTTTTCTTAATATGTAACAACAATGTAATCCTTTATTCCGGAACATTCAGATGTTTCATACTTATAAGACTTTATGCTGTATGGGTGAACCCATACAAATAAAGAAACAAATACAAATAAATATTGAACGATTTTTGTAAGACGAATGCCGCGTGACGTACGCGGCAGAAAATGAAAGCACACAGTGACTACTACTATCTACTTCTCGAAAAACGTAATAGATCTGCCAGCGGCGTAATAGCGTACTAAATCATACAAAAAAGTAATAGATCTATTACAATTGTAATAGATTGGCAACACTGATCGTCTTTTTAACCTCCAATATCCTGTTCAATATACTGGGATTTGGGTTAGAGGCTTTTTTTTCTATTGCGCAAGCGCGAAACGGTCACTTTCACCGTGTGGACTAATTTTATTACTATACGTGTAGGATCTGTACACCTGGTGGCACAGCTAAGAACTAATTCAAGACCGGATTTTGAGGACGTCGTTACTACTTATTTTCCCATGCTGTGTCCACTCCTTCTCTCCAGACTCCCTGATTGTATTAGTAAGGTCTTCTCAAAGGCGACCATTTTTGGTCCACGGGAAAGTGTATCAGTGTATCGGTGTGTGTTTGTGTTCGTAAACGTCACTGAACTATGAGTATTCCGGAATTTTTCGTCCGCGTATAAAAGAAATGTATGAGAAGGCCTTACTAATGCAATACTACCAACCATTCAATCCACGGACCTTGATATTCTCCTTTCTTTCTCACCCCACCCCCCTTCTCTCGCTGCGTCTTTTTTGTCACTCTCTCTCTCACACACGCTACTAGCCAGAATGACTTGCACGCATGCGCCACTCATACCCCTCCCTTTTGCCTTTTACGCTTCCCCCTCCCCAAAGCGTTTCACTTTGATTTCCGCTGAAAAAATTTGGACTCACATCGTCGCTATATAAAAGTTTTACTTCAAAAATCGAAAATAAAACATAATTGCTATTTGTTACGGATTCGCTAGGGTTTTATTCGTATGAATAAAAAATAAATGAAAGAAAGAGATAAAGCATAACGAATAGAATATGGAACTTCTGATTGTAAGGAAGAAGAAATTTGGACGAAGTTAATAATGTTTTTGGAGGAATGTAATGAATTTTGTTTTATTATTCGCAACATTTTTTCGGCAAACTTTAATTTTACCAATTGGTGGAATTTATCTTGCGATGTTTTCATATATACACTGAATATAGGAGTAGAATGTAACCTCTTGAAAAATACTGAAATTGAATAAAAAAAAAAAAAAAGGAAAAAAGAATTTTCAGTGACGTCCAGCGATGTAAACGTTCGTGCGATCTTTTATTGTAAAGTTCTAAACTCGATAAGTTAATAAAATTTCCTCTTCTTCCTTTATCTTAGAAAATGAAATTTCTTTGAAAACCCCCATTTTCATTTTTTATTTCCATAAACTTGAAAAACTAAAGGTGGAATTACAAAACGAAGCGAAAATTCAAAATTTGAATGTTTCTATTTATATTGTGAAAATTCAAATATTTGGAACTTCTACAAAAAATGAGCTACTCTAAACTAGCGTTCAAACATTTTGTGAATTTATGTAGAGTTAAAAAATAAATAAATCAAAATGCTTTTAAGCTTGTTCAAGAAAAATTTATGTTTTTAACGAAAAAAAAGTAGAAAAATGTAAAAATCTTTTTTGAAGACTCGATTCAATTTTTGTTTCTAAAATTGCGGCAAAAATTGTATAAAATGACTGTAAACAATTGCGAGTTACAGAGGAAAAATGAAAAAAATTCATTCGGCTGTAAAAATTAGCAATTAAAAAAACAACCCCGGAGTCCATTTATTTTTTGTAGAGAAAAACCTGTAAAAAAAATTACATAATTCGAAAAGGGGCAGGTTTGTGGAATGTAAACGTGACGTGAAATGCCTCGTATAAATGTAGACATATATATGTATAAAAATGTACAGAGTATGAAGATGAGGAGGTGGTAGAACGAAACAATTGATTATTTGCCATTCGGTCAAGTGTAGTGTATTAAACTGCGGTTTTATTGGAGGCTTTGGCGGCTTTGTCAAACATGGAGAGCGCGATCGTATACGCACAATTTTCTCTATTCATTCGTCGCTTGCGTTTTAGTAAATCGGTAAAAAGAGTCGAACGAGAGGGAGCGAGAAACAGAGAAAAACGGAGAGAAAGAGGACTTTCGAAAAAATGTTGAAAGCCTATTATTGCTGTACCATTGTTCTTCCCAACATTTCGTTCTTTTTGTCGCCATTGTACACATATGTAGGATGAAAATAATCGGATCACGAATTACACGTATAGAATTGATTGTCTCGCGTGGAGGCAAAATTTTAATCGAAAAGGCAATTTGAACTTTACAGAAAATACAACAGAGTCCGAACTGAAAATCCCAGTAATTTATTTTGTTTTAATTATTAAAATAACTTTAAAATTTACATCAAAGTTTTTATTTTGACTCTCGGATGCGGGAATTTTAATTAGTATTTATTCAGTATTTTGCATTCTGTCGTAATTCTTCTGCTCGCCCATTTCAATATTTTCAATGACAATATTTTATAGTTTAAAACGTTTTTTTTTAATTTTTTTTTTATTTTATCAATTTTTCAAGAGTGCATCGTAAAACTTCGTGGCCTGGTCTCCGGACAAACATGTTCGCTGAGCCGTCAGCCCCGTTCGATCACCCACGAGCAGTTGAGTTATTTGTAGCTAGTATCTCGGACGTTAAGTACTTCCACGTATAACGAATATTCTACTCGATTTATTGGACGTGTTACAAGTTGAGTGTACAACACTTGTATGTGTGCGAGAGGAAACGCAAGGGATACGATAATTTATTATTTTGTCGAAATAGCCGTACGAGAATAAAAAAAAAAAAAAAAAACGTGAAGAAGAAGTGCTAGGAGACAAATAACATCCAACTTGCAGCAGTGGTCCAGATAACATGATTTTTTTATGCCAGCAATTTCGTGCCGGAAACCTTCATCCTTTATGACATACTGCTCGTAGACCCGTAAATAAAACAACTAAAAGTCAAAACAATTTCTCACGAGCGTCGATCCAACAATAATTTAGTTACGAAAAATATTATAATGAATTTACATGATAATGATCCAATTTGAAACGCAATTATCTACCAGAAAAATTTTTCAATTTACTTTATTTTTTCAATTAAACTTTTGTAACTTTTGTTTGGTTTCAAAAAACGGTTTTACGTTTTAAAAATGTTGTTTTCTTTTGAGCTCATTTACCTCTGTCTCAATTTATTTACTGGAAACAAAACAGGCTAAAAAACATGGAATATTAAAAGTTTATGGGAATTTTCGGATTTATTGCACCCAGAAAAAAGTTCTATTTAGATCTACTAGGATCGGTTATTCGAATTTTTTTAAATTTGAATTAACAACATTTCTGTTCGCTTCAGCTAGAAAGCTAGAAAATTAAATCAAATAGATAATTCTATTTGGGTCCGTTTATTCGAGCACCCGCGTTAAAGTTTCTCGTTCAGGCCACCACGTGGCGCAGAGCATCGAGGCGTTTCTCTCATACGAATTGCATCCTGGATGTGTATAAATTGCGGGAATCAAAGTAGTTTTACTATTCTGACTGATTATATCTAAGAAGTCGATCGTGAATTTTTATACCTATCCAGGGTCGTAAAGCCATGAAAATATTATTAAATAACATTATAATGGATTATGGTATGAATAATATTATAAATATTATAAACATTATAAATACTATTATTAAATAATAACAATATTACAAATATTATTTATATTATAAATATAATATTATTAATATTATATTGATAATATTAATAATATTATATTTTACACTTATTATAAGTATTATTATTTAATTATTATAAATATTATTATTAATATTAACAATATTATAAATATTATTATTAAATAATAATACGAATATTATTTTTATTTCAACTTTACATTCGTTTAATTTTTAAGATAAAAATATGTCCGATTTTAAAACATATATTAAATTTTTCATTAACCATAAAACCCCACAATCTATTTTTTCCAACGTAAACCCCGCACTGGGGTAAATAATTACCCCAAACTTCTCTTTGGCATAAAATGTTCCTCGTATGCGATAATAAGTTTTAATTTTATACCATTCTCTTCGTTTTTTGATGACGAAGAGAATGGTGTATGATAATGTGGCAATTTAGTGAATATTTAATGGTGAAAACTCTATAAAACGGAAGGAATGGTTTTAAAAAATTGTTTCGGGAAGGAAATTTGACATTTTCGTGGGATAACTAATTACCCCCAGTTTTGTGATTCTAAGGTTAATCAAGAGTAGAAAAATAGTGTGATCAAACAAAATAATTTCTTAAAGTTAAATAGACCTCCATTTGGTCGTCGTAAGACAAGGAAAAAAATTGATTTGATTTAACTAGACCCTAGTTGAATCAACTAGATATTTTTTCTGGGTGTGACGTTTAAGGAAATTTCTTGTTTCTAAATATTCAGTGACTCGAACAGAAGTTTAGAAATTTTAAGAGTCACTCACCTTTGGCTCGACCCTGATTCATCTTCGTCTATCGAAGAATGCGTTAAGACCGGCAGGCTGATGGCTTCGAAAGGTGGTTTGCTCAAATCTGCAACATTGCAATCGATCGCTCAATTATTTATAATGTTTTTACTCATGTAGGGCTAGAAAAACGAACAAATGTAAATGTAACATCAAACGCATATGAACAAGTAAAATAAATAATTTCCCAACATTTTTAATTAATATTTTTTCTCGACTAGCTTAGTATTTCAATGTATTTAAACCCTCAGAGCCTAAAAAATAGCGTTTGTTCATTTTTCGTTTCAATTTTTTGTTAAAAAATATAAAAAATTCTCCATTTTACCCATTTTTCCAATGCTCCAATTTGGCTTTTTTCATATCAATTTGAGATTTTTATTAATTCCCTCAAGAGCCTTAGGCGAAAAAAATATCGAGTGTTTAACCCAACATTTCAATTTTTCAAGACTTTGAAATACAAAAGATAAAAAATACGATGCAGCTATTTTTTTAATGGGAAAGAATGTGTTGCATGAAGGAATGGAACAGACTTCGTGAATAGGATTGTGTTTCATCGCGATATTTCAATTGGTTCAATTGGAAAAACCACTTTAAAAGAAAAAAAAAAAAAACAGGCTACGGTGCCAAAAAAAATATATTTTTCTTCCAAAATCCTGACTTTCCGAAGATTTGCAAAAAGAATTTTTAAATTAGCGTCATTATTATAATTTATCCCATGGAATTTTCGTTATTTTTAAACATTTATTTTGGTAATTTGAGCATTCCCAATTTTTACTGCGACTAATAACACATTTAGGAAGCTTCAATCTCACCGAAGTCCGTGAAGGATTACGGAAATTAATCTACTACGTAAATGGGTGTCCGAAAGGCTTTTCTCGTTAGTCCAAATGTGATGGAAACAATTGTATCGTAGTTTGCCGAGTCTGCACTCGACGAAATAGAACTGAATGTCTATTGCAAAAGTTTGGAATTCACGGAGACTTGTTTGTCACGATCGATCGATAAGACTCGAGATGACCAAATTTTATTTACTATTTAAAAAATAAATAAATAACAAAAAAAAACAGAACGTTTTAAAACAAAAAAATAATATCATTCAAAAAATTGAAGTGGTTGAAAAGAAAAATTACGACATAATGCAAAATATCGAATGAATACTAATTGAAATTCCCTTATCCGAGAGTTGAATTAAAATTTTCATCAAGAAAACATTTTTTCGTTGAATTTGAAACAAATTTATCAAATTTTTTTATTTAACTGCAAGTTAATATTTCTGTTTAGTATAAATATGAAGTAACAACTTAACTAAAAGTTCTTATTTCATCCTGTGTTGAACTTGCACTTTGAAAAAAAAAAAAAAAAAAAAAAAACGAATTAATTGATAACAAACGTTAAAAAGTCCAACAAAGATTTTATTCAATAAAATATTACTGGTGGTGAAGCAGATACAACGCATGAGCCTGGAATCGATGATACAATTCATCAATCGCCGAAAGAATCTAATTCTCTAATTAACTGCATCCCCAACTTTCTGTTGCTGTATGAAAGCAATCTCCTAATTTTTTTTTTTTTTTTTTTTTTTTTTACGAAGTCCAATACAATACAACGGAGGACAAATAAAATTTTCATCAAACCGATATATTCATTTCATAGTCCGAGAGAGAATCGAGATAAAATGGATGTTAATAAAAGAATGTCGATTAATTAAATTGACAAAAAATTACCTATGGCCGAGTCATAGTGATCGCTGTGTCTTCCATAAAGTGCAACTTTGCCCGAGACCGTGTGAGTTCTTCGTCTGGGGCTCGTGGCCTAAAAAAAAAAAAGAATGATAAAATAAAAAAAAATTGCATTTTATTTTTATTTTCGTTACGTTTTCGCTATCGCGATTAAATTTCAGATACAGTTCGGTTAAATAACGCCAAGTTGCTTATCAGCGAGAAAAAAGTGTCGGGAAATGTGTCGAGCGATTCACCGCACTTTACGAACTTGTGGCGCAATTTTCCAATTCGCGTAATAATGCGACGTAGGCAAAGACATCTACATTTGTTGAATTCTCAAATAGTTTAGGGTGTTCCGAACATACTGACGTTACGTGTGTGCTCGAGTATACGTCGCTATACATATGGGGCATTCCACACCGATTTGACCTGGGTCTGACCCTTCACCTCTCCAATTTTGTCCGCGATTTTTTGTCGTTTAGTAGTACTTCTGAAAAGCATTCAGGAATTTTTTCAAATTTTTTTCGAACGATTTCACCAACTTATGATTTTATAAAAAATGTACATTTAGCCCAAATTTAAAAATCTGAAATAATTCACAAAAAACACATTTTATATGTAAAAAATTTTGGGCGTTGAGTCAAAGTGGGCACGAGTTTCCTTCTGCCCGTAACAAGCATTTTTGAAAAAAAAAAAAAAAAAAAAAAATCGAAAAAATAGAAAGGCGAGATCTGGAGTGGGTGCCCTCACACCCAAACATTTTCGGATGAATTCAAAGTATAGAAAATAAAAATACCGACTTTCCTGACTGGATGGTACGATTTTTTTTCAAAACTTATACGTAGTCATATTTTTAGAAAAAAAAACTCGGAATACTGTGTTAATTACTCATTCTGGAGGGCGAAGAGCGAGGTCTGGAGTGGGTGCGCTCACGCCCAAACTCAATGTTTGGGCGTGAGCGCACCCACTCCAGACCTCGCTCTTCCATTTTTTCGAATTTTTTTTTTTCAAAAATGCTTGTTACGGGCAGAAGGAAACTCGCTCCCACTTTGACTCAACGCCCAAAATTTTTTATATATAAAATGTGTTTTTTGTGAATTATTGCAGATTTTTAAATCTGGGCTAAATGTACATTTTTTATAAAATCATAAGTTGGTGAAATCGTACCGAAAAAATCTGAAAAAAATTCCTGAGTGCTTTTCAGAAGTACTACTAAACGACAAAAAATCGCGGACAAAATCGGAGAGGTGAAGGGTCAGATCCAGATCGAATCGGCGTGGAATGCCCCATATATATACAGTAAATGTGCCATAAATGGCGCCTTGCAATGTAACCAAGGGGTAATAAAGTTTCGCACGTACATTTCCCGTCTGAAATTGCAATTGATTAAAATTTCGGTAGTCAGGTCTTCGAAAAAAAATCCGAAAAAATTTGACGACTTAACGGACAACACCACTGTGACGGCTTCAAAAAATCGATTTTTTGAAAACCATTTTAAAAAATCTAAAATACTTTTAAGATTGAAATGCCGTTGGATCCAGGTCGAAAAAATAATTATTTTCGTAGATATTGAATATTTTGTGGAGCGGTGCAGCGGTCCGCGACGCTCGGGGTCCCAACTTTGAACACGTTTTTCTCAAAACCACTTTTTTGAGTACGGCACGCAGCAGAACTCGAGCAATTTTTATCCGATCGACTTCAAATTTTTACTGTATCAATAAAAGTAGATTGTCTAGAGAAGTACATAAGATTTTTTCGATATCTCAATAATTATAAAAGTTATAGCCTATTTTCGACGAGAAATTTTGCTCAAAAATCATTCTTTAATTTCAAAGGCGTGCCTATTTTTTAAAAATCAATATTTTTCCAAATCCCTATGTACTTCTCTTCAAAATATCATATTATTAACGAAAACACTCGGTATTTTTTTTCAGATCGACGTTGAAGAGAGTTCTGCTGCGTGCCGCGAACCGCTGCGGAGATGACGCGAGAGCTTCCCCAGCGCCACCATGCGGCGTGAAAAATGTGAAAAAAATGTTTTTTGATACATTAATAAACAAGGAACAAAACCCAAAAAAAATTTTTCGAATATTTCTTTTTTTTCCCACAAAAAAAAATTCTTGAAAAATGTGAAAAAAATAGGGGGTCACAGTGGTGTTGTCCGTTAAAAGCAGTTGCGAGCATGGATTTCCAATATCAACAATGCCAAAAAGTTATTAATTTTGTTATGTAAAAATTTCTTTTAAAAAACGACTGAAAAATTCTTTTCTCATCAATTTAATCAAATTTGATGATTTTTCTTACAAATTCTTAAGAATTTGTTCAGAAAATTCTCCTCTTTTTCTCTTTTCAAATTGTTTTGGGCGGTCTTTATAAAACTATTCGTTCAATACCATAGAAATTCCTCAAGTGGGATGCTCAAATTTTCTACTAAAACTTCAGTCACTAACGATTTTACTACCACTTTTCAAGATAATAAAAAAAATAGGAATATCAACAAATTGAAATTGTATAAAGAAAACGTACATTAGATTAATTTAATTAATTCATTCAAATAAAAAAAAAAATGAATGTCATTGAAAATTGTAATTAGAGAATTTGTGTTAACCCATTAACGCCGAGGTGATCAGAATTTTTACTAACTTTTCAACGTGTTTATTTATTATGTTATCGGACCAAAAAAATAATGCAATACCTCTATTCCTACGCGGAATTCGATGCTCTTTCAGAATCTGAGCTCAAAATTTCGATTAGACGTCGAGAAAAAAAAATATGGCCGATTTAAACGTGAAAAACGTGAAAATTTTCGAAAAAAAATTTTTTTCGCATTTTTTTTCACAATGATACCGCAAAGCTATCAACTTTTTACAATGATCAGAGGTGATCATGGCACTCGAACATTAAGAGGAATTTTTTTCAGAAAAATTCATCGACGCGTTTTTTCAAAATGGCGGCGAGAATGAAAAAATTTTATAAAAATCTTAATCTATCGGTTTCTTCAAAACTATAAACTTGAGAAAAAAATTTCTAAGAACAAAAATGGCTTAAAATTAGTCGAAGAATACTCTTAAATTTTTTCAGAATTTTTGAAAACAATTTTTAATTTTCGAAAATTTCAAAAAATCCAATTTTTCAAAAATACCTGAAAAATTTTTGGAAAAATTTGAGAGTGTTCCTTGACTAATTTTAAGACTTTTTTGTTGTTAAAAATTCTTTCGTAAAGTCTATAGGTTTAGAGAAAAAAAATTTTCTTGAATGGTACATAAAATGTTGTTTCTATCTACCACTACAAAATTCACGAACAAACTCGTATTGGCTGGGTGCACGTACATATACTACTTTAAAAATAAGTGTGTATTGCGTATACGTTAAGCCTGAAAAAATGCGGAGCATGATTTTAGGTGGCGCTGACAGTATGCATGAATATGTAACACACTGATAATTGAATAGTATTAGTATTTTCGTGCACCCTGCCAATATTCTTTCACTTGTGCATGGACACATATGTTGTATACAATTTTTACATGAATTATAGGTAAAGCATATAAAAAAAATATTAGTTTTCACTTTTTCAATACATTTGTTATGTCACGAAAACGTTCAAAATCTTCTGCTTCATTGCATGCAGAGTATGAATCAGATTATTCGGGTAGTGATTCCGACGAAAACATTTTGATTCCGAATGCAGACAATTAGGCTCCGATGATTCTGATTCCGATTGTGATTCGATATCTGATTCAGATTCTGAACATGAATTCACAATACCAAATATTACTTATAAAAAAGCTTGTGCTACTTATTCTGAAAACTTAGATAAACTTGAAAAAAATCACGAATTCATTTGGATCGATGGCGAGCAATCATATCCAAATACTTGTGAAGAAACAATATTATTATCTGAAGCTACAAAAAAGAATATACAGGCGTGCGAGCCTTTCCAATTGTTTGAAACCTTTTTTCCGCTGAAATGAAACAATATATAATTGATGCGTCTAAAGAGAATAATTATGATCTGAAATTACAAGATCTTGACACTTTTATAGGTATAGTTATTTTCAGTTCATTCAATAAAAGAAAGTCTCAGAGAGATTATTGGTCATCTGATCCATTCTTATCTAGTGAAATTGTTTCTTCTGCAATGACTCGCGATAAGTTTGAAGAAATCAAGTCTAAAATAAAATATTCAAAAGCTGAAGACAAGGATTCAAACGATAGAGGGTGGCGGGTTCGTTCGATGTTGAAACTTTTCCAAAACAACCTCCTAAAGTTCGGAATATGGAAAACTTCTATATCTATTGATGAAATGATGGCCAAGTCTTATGAAAAAACTGTTTTGAAACAATTTATTCGAGGGAAACCAATAAGGTTTGGTTTGAAATTTTGGGGTTTATGCACTTCAGACGGCTATCTACTAAATTTAGATCTATATTGCGGTAAAAATTCCCAAACCGGAAACAAATTAGTAAAATGTGCTTTAGGTACTCGTGCAGTATTGCATTTATTAGAACCTTTTTTTCGGCTAATAAATTATAATAAAATCCCTGCATTTCATTTGTACTTTGATAATTTTTTTACAAATATGGATTTAATTTTACACTTGCAAAAATTACGTTTGAAATGCACTGGCACTATCAGAGACAATCGAGTCAAAGAAAAGAATATACTTGAAAAGAAAGCTCCACGAGGTACTTATATTGTAAAACATGATCGAAATAGTGGCATAAATTTCATCACTATTATGGATTCGAAGCCCGTTTCAATAGCTTCAACTGCTGCAGGTGTAAGTCCACTATCAACTTCGAGAAGATATAGTTCAAAGGCTCGATCCAAAACTGATATACCTTTTCCGCAAGCTTTTCATTTGTACAACAAATTTATGGGTGGTGTTGACGTGCATGATGGACACTGCAATAATGTACTTCCATGTATACGTTCCAAAAAATGGACATGGGTCGTTTTTATAAGATTTATACAGGCATCCATTACAAATGCCCACGTAATTTTCAATGCTACACGTGATGGAAAGAAAAAAAGTGGAATAAAAGAGTTAACTACTTCAATTGCTAAATATTATATTCAAAAAGGTCAAACAAGTAAAACACTTCATACACGATCTAATAGGGACAAATTAAAAAATTGTTCAAATGAAAAATGTCCAATAAGAACAAGGATCTATTGTGAAAAATGCAATCTATATGTATGCAATAATTATTGGGCAAAAAAGCACTGATAAAAGAAATGTTAAAATGAAAGACAAGAAGACTCACGAAAAGAAGCACTCCGAAACGTGAGAGGCAAGGGGACTCACGAAAAAAAGCACCCCGAAACGTGAGAGGCAAGGGGACTCACGAAAAAAAGCACCCCGAAACGTGAGAGGCAAGGGGACTCACGAAAAAAAAGCACCCCGAAACGTGAGAGGCAAGGGGACTCACGAAAAAAAGCACCCCGAAACGTGAGAGGCAAGGGAACTCACGAAAAAAAGCACCCCGAAACGTGAGAGGCAAGGAGACTCACGAAAAAAAAGCACCCCGAAACGTGAGAGGCAAGGGGACTCACGAAAAAAAGCACCCCGAAACGTGAGAGGCAAGGGGACTCACGAAAAAAAAGCACCCCGAAACGTGAGAGGCAAGGGGACTCACGAAAAAAAAGCACCCCAAAGGAGACAAAGTTCTACCACGTCCACGCCGTTGTCTCTGGGTAATGCTAAGAGTAGAAAAAAAACAATGTATATGCACAGAATCAGAAAAGAAGTAGTCAAGGAACACTTGAAGGAAATTTTTCCAAAAATTTTTCAGGTATTTTTGAAAAATTGGATTTTTTGAGATTTTCGAAAATTAAAAATTGTTTTCCAAAATTCTGAAAAAATTTAAGAGTATTCTTCGACTAATTTTAAGCCATTTTTGTTCTTAGAAATTTTTTTCTCAAGTTTATAGTTTTGAAGAAACCGATAGATTAAGATTTTTATAAAATTTTTTCATTCTCGCCGCCATTTTGAAAAAACGCGTCGATGAATTTTTCTGAAAAAAAATCCTCTTAATGTTCGAGTGCCATGATCACCTCTGATCATTGTAAAAAGTTGATAGCTTTGCGGTATCATTGTGAAAAAAAATGCGAAAAAAATTTTTTTTCGAAAATTTTCACGTTTTTCACGTTTAAATCGGCCATATTTTTTTTTCTCGGTGTCTAATCGAAATTTTGAGCTGAGATTCTGAAAGAGCATCGAATTCCGCATAGGAATAGAGGTATTGCATTATTTTTTTGGTCCGATAACATAATAAATAAACACGTTGAAAAGTTAGTAAAAATTCTGATCACCTCGGCGTTAATGGGTTAAATAAACTGAATATATTTTTCACTGGCTTCGTTACATCGAATAACTTGATTCACATAATACAAAAAAGACGATTAGCCCCAAAGCAAAAAAGGCACAATAATGTGAATAATGAAATATTTGTTTCGAAATGAGATAAATTGACTAAAATCGACCAAAAAAATTCAATGAATAATATTTATTCGAATCGAAGACACGCATGGTTAAGTGACAATTTACAAAAGTTTCATTTGTGCTTAAAAATATAAAACACAATTCAATAATTTCTTCATTTAAACAAAATCGTTTATTCATAATAAATAAATCGAATAAACATATTTATTATGAATAAAAATTATTCATTCATAATAAACAAATTAAACAAATAAATTTATTATGAATAAAAATAATTTATTCGTAACTAGTAAATATAATCCTTCGTACTTGTATCAATGTGTGTCCATTGAATGTTGTTACGTTTCGACGTGATAGCACAGTTGTGTGTTTCTTGTACGAAAGAAAAAAGATTTGCATTTAACTAAGAGGGCGAGAGAGGGGGGGGGGGGTATAAATATGGAAATAATGGAATAAAAGGGGGAAGGAAGATAGAGAGTGAAAACATTACCATGATAATAGTATCGGATAGGGGCATTGAAGCTCAGCCTTGTTCTATTCTATACATATTTAAATAGATATGTAAAAAGGAATCGGTGTGGATTTGGACTGCTCCGAGGCTTCGTACAACAAAAGAAAATGTGTATTAATTGATTTAAAAATAAAAATTACAAAAAAATGAAGTCATTTTATCTAGCAAACGGATCAATTAAAATTCCAAATAAGAAACGATATTGAATTTTCAACATTAGAATGCCAAGTTGTCTTCAGCCCCCACAATTTACTTTTGTTTGCACATTTATTCTATGTCAGTCGATCAAACTCGATTTGTATCTTTTTTATGAACTCGAAGATCGAATAAGCAAAGCATCTGAATAATTTATCGAATTGCAAATACAAAAATAAATAAAAATTGCGACACTTTCTAACGATGGATTTAATGATCCCAAGAAGAACTTTGAAGGATTTTTTAGGTTGCTTCCAAACTATTTGCATCGATTAAATTAATTAAATAAAGAAATTAAATAAAAAAAAGCTTTTCGTACAAATGATTTGAGTTTCAATCCTTTTTACGAGAGCAATTAAATCGTGCTGCATTTAGTGTAGATATGAATATACGAGCAGTTTTTTTTTTTTATATTTTACGATTTGTAGCTAAATGTTCTCTTATTAATACTCGGCGTCGAGCAGCTGCCGCGTTTCTCGATATGGATATGGATGTGTAGCTATATTTACAAACGTCACAGGTACGCTTGATTAATCAAATCCATTAGAGGCAAATCGTCCGCTAAATTTTGATGAGAAACGTTATAATTCTTTCTTGTACATTTTTATTATTTATGTCATACTGCATGTGACGTAACTCTGCCATATCGTATTTCTGCTAATCCAAATGTCATCAGGTTTCTTCGTAGAGGGTGCACAAGAAAATCAGCGGAGAAAGTAGGAAGGCTCTATATAAACAGGTTGTACGAAATATATCCATAGTTTGAACAAACAATTGAGCATTCGCACAATCATTCTCGATTACGATTGTATTTTACGTTTCCATGAGTGTATCAGGATCTGTGGTTTTGTGGAATTTAGGTGCGTGTAATAGGACGCTATTCGGATAAATTTGGGAGGAGCCTCGATCGATCGAATGTCAAGGAAACGACTGTTCGAAATCAGCTGCATCGTACTATTAATTTTCCCTTTTTAGTTTTTTTAGTTTTCAGTTTGGTTTAATTCATTTTTTTTTCGAATGTACGCATTTTTTTTTTGTACGTATGTAAAGCATTCCATTGTGCTAATTCATGATTCTGCTAATCTCCGCCAATTTGTTTGACATTTCTATGCAATCGAGTTTTTTTTTTGTTTTTACAGGCTCCTATTTTCATTTATTACACTATTTTCGAATAATAACTCAAATACTTTTAATGGCTCTCACCCAAAATGATAAGAAGGGAAGTAAAAATGTTTGAATCTGCTCTCACGACTGAAAATTAATGATCAATTGGAGTAAATTGGTGCTACGAAATGTTTTTCCTCGCGTCATCTTTCCAGCTCTTCAAATCTAGTTGAACCTTCACAATATGGAATCATGATCGAAGAACATGAGTTTTATCGCAGTAAATATTGATACAGGAAAGCCCGAGCATGCCGTATCAAACATCTATAAATCTCGAGATCAGTCTGATTGACTGATTAATCCGCTGCTGCGAAAAAACGTAAACACAGGGAGGTGAAAAAAAATTCTCGTTTCCAGAGAAAGAAAAAAGATATGAAAAAACCATTAAACGCTGTTGTATCGATTGTACGAAACGTCAGTGTTTATGCGTGCGAAACTAAGCTGGAAAATGCGAGTTTATGAAACATTAGCTCTAGGATACAGAAGCGATATGACGTGTCCAACAACATATAGAAGTAAAAAAAATGCAGCTTCCGAAGGAGAGATCAAATATTATCGACATTCGATCTGGTAATACAAAGGCGATGAGTAAATGAGATTTTAAGTATTAATTCGTTCGACATATGATCATTTAATGATTAGAATATCGTCTTTAAGTCTTTGCTTCGTCAGAACTCGAAAACAATTCTTTCTATTTTTGCATTTTAGTACAATTTGCAAACACAGTTATTGAGGAAATAAATTGGTTACATATTTCTTAAAGTTTCCAAATTTTTAGCTAGTTTACGAACTCTCGGAAGCAAATCGATGAAAATCATCAATTTTTCTTGTCAATTCCACTATTCTTTGGTAAACGATTCAGGAATATTTCATACACATAGAAATCTGTATATAGAATGAAGAGAGTCGAAGATTTTTTCGAATTAGAGTGGATTGCGCAACTTTCCGAAACTGTGAATCTGGCTTATGCAAACAAGTGATAAATCGAGAAAAACGATGAACCAGAAACCCGAACATAGGAGCACATTATCGCACATACATTTGTTCATTGTTATTTCATTGCCCTACAGATATAAAAAGCTTTAGACAAAAAAATCAAGCACCCTTGTAGTGTTACTTATTCATCTAATATATTTCTTAAATTGTTATCAAAGTTAGCATTTTTGGAACGCAACGAGAAATGTTTTTTGCATTCATGCTTTTATTTTTTTTTTTACTTTTGAAATCTCACGAAATTTTTTCATACATTCAGTTTTTAGGTCCCAAAATAAGATTTCCGAATGATCGTAGCCGCGATCACTGTATCTAAATTTTGGGCTGAATTAATAAAATAAGGAGTTCCGTTGCAATTCAACGATGCAAATTTCAATGTCTTTTTCTTAGAATCGTTTCCATCGTTAATTATCAACTTTTCAATTACATAAATATAAATATAATTACATAGATATAAAATTATATTTGGTTTTATGGAAGGGCATATAAAACGTAAGCGAATATCTTGAACAATTTTTTTTCCTATGGTCAGTTCGCAACATCTAGTTGATTCAACTAGGATCTAGTTAAATCAAATATTTTTTTTCCTTGTCTCACGGCCAAATAGAGGTTTATTTAACTTTAAGAAATTATTTTTTTTATCACACTATTTTTATATTCTTCATTAATGAAAAATTGAATATGTTTTAGAATTGGACATACTTTTATCTTAAAAATTAAACGAATATGAAAGTTGAAATAAAAATAATATTATATATTATTATTTATAATATTTATGATATTATTTAAACCATATTCAATTATAATATTATTTTAATAATATTTTTATGGGTCTGCGACCCTGGGTAGGTACAAAAATTCACGTTCGACTTCTTAGATATAGTCAGTCAGAATAATAAAACTACTTTGGTTCCCGCTACTTATGCACATCCAGAGCGCCATTCGTATATGAGAAATGCCTCGACGCTCTGCGCCACGTAGTGGCCGGAGCGAGAAGCTTTAACGTGGATACTCGAATAAACGGATCCAAATAGCATTATCTATTTAAATTGAATACAGCTTTCTAGCTGAAGCGAATAGAAATTTGGTTGATTCAATTTTAAAAAATTCGAATAAACGATCCTAGTATATCAATATAGAACTTTTTTTCTGGGTGTAGTTGTGAAATCGCTTGGTTTCTTTGTTGTGCTGATGAGACGATTCGATTATTAATATCGGTCTTGTTTTGATAAAAATGTAAAACATTGCGGGCCTACAGATCGAACGGACGAACTTGAAACCTTGTTTAAAACTGTACGAAGTTTGGAAACACGCGTATATATCAACAAGTATACAGGACCAGCTAAAATATCACTCTCCGACCAATACTCTCACTTGCTACGGCGACAACTAATCGACAACAAAGAGAATCTTTTCTGTGCGAGTAGTGTGTGTGTATATATATATATATATGGGTCATTCCATGCCAAACCGGCCAGTCCATGACCCCGACCATTTTAGATTTTGTCGAAATTTTTTCATTTTCAAGTAACTACTGAAAGGAGTTTTTAGGATTTTTTTTAGATTTTTATCTCAACCCGTTTAAAAATAATGAATTTTTTAAAATTTTGCTCGAAATTTTTTTAAATGCTCATAACTTTTTCAGCAACAGAGATATCAAAATAAAGTAGGAGGTAATTTTTTCGTCTTGAATTGTAGTTTCGTAAAAAAAATACAAAAAAATTATCAAAAAGCAATTTCATATATTTTTTTACTCTAGTCGTAATCCAAAAACATTTTTTTTTTTCCAAACTTGGACCATTTTGATTTTTTTGAAAAAATTCACCTTTTTTGTAGACATATTTTTACATGTCTCGAAAAATTCACAGCTTGTGATATCCCATCTCTTCTATTTTTTTTTCTCATTTTTTACCACGTGTAAACCAATAATTATTAGTTGTCAATCTTGAATTATATTTATTTATTGTTTTTTTTTTTTTTTCATTCATAATTCCATTCCTTAAGAAATTATGGATGAAAAAAATTAATAAATAAATATTGGAACTGATTTCCATGTTTTTTTCAGTTTTCAACCAAACATTTACTTTCACATCTTGGGCCATTTTGATTTTTCTGAAAAAATTCACTATCTTTCACGACATATTTTTACACGTCCCACAAAATCCGCAGCGTGTGATATTCATGAATAAAGATTAATAATTGATATAATCATTGGTTATCATGGCAGAGAATTAAAAAAAAATAGAATTTATGGATATCACACGCTGCGGATTTTTTGGAACGTGTAAAAATGTGTCGTGAAAGATCGTGAATTTTTTCAGAAAAATCAAAATGGCCCAAGTTGTAAAAAAAAAATTTGGTTGAAAACTGAAAAAAAAAGAAAAAAAAACAGAAATCAGTTCCAATATTTATTTATAAACTTTGTTCATTCATAATTTCTTGAGGAATGGAATTATGAGTGGAAAAAAAAACAATAAAAAAATATAATCCAGGATTTACAACTCTTTTTTATTGATTTACACGTGGTAAAAAATGAGAAAAAAATAGAACGTATGGATATTACAAGCTGTACATTTTTTGAGACATGTAAAGATATGTCTACAAAAAAGGTGAATTTTTTCAAAAAAATCAAAATGGTCCAAGTTTGGAAAAAAAATTTTTTGAATTAAAACTAAAAAATCATATGAAAATGACTTTTGATAATTTTTTTGTATTTTTTTTGTGAAACTACCATTTAAGGCGAAAAAAATTACCTTCTGTTTTATTTTGATATCTCTGACGTTGAAAAAGTTATGAGCATTTAAAAAAATTTTTTGCGAAATTTTGAAAAATTTATTACTTTTAAATGGGTTGAGATAAAAATCTAAAAAAATTCCTAAAAACTCTTTTCAGTAGTTACTTGAAAATGAAAAAATTTCGACAAAATAAAAAATGGTCGGGGTCACGGACTGACCGGTTTAACATGGAATGTCCCATATATAAAGAGAAGAAACTCCGGATGGCACGCGAGTTTCAGGAAACTTCTCCGGTCGAGGGGCGATTTATCGCGGTAAATTCCTTGCAGGGAGAGCTCCCGAGGACCAGAACTTCCGGGGTGCGCATTTGCTGCCTCTATTCGCTTCCTCCCAATCTCACAAGCTTTTATATACATATATATTATTATTCTTGTATATACGTGATACTATAGCAAAGAGCATTGGAAAAACATAGCTATAATCTACGTGGAATACTCCATTGTCCGCATATACGTGTCAAGTACGAAGTTAGAATCGCCTTAGCTACACTAACTTGAAGTAAAGAGGCTTTCCTTGAACTTGCATTTCGAAAGAATTGTCCGAAAGCCCATGGACAACGCGGGAACTATTGACCAATCGATAATTCATTGTTCCAAGAAGCCCGAATAATCTACGAGGTAAGAATTTTCAAGTAAATATTAATTAAACCAAAATTCGCGATAAGCATATTCACGTGATGCGCTGGAACGTGAAACCGAGTGGGCGAATTGTATTTATTACTGAGCATAATAGTCAATTTTACGAAGTGTCAAGTCAAATTTAGGAAGCCTGCGGTAAAATTCCGCAGTATCACGAGAACCTCAGAAATAAGTTTAAGGATATTTTTGTCGTGTACCACGGTCAAATTCGTGTGACGCTCGGTCAACATTTCGGAACAGATATTGAAAAGATAATTAACGTTGCATCATCTTTTTCTTCACACTTTTTACAGGCATAAAATAGTGAACTGCGCCCTAAAAAATAAAGAGCGAGAAACATTTTTGTATTTCTCATCACAATTTAATTTTTTTTTCAATAATAATTCAATCGTTACTATTATTTTCAGGGTGATTTTCGAAGTACAATTTTTTCCGTGTTGTTGTTGCGTAATTCAGCCAATAAATTCGAGTTGAATAATCAATTAACCCAATTACGTATTCTCCAACTTATAAGTCAACGTTTATACTAGACACGAATTGGTCCTGCAACTTCGAACATCGTTCTATATAAATCAATTTAAAAAAACAAAATAAAAAATAAGAATTTATTATTTGTATCCGTCAAACTGATGTTTTTGTGAAATAAGTTTTCCACAGGTATTTCAACTGTTCAAAGCTTTCTGTTGCTCTAAAAAAAGACAAGATATGTTTCGATCTTCCGGTGAACGTGATTAAGACAAAAAATTGGATTTTTTGGTGTCAACGAAGTAGATAATTCTCCAACGAGTAATAAAAATAAGAAGCATAAAAAGGAAGGAGCAAAGTAGAAGATTTTTTTTCAACGACTTTGAGATCGATTGTGTCAGATCGTACCATGTAGCAATTCCATATAAACGTTTTACTATTTCTGATAAAAATTCAACTGTATATACGGGTAACAGGAAGATTCGTCCCTAGAAAATTCGTCCCGGAAAATTCGTCCCCGGAAAATTCGTCCCCCGAAAAATCCGTTCCCGTTGGATATTTCTACAATTCAGTTGGATGTTTCCGTAATTTTTTTTTTATACGCTACATAGAGAATATTTCAAAGCATTGTACAGTAACGCGTGATCACGCGGATTGTTGCATGTGAACAAACGCGACCTTTATTCTTTCAAATACATATACAATGTAAGCGATTGGTTGAAGATGACCCGAACCCACCCTAATATTTCCACATGTCCAACTATTCAAACAACAACCCAAAGATGACCCGAACCCACCCTACTATTTCCACAGTCCAACTATTCAAACAACAACCCAAAGATGACCCAAACCCACCCTACTATTTCCACATGTCCAACTATTCAAACAACACTCCAAATATGACCCGAACACACCCTACTATTTCCACATGTCCAACTATTCAAACAACAACCTAAAGATGACCCAAACACACCCTACTATTTCCACATGTTCAACTATTCAAACAACAGCCCAAAGATGACCCGAACCCACCCTACTATTTCAATATGTCCAACTATTCAAACAACAACTCAAAGATAACCCGAACCCACCCTACTATTTCCACATGCCCAACTATTCAAACAACAACCCAAAGATGACCCGACCCATCCTACTATTTCCACATGTCCAACTATTCAAACAACAACCCAAAGATGACCCAAACCCACTCTACTATTTCCACATGTCCAACTATTCAAACAACACTCCAAATATGACCCGAACACACCCTACTATTTCCACATGTCCAACTATTCAAACAACAACCTAAAGATGACCCAAACACACCCTACTATTTCCACATGTTCAACTATTCAAACAACAGCCCAAAGATGACCCGAACCCACCCTACTATTTCAATATGTCCAACTATTCAAACAACAACTCAAAGATAACCCGAACCCACCCTACTATTTCCACATGCCCAACTATTCAAACAACAACCCAAAGATGACCCGACCCATCCTACTATTTCCACATGTCCAACTATTCAAACAACAACCCAAAGATGGCCCAAACCCACCTTACTATTTCCACATGTCCAACTATTCAAACAACCTAAAAATGACCCGAACCTACCCTACTATTTCCACATGTCCAACTATTCAAACAACAACCTAAAGATGACCCAAACACACCCTACTATTTTCACATGTCCAACTATTCAAACAACAACCCAAAGATGACCCGAACCCCCCTACTATTTCAATATGTCCAACTATTCAAACAACAACCCAAAGATAACCCGAACCCACCCTACTATTTCAATGTGTCCAACTATTCAAACAACAACCCAAAGATGACCCGAACCCACCCTACTATTTCTACATGCCCAACTATTCAAACAACAACCCAAAGATGACCCGAACCCACCCTACTATTTCCACATGTCCAACTATTCAAACAACAACCCAAAGATGGCCCAAACCCACCCTACTATTTCCACGTGTCCAACTATTCAAACAACCCAAAAATGACCCGAACCTACCCTACTATTTCCACATGTCCGACTATTCAAACAACAACCCAAAGCTGACACAAACCCACCCTACTATTTTCACATGCCCAACTATTCAAACAACAACCTAAAGATGATCCAAATCCATCTTATTATTTCCACATATCCAACTATTCAAACAACAACAAAAAAGACGAATTGTTATTCGATGAATTGTTTTTTCGACGAATTGTTATCGACAAATTGTTTTCAACGAATTTTCCGCAAATCTCAGCACTCATTCCAAGATTTCATCCGCCTCACTATTCCATACGCACCCCGATTACATGCGCGAACCGATTCCCCACACGCTTGCTTAGTTGTGTTGGTTTGTTGTGTTCGGGGGACGAATTTTCCGTGGGACGAATTTTCCGGGGGCGAATTTTCTGGGGACGATTTTTCCGGGGACGAATTTTCCGTGGGACGAGTTTTCCGGGGGGCGAGTTTTCCGAGGACGAATTTTCCGGGGATGAATTTTCCGAGACGAATATTCCGGGGACGAATCTTCCTAGATTCGTATATACGTACCCGATATAAAGATTTTATCATTTATGTCACAAGTGTACGTAAGCGTGCATCAGTAAGAACAGAGGTGACGTGCCGTGGCTCGTTGTCGTAGTATAACAACCAAACACGACAGCTTATGGTTATTTGCACTCGACGAATATTGTCTAGGGAAGGAGATAGTCAAACGAGGCTCCTAGAGGGTCGTAAAGTTTGCGGAAAGTGAGTGAATGCCGCACACGAGAAATCTATAATTGTATACATACAGAGGCAAGCGAATCTCTCTCTCTCTCTCTCTCTCTCTCTCTCTCTCTATATATATATATATATATATATATATATATATATATCGGAAGCAACGTTAACCAGGGAAGTTTGATGGCCCTCGAATCCTTTCGAGTGGAATTGTTCGTTAGGCTCGATCATATCGGATACTATAAAACGGATACACGATGAATTACATATAAATACCTATGTACACATAGAATTCTGGCACGTGCACAATGTCATCGAGGCGAAAACCTAAAGTTATGGCGATTAAGCTTTATCACTAGAAACTTCGAAGTATTGTTTCGAAACTCTAACGGTTTATGCCTTATCTCAAATCGCTTGAAAATAGATTATTACGTATATATATATATATTTGCTGTATATGCAGTGAGAAAAAATATTTGTTCATTGAACTGGACTCATTTTGTTGGATGAAAAATGGTGCTGGATTAAACGTTTTTTTTTTGTTGAAAGTGATTTTGTTCGAACAACTGATGTCATCTATTTCCATTTGCATACTTTTCAGTTACTTCAACGAAATATTTTGCTCTCAATTATAAAATTAGCTAAACGGTGCCATTGGAATAAATGAATAAATTATGTAATTGGAATGATATTTTGTTGGATTAACAATTATGTGTTTTGCTGCGCTGGCGTTTTGTTGGTTTGACCAATAACTTGGTCCAGTACTCACAAATTATTTCGTCTAATCTCTAAAATATTTCGTTGCACGTATCGAATTAAATATTTTGATTGAAAGTGACAAAATTTGTTTCGGTCAAGAAAATTTATTTTCAATGTGATTTTGAAACGAATTTGTCGAAAATTCTCGATGATCGTAATAAAAATGATGATATTAATAATATATTGCTCAGTTAATTGTAAATAATACCTTAATAACTTGATATCTTCGTTATGATTGACGCGACTCTGTCGTCTGTCTCGTTAAGCCAATAATCGTCACTTCGTTCCGGTACTAGCGAGAGTAGAACGAAATAGCACACGATGGAAGGAAAGGGAGTCGTCGTCGCCTTCCTACAATTGTGTGCGAAGAGTAGTTTCGTATTTTTTTTTCTTCTTTTTACGTCCTCTAGCAATGGACAAGGTCGTACGAGGAAAACGAAGTAAAGGTGGAGACACAAAAATGGCTGAGTAAAGCGTGAAGCTTTTACTCGCTTTTCTCAACTGTCAATTTTTCTAACTCTCACTCAATTCGTGAAGAATGGCCGAGAAATGGGTCGAAGTTATCGAAGGGCCACACGAGACCTTCGTATTCCAACTTGCTTTTTTTCGTTTTCCACAACACACACAACCGAACAACTAAATTCACCAGAAACTACCATAAGAACCGCATGGTAAAAGCCATTCCATCTTTCACACACGTAAATGCACATGCATTTAAGAATTTCACGAGTAAGGGAGACCGAGGCTAGTTGGCCAACTTTTTAGTCTATTGCTTGTAAAAAAGGAACCAAACAATATTTCAAAAATCAAATTGTTGTTTTGAATAGAAGCATTCTTCCACTATCTCAGATAATTATTTAAGGCATTACATACGTCCAGAATTTTCAAAAAATCGATTATTTTTTTACAGATTATTATTCTCTATAGTTTTAGGCGTATTTCTGTGTAAGTCGATTGTACAAATTCCCCATAGATCGAAAGTTATTATAGAAAACGTGACTGCCCAACGAGAGTCTGATGCGCGCACTTGAAACTTTAAATGCATTTTTCTCAAAACTACTTTTTCTGGCACGGTCTGCATGATAACTCATACAGTTTTTAATATTTTTTGATGCTTTTTTTTTTTAAATATTCGAAATTGTTTTCTCTATAGTCTGTCGAGTCGGATTTTTGATGTTGTGATTAAAAAATTTTATAAACATAATTAAAGTGTGACATTTATGACACAAAATGCACACTTTTTTTTAAACTGCCGTAAATTGCCAAAATTTTTCGAATTTCAAAAATCCGGCTCGACAGACTATAACTACAACTTTATTTTACAAGAATTTTTTTACGTTTTGCAGATCCATCAGCATTTCAAGAAGAAATGATGCAGACCGTGGAGCAACTTTTTTTTCATAGTGCTTCGGGAAACGTGATTTTTTATGTTGTAATTTTTGAAAAAAAAAATGAAATAAATTTTTTTATAAAGTTTACATACTAATAAACAATGTGCAAAAATTATTTTTATTAATTTCTATTGCTATCTCTTCTAAAAACAGTTTTTCTTTTAGCGCGTTTTAGGCGCTGCTGGACGTATGTAAGGCGTTAAGATTTTTTGTGAAATCCTAAGTGGGTTGTTTAATCGGTTTTTTGAAAATCCGTTTTTATGTCAACCAATCCCAGCGTCGGAGTAAGTTGACTCAAGATATGGGGCAAGTTGACTATAGTACGATTTTTACCTGATAATTACTACAATTAATTAATTAATTAAGGTAATTCATTTTACCTGATAATCACTACGAATGAATAAAAAAAATCGGATGTTTACCAATATTATTTACTTAATAATTCAAAAAATCAACACAAATGTTTACATGAATGAACTTCGAGGTTATTTTTGGTGATAATTGTGGAAAAAAAAGCGGACACGTGCGAGTTGAACTCGCGTGGAGAGGCTTTCGTATGATGAATATGTTATTTACCATGTTTTTTTAAATCTGACCCAAATTTGTTTGTGGTAACTAAAAATTTCAAGACCATAAACTTCTTATAGGTTTTTCTGTAATCCATAAGCAAATAACTATTTTCTGTATTTTTTTTCAAAATTTTAGGCTTAGTAGTTTCGTAGATAAGGGGAGGCAGGGGAATGGTCAATTTTCATCTATTTTCTTAAATATCTTTAAAACTATTTACTTTAAAATTGTAAAAAAAATATATTTGAGACCCCTACAACAAGCCCTTTCATTTGATATGTCACACGGTACAGTTTGCAAAACTTTTTTTTTCATTTTCTAATTTGCCCCCCAAAAGTGAACCCCATATTCAAAATTCATTTATTTAAGTTACACGTCCGTGTTTAGGTCACAGAAACTCATATCTGTACCAAATTTCAACTTAATCGGTCCGGTAGATTCGGAGCTAATTGGCTGTGACAGACGGACAGACAGACACACGAGTGATCCTAAAAGGGTTCCGTTTTTTTTTTTTTTATTATTCATTTGGACGTACAGAACCCTAAAAAGGAGTATTTAATTATCTGCATCGGTTTCCCCGTCGTCGTAATTAGAATTGTAGTTTGCACATGTGTCAACCAACCCCATACCAACGTTGGCCTACTTACCCTGTCCCGTTTTTTTTAGAAACAAAACGCCCTACACGCGAATTATAACAATAATTGGAAACAATTATTACGCAAAACTATATATATATATATATAGTTTTTTATAAATTTTTAAAAATAAAAATTTATAATAAATTTTAAAATAAAAATCTTTAAAATAAAAAAATAATTTTTTCGTTCATCTTTTCCATCTCTTTCTGCCTCGGACATTTTTCCAATTGTTACAATTGTCCACTATATAAAAGTTCATATAATAGTTCAATATATGAACTTTTATATAGTGGACAATTGTAACAATTGGAAAAATGTCCGAGGCAGAAAGAGATGGAAAAGATCAACGAAAAAATTTATTTTGGTACCTGGATTTTCGAAAATCTTTTACTGCTCCTAAACGACGTATTGCTTCGACGTATTGAGACACACGAATGAGCGAGAGGTTACAATCAACATAATAACAAACGTACGTATGTTTACATTACGTGGTTTGAATGTTATTGTGAGTTAGTCAACTTACCCCGATATCCAACTAGCCCCCCGGTCTCTCCTCTATTGACTTACAATTAGATATCTCCAAAAATAAAATATACTTCAAGTTTCACGCTAAGAGTGTTCTGTAATCAAAAACATTGATAAAATGGAATCTAAAATTTGTCTTTCACAGTGAACAGCTAAGCTGCGAAATAATAATGTTTATCTGAAGCCTTGAAATGAAAAAAATGTTTGTTTTTTTTTAATTATTTTTATTGTAGTTGTTAATATTGTTTAAAAACAGTTAAATTACGCAATTTGGTTGATATTTTTGGCTTTTGGAAAAAAAGCAAAGTTACTGAAAACATTGTAATATTTTGAATTTTGAAAGAAACGCCAGTGTCTCGAATAAAGATTGCCGGAAGGGTCAAAGAAGAAGCGCGAAATTTCTTTCGTTTTGTTGCTGGTTATTCGACACACGTCTCTATTTCACGTGTAATAAAGAAGTTTGTCTTTCGCCAAATGGGAAGAAGAATAAAAGAGAAAGAACGAATTAAGCTCGAAGGAAAATGTTTACCAGAGCAATATAGCGGTTCACTACCGAGGGTACGAACATTAAGGATGTTGCACAGTTGTCTCGTGGAATTACGGATTTTTGCTAGTAGCTGGAACTTCGAAGGAACCGTTTTTTTTTTTTCATAATTACGTACTTTACGTGTGAGGAATTTCGATACAAATCGATCGCGTTACGACCTTGACTAATCTTTTTTTCGATTATCGTTTCATTATTTATTGTCCATTCAAAAGAAATCGTGAAAAAAAATCATTTCAAAAAGTATATTGGATTATTTTGTTTATAAACATTAAAAAAAAAAAAAATGTAATTTTTCCTGAAAATGTATCATCATACTATCTGTTAATTTAATCGGATTACGAAAGGAAAAAGAAAAAGCTTAAGCGAGTTATGCAGTGCGAATGTACTTCCCATTGTCGAACGCGTATCTCGTAAAAAGAAAGAACGAGAAAAACGGAACTTGAAAGATAAAAGAGAGTGAATGGATTAAAAAAAAGTCCCACTTCAAAAGATATTCTAAAAAAACAATTAAAAGAAAATACTTTCCTATTGAAGTCACTCGAGAGTGTATAAATTAATCAGCCTCGAGCATTCCGGCTTAAAGAAATATCTATACATATACAAAAATATTGAGCTTGTGGGTGGGCTCATCCGGATACCGCGAAAATTCTTCTCATAAAAATATTTCCCTTGGAGTACTTTTTGTCTCTAAATTAATTTGCACCTCTCGAGAGTTTGTCTCTATATATGCGCTTTGTTTTACGTTGATAATAAAAATGTGGAGATGCAGGAAATTTATTTCGTCGTTATGACGTTTTTGTGGATAAAAAATTATGTTAAAGTTTGATTCGTTGAAACGCAATGAAAAATGTATGTTTTATTGCAGATTAAACTACGAGAATTGGCGAAACTATTTTTTAGGATCTTCGTTACAAATCCAGGGATATCGAATCTATGAAAATATTTGAAAATTTTCAAATCGTGAAATTGAAAAATGAAAAGGAATTTTCATCAGAGACCTACGATGTAAATTTCAATACGATGAAAAGAACATTTTTTTTTCTTTTTTCATCAGATCTGAAAAGCTTTCGGCGGAGATTTTTGGATTGCTCGTATCCTTTTTTTTTCTACGCTCGAGAGGAGAAAAATAAAGAGAGGAATATATGAAGAAACGAAACACGCGGTTCTTCCAATACTGTCGTACCAAAGTACGAGCAATATCGGACTGTTTGCGTACTTGAAATAAAATGAAAAATATATATGCCGGATATGCAACACTCGATCGTTTGTAAACGGAATGGAGTAAAGAAAAAAACAAAATTCTTTCGAAAAAACAAAATATCTATAGGTTTTTGCATCTCCAGTGGAGAAAATTCGTATGTATAGAAAAGTGCAACGAAAAATATTGGCATTCCCGATATTGAGCGGTATAACGAGGCGCACACAAAACTGTACATCCACTTTCCGATCGTATATCTCTATTCAAAGACTACGCAATAATCATATTTCCAACATTATAGAATTCCCGGAAGATATTTCACGCTGCCGTTTTCAATTATTTTCATTTTAAAATCGAGTCAGCTCTTTTAATATTATCGCAAAACAGCTCTGGGGGAAATTTATGCAATTCGAATTTATATGCAAATCAGTAGGAATCCAATTATCGTTGTTGCTAATATTACTTCGATAAATGTCATGTTTTCATGAGAGCTGGTAAATATATCTAGCTGAATGATAACGCCAATGATAAATTAGCTCGAATTTAACATAACAACGAGGCGTTTAAATACATCGAAAACATTTTTATTCGATTTTTATCGAATTTTCGACATTTTCATCGATTTTCATCTCAGTATTCGTACTAGAGATAAATGCTTGAAAAATAAATAAATAAATAATTAAATAAACCACACAGAAAAAAAGGATTCATAGATTCAAAAGGATCTGAATTGAACCAAGCCAATATTACGATAACGGATGGCGAAACAAATATGACATTATATAATTTACCTCACGAATTGAATTAATTTGAATCTGTCAAAAAAATATTTTCGCATCCAGATACAGTTGACCTGACTATATATCGATTTGAGTTAATAACGTATTAAGTGTATCCGATCACAAGGAAGTTCAAATCTACTATATATATGCATCACAAAAAAAAAATTACTGTATCAAATATACGACCTATCTAGTTGGTTTAAGGCATTACATACGTCCAGAATTTTCAAAAAATCGATTTTTTTTTTTACACATTATTATTCTCTACAGTTTTAGGCGTATTTATGTGTAAGTCGATTGTTCAAATTCCCCATAGATCGAAAGTTATTATAGAAAACGTGACTGCCCAACGAGAGTCTGATGCGCGCACTTGAAACTTTAAGGCATCTTCTCACTTTAAGCGCCTCAAAAATAGGCTGTTTTTGCGATTTTTTTTCGAGGATTTTTGCTTAAAATTATGGGATAAAACGGATCCTATGTAATAAACACATCTTTCAAGTACATGAAAAAATTTTTATTTTATTTTTTTAAACAATTATTATAATACATCAGTAGCATTGAAAAACCCGTGTAAAAATGTTATGGTCGTGGCTTGTTGATGGTATCTCCGAGACGGGTCGTCTGAAACAAAAAAATAAAACTGTTTTAGATTCAGTATGTCAGTGGCTATAGCGCATATCATCAGATTTTTGATATTCGCGAAAATAACAAAATGGCGCACGTTTTTCGAAAAAGTAAAAAAAAACCACGATTTTTTTGCAGTTTTTTGTAAAAAAAAAATTCTTAAAATCAAAATTTAAAAAATCTGATGATATGCGCTATAGCCATAACTATGAAGCATATGTCATTCAAATTTCATGACAATCGGCCGGATAGTTTCCGAAATTTCATCAACAAAGCACCGAAAAACCTTGTTTTGAGATAACTGCGTTTAAAGTTTTGGAGGGATCGCCGGGTACTCTCAGGTAGTCACCTAACGGTCGCCAAAAAATGTAGTTAGACTCGTCCGATCTTTATGAAATTTCGAGATGACATTTTTGAAGATATGTACTTTCAAAATTTAAAAAAAAAAAAAATCGATTTTTTTAAATTTCCAAAGTGAGAAGACGCCTTAAATGCATTTTTCTCAAAACTACTTTTTCTGGCACGGTCTGCATGATAACTCATACAGTTTTTAATATTTTTTGATGCTTTTTTTTTTTAATATTCGAAATTGTTTTCTCTATAGTCTGTCGAGTCGGATTGTTGATGTTGTGATTAAAAAATTTTATAAACATAATTAAAGTGTGACATTTATGACACAAAATGCACACTTTTTTTTAAACTGCCGTAAATTGCCAAAATTTTTCGAATTTCAAAAATCCGGCTCGACAGACTATAACTACAGCTTTATTTTACAAGAATTTTTTTACGTTTTGCAGATCCATCAGCATTTCAAGAAGAAATGATGCAGACCGTGGAGCAACTTTTTTTTCATAGTGCTTCGGGAAACGTGATTTTTTATGTTGTAATTTTTGAAACAAAAAAAATGAAATAAATTTTTTTATAAAGTTTAAATATTAATAAACAATGTGTAAAAATTATTTTTATTAATTTCTATTGCTATCTCTTCTAAAAACAGTTTTTCTTTTAGCGCGTTTTAGGCGCTGCTGGACGTATGTAAGGCGTTAACTAGGATCTGGTTTTGAAACGAATTATGCGTGGCTTAGTGCTTACAATTTTTTTTTTTATATATTTATATCCCCCCCTGCCTAGAGGCTTTCGCCTATTATAGAATCGGCCCGGGTTAGTAGCCAATCCCCCCTGGGGGTCTGGTCCCGATCAGTAACCAGGCCCTCATACGAACACATTCGACTTCCCCCTCTGTAACGCATTCACCATGGCACTCGATTCCATGGGCCCAGGGAAACTGCGGAAAATTTGTGCCACTACAGCCCGTCCTGGGTTCGCCTCACGGTGTCAGAGCTACGTCACGCCCTGTTCCGAGAATGTAAACATGAACTACAGCTGTATACATGTGACATACACATATAGAGGTATTTGTGTATGCTTCATATATACATCTGAAGCTGGTCACACTCATATTTAAGGATGTATGCCCAGTCAAATCCGCAGTACATCTATTTGTTTTTTCAAACAGATCATTATATAAGATATCAATCATAAATATGTTTTTTATTAATTAATACTAATTATACGTAACAAATCAACCCGATGAAAGTTACAGTTATTAACTTTAAGAAAAATTAGTTCTTCATTTGACCATTTTTTACTGGAGCTAATGTCAAAAATGTTCCAACATATAATTGGATAGACAAATAAAATATTTATCATGATCCTGCCTCCTATGGTACGTAAACATATTCAATATCGACTTCTTAGACAGAAGCAGTCAGTATACAAAAGTCGCATTGGTTTTTGTAATTAATATCCGTCTGGAACGCGTTTTGTATATGAGAAAAGCCTCAAAGTATTGCGCCGCACTGTGGCCGGACCGAGAAGCTTTCACACCCGAAATTTAGTTACAACAACCAAATTTTGAGTATCGACTGTTAATTAAACGTGCAGAGTGAACAAAAGGTGGCTAAATCTGGTTTTGATATCAACAAAATATTTTAGTCAATTTAAAACACTGGTATTTATACAATTTTATATTGATTAAATACAAAATAGGGCGATCAGTCCAGCTCACGCGTTTGGTCATTTTAAGTCGTGCCATGCTCATAGTCGTAATATTTTCCGTAAAATCAGTATAAAATATGGTTTCATTTAACAAAGCACTTTGGCTAAATAAAAAAACAAATATTTATTTAATATTATTCACATTTAGTTTGATCTGACAAACATAAAGTGTAAAAAATGTTTAATTTGTGGTCGAACGTAGCCACTTAATTTTACTAAACCCTTTATTTAGCGCAATGCAATATACATTTCAATTCAGCAAAATACAATATATCGGTACAACGGTTGCCACTTGCATAGTGTATTGCAAAAAAGTATTTGATTGTCTGAATCGAACTGTAGTTGTACATTGAACGGTTGGTCTAGTGGATAAGGGCTCGGGCTCGCACGCCGTGGGTCCCGGGTTCGAATCCCGACCAAAACACCAATGAAAAATTGAGATTTTTTTCACGTGTTTTCACTGTAATCCCGGGTGGTTGGACTTCACCTTTATAAAAATTCATGTCCAAACCTCGCTGTGATGCCTGAGCGGTCGGTATACGGCTCCGGGTGCCTCCCGTGGACGGTTCTCATCGTGCGGATGGTGGGCCCCTAGCCGTGTACTGGCTAGCTCGTTGCATTACAGCTGAGGAGGTACCTTTCTTAAGCGCCTCTGGTAGCTGTGCTTGAGCATGCTCGCATTGCTACCTGGGGAAATTAGGTAGGTACCGGCTGTATCGGCAAGGTTGTCTGCAGTTTCCCTTCGCCCTCGGCAAATGCGATACAGTTGGGGATAGTCGGCTGCAGCCGCACAGGGGGATGTCTTTAGAAAGGGGGGGGGGGGGGGCAAGCTAAAAAGGGGAGAACCCTGGGCAATGGCAAATACAATAAAAAAAAATATTAGGTAATTCGTGGTGAAAAAACTGTACAGTTAAAATAACTAGGCCGGTTTCATTAACGGGACAGACTTAGTTAGAATTTTCGGAAAATTGATTTTTTTTTAATTTCATTTTCAAAAAGTAGAATCTCTTACGAACATTTTCCGCCCAGGTAAATGTAAATCGGACCATTATTCGCCGAAATACAAGACTTTGTAGCACGTCGTGTCTGAGCCATAGGTAAGCAGGTAGCGGACTTCAAGTGCGTTTTTCTCGAAACCATGTTTTTGAAGTCGGTGATCACTGTAGCTCGAGAACGGCTTTACCGATCGGGTTGAAATTTATATCACTTCTTCTATACATGGTAGTCCTCCATATGAACGAAGGATTTTTTTTTTGGATAATTATTTTTATTTTTAATAGCAAAAAATGGAACTGATATTTTGGTCAAAAAAACACTTTTGACTTTTAACGGCCGCCATTTTGTGAAAAATGGAAATTTTTCAAAACCCTTCGTTCAACCGGAGCATTATATCATTAACTAAAAATCCCCTCCGTTTTTTTTGTTTCAGATGAGCCGTTGCAGCGTGAGCTTGATCACCGCAAACCGTGTTTTTTTTTGCAGCGTCCTCGGCAATTGACGGTCACCAGCTTATTTCGATATGTATTGCGTTGAAAAAATTGCAACATATACATTACATATGTATCTTTTAAACGGAAGAACTTTTGTTGTGAATTATTTTATCGTTTGACCAAAAAAAAATCGGAAAAAAGGCCTTTTTTTTGACGTTCCAACTAGCTCTGTCCCCTTAAATCAAACACCGTGCCTTAAATTCAAACAAACTTCAATGAATTTTAACAAATTTTCGGTGATCGCAGATGGTGAGTTGAATTTACAAACGTTTTTTTTCTGTGCAGCTTAAGGAAGGAACGCAACTACCCACCTAGTCATAAAAAAATTTGACCTAAGTAGTACTTAATTTGGCAACGTCGCTTTCGGTTGATATGTGTGCGCGTGTATATGCGTGTTCAAAGCATTGCATATGCCGTTGACAGCTCATCAGCTGTGTCAGTGAATTTTCGTTTAATTTAATCGCGAGTTCGTTATGCCAAAAGAAAAAAAGCCGAGATTTTATTGGAAAGGTAAAATAGTTACCGAAAAGGTGTACCGGGCTAGAATTAATCAGCATGAAGCAGGCAGAAACGTTTGGAGCACATCATTGCGTGATAACAAAAAGATTTCAAGTGTATATGTATCTCAATTATTTGAAAAGTAATTGAGACTGTGTTAATATTACGAATATTATTTGAGTTAAAAAATATTCTACTTATATGTAAGATAATACGTATGAAAAATAAAATTGTTTTTGAATATGTAATTTATTTATTTATTCTATTGATATTAAATATAATATGTCATGTAAACAAAAAACACAAAATTATAAAAATATGTAACAGTCAGCCGGCACGAATTTTTACATACGTTGAAATTTCAAAATGCGCGCTCATAACCTCGAATATGCGACGTTGCAGCACTTCGAGCAAAGGTCCGAAAATTTGCTATGAGTACTTTTTATTGTTCTTATTATTCCTGTCATGAGTCACCTTTCAATATTTTTAAGCCAGATAAATGATTCTAAGTATTTCATCTCTCTGCTGTTTAAATTTCGTCTTGATCTATCCATCAATTACGGAGATATGAGGAATAATGTAGCGCTAACTCCGTGATTTCTCATAAGAGGCCATGTTGAATTGGCTTGCAAAGAGATAAACAAAATTATAAATATCTCGCGTAAAAACCCACCTCGGACCTTAAAAATTTGTATGAGTTTCTTTTATATTATAATCGAACATTCTGCCAAGTTTGGTATTTGTCTGTCCATCAATTCTATTTCCTGCGTTACTTCCTTAAAGCGCGATGAGTATCGCAATATACCGAATTGTTTCAAATATTGAAACAATTCGGTCAATACTCGGAAGTCAAGCAATAGGCAATTTTTCGTCCTTTTTAATTGTTTCAACCAACCGAAAACGAGATAAAAATGTGGTCGACTGTATCGGCACAGGTTTTCTACAGTTTCCGTGATCCCTCGTGAAAATACGATACTGGCTGTGGACAACAATTTTGAAAAGTTTTAGAGACATGGAAGCTAGTGACGTGGTGTTAAATTGATGGAACGGGATCGTAAAAACTCGAAATAAAGGGAGAATTCAAAAAATAAAAATAAACAAAAGCAGGCAAATTAATAAAGAAATCAAATAAAAAGAAATTAACGACTAAAGGAAATTCAGTTAAAATTTAAAAAAAAAGAAAGAAAACCAATAGAAATTTCTAGAGATTTTGCAATTTATTCCGAAAAAGTCATTACAGATGGCTAAAGATGTAATGTCGTCGAGGAAAAAATAAAAAAAATAGGTGTCATGTCGAAAATAGCTATCGAGCAAATGAATCAAATCTCTAAATAGTGTACATTCATTTGAGAAGGAAAATCTTGGGATGCAAGCAAACCCTGCAATGTTTGCTATATTTTAATCCAATTTGCTTCACATTAACGAGAGTTGAGTATATGCGAGTGTATGTCAAATTCATCGTACGTCGTTCGAAGCTTATACTCGAATACCCAAATGTAATGGGCACCAAAGCAATAAGTAAACAGACTACGAATGTAGCCTGTTTATTTCGTACCTCTGTGGAATGTGTGTGTCTTACAGATAGATGGAAATGTTTGTCAAAACTCGAAAAGAGTATACGCAGGAAAATTTAAAAGAAAAAGAAAGAGGAGAAGAAAAAACATAAAACCAACGTCTAAGACGAAAATCAAATGGGAATAAATTCTAAAAAAAAAAAAAAATCTTCGAAGTTCGTAAATTTGTTAAAAATCATATTCAGAGGCTATAGTTTCTCGATCCGAATTCTCTTAAATCTGGTTTCTCTTAAAAAGAATCTTAAATCTGGTTTTCGAAATTTTATAAAATGGTAATGAAGATTGCATCGTTCTTTCTATTTTTTTTTTTTAATTTGATTAAATTGAATAAATAATGGAAAACTTTGACCGGATTTTGTCAATCCAAAGCGGAAACCTGAATAAAAGCATGACTAATTTTCGTACTTTTATATTCATAAAATAAAAATTCCGTTGCGTTTAAAAACGAATGAAATTTCAACAAATCACTTTTCAAAATATGTTTGTTAATATTTCAGAATGAATTGGGTATACCTCAAAAAATAATAAAAAAAGTAATATCTGGACCGCTGCAATAAAAAAATCGGATAAAAAATAATATAAAAACTTGACTTACAAAGTCTTTGTCCAAAAGGCTGTAAGTTCTTGCGACGATTCTTCCGCCCAATTTTTGTCTCCCAAACGTCTCATCGTCATCATCATCGTCATTGACTTCCGAATTATTTGGGTCATTAATGTCACTGTTATTGTCATTATTATTATCATTTTTAAGTCTATTATTATTATTCTTATTATTATTATTATTATTATTATTGTTGTTGTTGTTGGTATTATGTGTCGAATCGTCTTCCTCATCTTTGGAATGTTCAGCTAATGAGCCAAGACTGTTGTACCATTGAGCGCTCCTAGTTCTGGCATGATGACGATCCGCTGATGCCGGTTGAGTCTCGTAAACGCGGTTTAAATCCTTGCTAAAGCTCAAGCTTCGCCGTATTGGCTGAAGGCCGCGATTAATAGCAGCCGGTAATTCAGCGCTCCCACGTATCAACGCTCCAAATTTTCGTCGCAACGAGGGCTTGCGATCGAGCTTTTTGGGGTTACTCGTTCCGCCACTGCTCGTGCTACCGCCGTACACGTCGTGCATCGAATCCTCGAAATTTTTCGACGTTTCCGAATTGTAAACGCTCGTAAGACTCGCGCTCGTCGACGAGCCTTCAAACGAACAAAAATCATCAAGTTTCAGGTTTGTATCTTTGAAATGCAACACAATTTCTTTTTCCGTACTGTTCAATCATTTTTTAATGCAAATCCCGTGTGGGAAAATTAAAGAACGTGTTAAAAAATAAATTTTGAATTCATACATTAAATTTTCCAGAAAAGCTCAACAGTTTAAAGAGGCGAAATAGATAAATAAAAAAAAAAAATTTAATACAGAATTCATATTGCATCACATGGTGTAAGCCTCAATTTAAATAGCTCACGGACTATGTTCGATGAGACTGAAGTGATTTTCAACTCGTCGTACTTTCAAAGTCGTGCAACGTTGAAATTATTTATGATTTATGTAAACAAATGAATGTTTCGTTTTTATGTGAAAAATATCGAAGTATTTGATATGAAAACATATTGATCATTATGCACATGAATGAAGCGACTATTTATTCGAATCAATTTTTCGAAAAGAGCGGACTTCTTTTTCTGGTCTTGCTAAAAGTTTGCATCTCCGGAAGGCAACGAAATTTCTCGTTCTTAAATATTACACAATACTTTTTCGCAGATTTACTCGTTTAACCCTAGAACCCCGCAATATATTTTTTCCAACGTAAAATCCAAAATTAGGTAAATTCTCTTCGTTTTTTTATAACGAAGAGAATGGTGCATAATAAAGTCGCATTCGGTGAATATTTAATGGTGAAAACTCTACAAAACGGTAGGAATGGTTTAAAAAAATTGGTTCAGGAAGGAAATTTGACATTTTCGTGGGGTAACTAATTACCCCGTTGTGGGGTTCTAGGGTTAATATACTAGCGATTTAACCTGCCTTACGGCAATTCTGTTTTCAGGTTTTTATCAAACTTCGTGCCTTTCTCCAATCTAAAATATTCAAAAACTTCTAATTTTCCGGATAATTAACTTGTGTTTATAAAAAATCTAGGAAAACTCCTTATGAAATTTTCTCGATTAACGGGATCATCCCATGTGACAGCTATATTTTCTCGCTTTTTTTGGAATTTTTTTTTGATGAACCATTAAAACACACTATCTTTGAATTTTTACCACACATTTATTAACATTTTTACAGTCCCTCAGAATTTTATCAAACAAAAATAACGAGCTGAATCAACTTTACACCGTTTGGAAGACACTCATGTGTTGGTTGACGGCTGCCATGATTCCGGAGGTTTTGCTTGTCTAAAATAAAAAAATCAAACGGCATTTTAATTTGTAGATCTGAGGCTATCGCTGGAACTAGAATAAAGTAAAAATATCGAAAATTGAATTTTTGGCACGGTTTTAAATGTTAAGTTCCAAGTTTCGTCGTTTTTTTCGACTTTTAAAACCGTGCCAAAAATTCAATTTTCGATATTTTTACTTTACTCTAGTTCCAGCGATAGTCTCAGGTCTACAAATTAAAATGCCGTTTGATTGTTTGATTTCAGATGAGCAAAACCTCCGGAATCATGGCGGCCGCCAACATATGAGTGTCTTCCGAACGGTGTAAAGTCGATTCAACTCGTTATTTTTGTTTGATAAAATTCTGAGGGACTCTAAAAATGTTAATAAATGTGTGGTAAAAATTCAAAGATATTGTGTTTTAATGGTTCATCAAAAAAAATTCCCAAAAAAATAGCTGTCACATGGGATGACCCCGTTAAATTGGAATTTCAATATGAATTTTTTATTTTTATAAATATTTCTAGGGGTTCTAGGGTTAAAAATGATTCAATCTTTCGAGGACTGCGTTGGATCAGAGGACAAAGTAAATTTCCAAAAAAATATTCACTCGTTGAAGAATAATGAAAAAACAAATATTTAAGACAGTTGTTCCGCTGATTCGTTTTTGCAAACATTTTTTTTTCGATTTCAGATATTTCAGGAACGATTGAAAATTTCACATTTCTTGCGATAACATTGTAATTAATTTACAGATTTTTTTGTTCTCAAACCCCTCCATTGCAGAGGAAGATACGATGAAATTTGTCAAATAAAAAATAGGATTTTGATCGTTTAGTTTCGGAGATTCAGCGATAGAAAGTAAAAGTGAGGATTAGAAGATGCGGGAAACGTTGTTAATTCCGAAACTCTAAACTTTATATCTTTTATTTTTATAGTAGAACGTTTTAGCTTGACTGTAACGAGACAACTGTCGTAAGAGAAAAAATTTCGTTACATTTCCGGTGTGCAAAGTTTACCACGATAAATTTTTACGTGTGACTTAATGAAATAGTAAAATAGATTTGAAAAATACATGAATAGTCGTCCAGATCTGATTAAATTGAGTTGAAATTAACTCCGATGTATATAAATACTTTGGGAGTGGCATATAAATAAATACACCACTCCCAACCTGTATGGTATATAAATTAAGGAAGAAAATTAAAAGCTTTGCAGGAAAAAACTTTCATCAACATCCCAAGCACTTTGAAACCCGAATCTGGGGGAAAAAAATGCAAAAGTCGAGTTGAGTATGAAAAACGTTGGTGCGTATATCGTGGTTCCATTTTTAATTACTCCTCGAAAGGAATGGGAAATGTACAATGAAAAAAAAAAGTCATTTTTCCTTTTCGTTATGCGTTAATGACGTTTTTTTTATGAATAACGAACAACGTGTATTTTAATATGTAAATAAATATAAGCAACCAGGGTGTCAGCAAAAAATGTCGTCTCTCGAAATTTAAATTTAGACCCTCTCAAGAATTTACATAATGATTATAACGTATGTTTGGCGATGATTAAGCCGGAAAACTTTGTGGTCAGCCGCAGTAGTACCGAACGACCCTCGCAATCAAATGCTGATTCCGCCCTATTCTGGTAAATTATTGTCACACAAACTCGTCAACGTCGTTTTAACCTCTGAATTAATCAACTAAACAGCAAAATTATGTGTAAAAATCCCGAAAATGTAGTCAGTAATTCAAAATGTGTTAAAATTAGATGACTTTTTTTAACGTATAAAAACAATTCAGTAAAATGTAATTAGAATTGATTCCATTACAGTTTTTATCACGTAGCAAAAGATTTTTTTTTGTTTCAGATAATAAAGAAAATAATAGTAATAATTCGCTTGAAAATCTCGTAATGGAGACTTTTTCTATTATCCCTGTCGATTGGATCGAGATCTTTGGAAATCCATTGCCATATATATGTACTACGAGACAGTAAAAAGGTTCCATGTCGATAATATAATATAAATAAATAAGAGTCTCATTCTCGTGGAAATGAGTTCGGTCTCTCGAGAGTTTCACGAGCTCTTCCTCTTAGATAGGACCAAGTCACACACCAATGAAAGAACTAAATCTTTTTTTTATAGAACTTTAGCTTTCCTGTCGCGCTTAAGGATGTATGTGAGCCATAAAATTGCTTCTAGTGCCAATTACAGAAGAAGAAATGTATATACACATAGATATGAAGATAATAAACTATTTTGGAAGTACAAATCAAACTTTTTTCTGAATTTTCTCAACCTCTTTGTTTGAGGATTTTATTCCATAAAAATTTCAGTAATGCGCGGTTCGCAAAAAATCTAAAAAAAATTATTTAACGAAAACGAAAAAATAATTAAAATTAAGGGGAGAAAGTCATGTAAACGTACGTTTTTGCAAGATTTTTTTATAAAGAAATGGAATAGTTTATTAAATTAACATAAAGCATATCTCGAAATATACGATGTAAGGTACATTGACAAATTTTTTTAGACTAAAATATTTCAAAATGGCAGCGCCACAGCTGCTGGAAGCAGATTTGCGCCGTGCAGCCTACAGGTCTCAAATCTCAACTAAAATCAAAGAATCAATTTTTTATTGTTAAAATATATTAATACGCTTTGCATGACGGAGAGAAAAAAAAATAAAAAACTTAGGACCATTTACAAAAATACAAAAATAAGTGATTTTTTTTCAAGATGGTTCTAAATTTTTTATTTTTTTTTCTCTGCGTCATGCAAAGCGTATTAATATATTTTAACAATAAAAAATTGATTCTTTGATTTTAGTTGAGATTTGAGACCTGTAGGCTGCACGGCGCAAATCTGCTTCCAGCAGCTGTGGCGCCGCCATTTTGAAATATTTTAGTCTAAAAAAATTTGTCAATATACCTTACGTCGTATATTTTGAGATATGCTTTATGTTAATTCAATAAACTATTCTATTTCTTTATAAAAAAATCTTGAAAAAAAAACGTACGTTTACATGACTTTCCCCCTTAAGCAAATCAGTAACAAATTGTCGAAAAAAAATTGCTCAACAAATAATCAGATGATTTTTTTTTCGCGTATCGAATGAACTTTTTGATTTTCTAGAATACTTCTGAATTTTTTGTAAAATTCCTCTTTTAAACTTGTTTTGAAGGCGATAGTATTTGGGAAGCTGTTCATTCGATGCCTTAAAAATTTCATTTAATTAATGAAATAATAATTATTGTTTCATTCACCTAATCAATGAATTCATTTAAATAATGAATTAATTTTTCCAAAGTTTTTGGAAAAGAGTCCAAAAACAAGGGGAATAATATAAAAAAAATCAAATGGATTTAGAAAAATGGCGAAATTTATTTCACGCAGCAAAAAATAATTATTATTACTGAAAATTAATGTTTCTAAAGTGTTTCAAAGATGGCTGAATTTTTTCACATTATTGTGCAATTGCGAAGTTTCGAAATTCTGATCCAATAAAATTTTTGGCTGAGCAACATGTGAGCAACATTCTTGATGAAAAAATGTGTACATTTTTTGTCAATCAAACGGTATGGTAAATAAATTGTTTGAAAAAAAAAAAATGGCCTCTTTGAAGCATAGATTTATGTAAATGCCAAACGGATGACCTTGAAGTATTTAAATCTCGATAAAAAAAAATACCATTTTCATTTTAACATTGGAGAAAAAATGAGACAAATCGAATTTTCGAAAGAAAAAAGAACATTTTCAAGCTTTCTAATGAAATTGAAAAAAATATTAATATATTTAAAGAAAAAAAAAAAACAAAGCGTTTAGCAATATTTGTTGAACATTGAACAACAAATTAAATACGATGACGAAGAAAAAACCCATCCAATATTCCATTACATCTCATTCATTGAGATAATCGTAGTTTACGATCGGACAACTCCGACGTAATGCCCACCTGTCTCATCTCTTTTGTGTCTATTCTCCTCACTGGATTTTTCAACAGACTCGGACGTAGAATTGTCATCGGAGGCAATTTGTGACTTTTTGTTGTTTTTTTTTGAGCTTCTCTTAGCATCCTTCTTGAGAGTCATGATAACGATAAACGGGGAACTTTTGTTTAAGCACAAATTTAATAAATTAATAACTCGTTTAAAAAATATTATTTTTTAGATTATTTATACTGTAATCCAGCGATAAATTTTTCACTGCGATCGATGCACTGATTAATGATTTTTCAGAGTTATTTGAGCTCACTGCGACGACAGAGAGTCGTCGACGACACTTCACTCTGTTCATGTTTACGATTATTTTCTCTATAAATCGATGCGCGATCTTTGTTCGACGTGAGTCATTCGAGGGAATACAGGAGAATAATATTTACACGATCCCTAAAATTTCCATCTCTATTACGCACGAATTACATATATATTTGTGTTATATTTATATTTGTATCGAAAAATGTTATTTTCCGGCTTTACGGACTTTATTCGGTGAGCTCTTTCAACCCACAGAGATAATATTTACATATACAAACGTACGTGTCCCATTTTTATTTGTGAAAAAGAAAGAAAAGTTAATAGTCGCCGAATACAGTGAATAAAGCTAAAATAATATTGCTTTTCCTGTTCGAGCACGAGGCCACTGATACAATTTTCCGAAGCGATACCTATTGCACGATTGAAATGAGTTTCTGACGATATTTTATTACCACGGTGCGAAGCATTCGATCCTCAAGGTCGCGATAACACGACGATAAGAGAAATAAGTCTCGAAAATACGAGTCTATCGTCGATGAAACAAAATGCTGCAATTTTCCTACAATAGATCGATATTTTTCGAGTTTTTTTTTTTTTACTAAGCAGAAAAATTTTCGGATTCACAGTCATTGTAAATCCTTGAATGTTGAAAAGCATTCAAAATTGTGAATCCAATCGATTTTTGTACTTCATTGGAATTTACTTCGTTGCAATAATGCAACATAAACTTTTTAATTCTTTTTTATTCAATTCGTTCTTAATTTAGAAAATTGTTCGAGTTTTTTTTGCTCATTTAATTCGAGAATCTTAGAAAAAAAAAAAACAAAAGAATGAGTTTGAACAATTTTCGTAACTCAAATCTACAAACAAAAAAGTATTTTAGTTGAATTTCGACTATGCAAACTTCGAAGTTGTTCATTCGATCGGGAATTACCCCACGAATATATGGGCCGTTCCATGCCAAATTATCCACTTTTAATTTTTTTATTTGTTGGCTCAACATTTTTGGACTTGTCGTGCTTATGAACGAGCTCCTTTTGATTTTATTTCAAACTTTCGTTCATCGGCAAATTGTCGTTTTTTTTTTTTTTTCAAAATTCGATTCTTTTTTTATTTTTATTTTTCAAATGCTCATAACTTCCGATAAATGGACCAAACGGAAATGTTTTGTTAACAAAATTTCGGTTTTTACGGTAATTTGAAAAAAAATATCAAAAAAAAATTATTAATAATTATATTTTCTATTTTTATTCAATTTACAGAAAAAAAAATCGATGATTTTACGAGACTGATTTCCCCGTAGCCATTTTTTCCGAACTTTTTTTTCGACGTCTTAAAAAAAAACTCGATATTACTCGTACATTTATGTAAAAAAACACGCGAGGGTTTTCCCGGAGTCGTAGATACGAGGAACATGAAATAGAAAGAACAAAGAGAAACGAACTAAAAAATATACGCGCGGAATTTAAGGAGGGAGAGGGGGAGGGGAGAATTCAAAAGTCGCGTCTTTTTTTGTATGTTTGAACAAGTGTCGATCCTCCCGCATTTCGCGAGTGTCAAGAATATTTTCAAAAACACGAATAATACATCAAAATTTAGAATTTCTTTGCCCGACATTTCGAGTCGCCGAACAGTTAATTTTCATGAGTCATGTTAGCATACGCGCGAGCAAAAAGTGTAATTGCATTTCTGCGAAAAACTACCAGAGAGAGAGAGAGAGAGAGAGAGAGAGAGAGAGAGAGAGAGAGAGAGAGAGAGAGAGAGAGAAAAAAATTGTCGGTTCAATAAAACGAGGCTATCTCGAGTTATAATATGCGTGTAGTGACGATTAGTGCACGTGGCCCAAGAGAGAATCGTTTGCGAGCTCGATAAAAAAAAAAAGAGAGAAAAAAGAAAAGCCATGAAAGTCTTATCAAAATCTTTATGACACTCCGCAGCTCCTCGAAAAACTCTATTTGTGACTTTGCGCTTATGCACATGTACATGTGTCTTGAACCACCGTCGCTTCAAGTAAATATCCTTGTCTCACATTAAGCACATACACAGGGTGCGCCAAAAGTCAGCTGTAAGCTCCGCAGAACACGGAGATCGGGGAATTCTAAAGAGAAAAGCCCTTATCCAATTTTCTCTCCGATACACCGTTGATTAGATATTATTTAATTCAATTAAAAAATTATCGATTGAAAAATGGCTAAGATTTTTATCATCGAAATTTGAAGATCTACAAAGCTTACGAATTGTACTTGTGACTTTGGACACACTCTGTCTACGTGGAACGAGCCACTTACAAGAGTATATTTGAGAAAATAAAAAAAAAAAATGGAACTACCAAGGGTCACACGAGCCACTGAAATAAAACTGCAGTCAAACCCTTGAAGTTACGTTTGTTCGTAGTTTTCTTATCTCCCGATTAATCCCACAAAGAGGTAACGTTTCTGTCTCTACGTTATTTTCATTCCCTCTATCTCTTTTATACCGCCTGACATCGCCACCACGTAACTTTTAACCCACTCGAAAAGAAACTCCACCCAGTTACATACGATACAAAATTTGTGAGATCCCGATACTGGTAATAACATTCCATCGTTTCGATTTCGTATGTTTGTGATTGCACGAACCAATGGTCGCGTAATGTCTTACCGGTTCGAGCATTGAACCCTTGCTTGTCACACACAACGAAAAAAAAAATAATAAATAAGGTAGTTGTCTCGCTACAGTCATGCTAAAATGTTGACTCTCCGGTCAATGTACGAAAGCTTGCAAAAACTTGCAAAATATCCTAATAATATTAGTTGTTGTTGTTACGTTTCATAGAAATATGAAAACTTATGTAGTACTTTTTTTTTACAAACGTTTTTTATTTACGTACAATGTCCTCTCAATTTTTTGAAATTTTATAGAAAAGCGCTATACCGAGACAACTACCTTAAAGAATTTTATTTCAAACGAACGTATTTGTTTTGTTATGAAATCTTTATTCAAAAGAAAAAAAAAAACGTTTTGAAAAAATTATGTAACAAGAAAAACTGCTTTTTACATTTAAATGCACAAAGAATAAAAAGATCGCGAATGTATTTCTCAAAGACATGAGGGAGGGGGGAAATAACCTTGAAACACACCTACGAGCGAAGATATGAAATCCATATCTTTACGAATATGCAAAAGTAAAAAATGGAAAAATAAAAAAATGGAAACGTCAGCTCATTCTGAGGGAGCTGTGAGCGTTGATTCGATGTATAGGATGTCCGTACAATCATGTACAAGTCCGTACAGTCAAGTGAAAAATCGTTTTTTTTTAAACTAATCGATTGATACATATTTATATAATTTTAATATTAATTAACAAAATGAGTGATTTAAAATCCACGTAGTGTTTAAAAGTTTGACGAATCGTCACGGAACTAAGGAGAAGAAATTGTCAAGCAATTGAATTCAATAAAAACTTCGCTAAAATAAAAACTGAGACGAAACGAGGTGAATTGGACACACGTTGGACTATTTATACGTGTCGATAACGTGGGATAATAAAGAAAGCGACTCGAGAAAATGGCACTTGAAGTAGTGTAAACGAAATAGCCGGATTTTCACTTTCAGTATCGTTGCAGTGGCAACAATGCGACACTAGAAACTCTCTATCGTGGAGTTTCTATGTGACATGCATTATGTACATTTATTATGTGGGTTAATATATTATATATATATCGAAAAAAGCTAAAAAGAGGCGGGAGTTCAAACTCTCGTACAGAGTACAGATATCGAGAAAGACTCGAGTATTTCCCAGCATGGTAGCACATACACGTTATCAGCACATTTTGTACCCGATGAAATTCCGCGACACACGAGCATCGATAACAAAATAAATCATGATCGAATATTCGCACAAACACTGGCAATGCACTAAATTGTTTCTTTTCACCGAAATCACCATCCAACGCTAATCGTAAGGGGAGGCGACACAATAACGATAATGCGTAACTAGATCGAGACGAATTTGTGAAATGCAAGGGGAAATAATTCGATTGAAATTCACAATTGTAACCTCCAAACTTTTGAATTTAACACGAATCAAACATAAAAACTTTTATTATTCACGGTTCACTGTTTAGCACACGCTTGTGTAATAACAAAAACTTTTTCTAACCTCGTGCATTTCGCACTTGGCGGATTTCGGAGTTGACACTACGAACGACAAAAAACAATGAGAGAAAAATGGAGTATGAGATATTTTCGTAAACTTTCTCTGCCCATTGGAAAAAAACAGTCTTAAGTTTTATTGTTTTGTCTTTAAATTTAGTAGTGCGATAACGAAAAAATAAAAAAACACAAATCGACGATCGTTCAACGCGGGTGGCGGGAGGGCACTGTCGCTTACACACGTGCCGCGCGATTCAGCGTGGTACGAGGAACGTAGAGGGCACTCCCGCCCGGTACTCTTTCGCGTAACCCACACTGTGAAAAATTACGAGAAAGAGAGATAAGACGACGATGTTAAAGAGTAATTATAGTGACACAAAGCTAATCCCACGAATAACGGGGGACAAGTTTCTGGTGGGGAACATATCGAGTGGGAGATAATATGAGTGTATTATAATATCTAAGAGAGGAAAACGACTGAGGCAGAGGAAGTTTACGAAATAAAAAACACATACAATTTTATTCCTGTTTACTTTCTCGTTATGAGCTATGGTTACATACAACGAAATATTCGGGGTGGGGATGACTTGAATTGCTTTTTCAATGCGCATATTTTTTGAAACTCGTTCTTTGGGAACTCGTTTGATACATTTTTTAATCTTATTTATGTAACAAGTTTTAACAATTATTTTAAAGCATTTTTTTACAGAGCTGCATACGTTCACAGTTTTCAAAAAAATCGATTTTTTTCGCTTATTATTTCCTTCGAGAATACAGAAAAAAAAATTTATTTAGAAATTTCTCCCGGTGACAACGATCTTTTCGAAACTACATTTTTAGATCCTTTTTGTTTATTTCGAAATCGCTTCATCTCTAGTTTGTCGAGAATTTTTTTTCCATTTTATTTGCAGGATTACAAATCTTTCAAGTAAAACTGGTGTGCGTAAAATGAGTTTAAAAAGGGGGAAAGAGTGGATGCGTGTGGAGAAAATAATTGAGGAGAGAAAAACGAGAGCCCACGAGGGATGTTGAGATAAAGAGAAAGAAGCATAAAAAAGAACCGTTTAAGGAGTCACAGTGGGGTAATTGCGTACGACGCATGTTACAAGTGTGGTGAGAGAGAACGAAAGTGAGAATACAAGGTAAGGTAAGGAGAAGGAGAAAAAAAAGAAAGAAAGAGAGAAGGAGGAAAACGAATGGAAGGTGGAAGGAAAGCGGACGTTACACGCTCGGTTTACGTTATAAGTGAATGCAAATATATATAGTTATAGACATTATGCAAAGGTGGAAATGCGAGTTATATGGAAAGGGAGATAATGAGAGGAAGAAAGGTACGAAAAAGGAGAAGGAGGGAAAGACAGAGAGAAAGAGAGAACTGGTAAAGCGACGTCAAGACTTGAGTACTTCGTACTTTGCCTCTCGAGACCGACGAATATATGTATATCAGCTGATATTCAACAAAAGGGCGTAGCTAACGTAATTTCGTACGTACGATTGTGGGAGTTTCACCTTTTTGATACTCGTCGTTATAAATATATATGTACGTGTCATTCACAGTGTCTTGCAATGCTAAATATGCGATAAAGATGAAAAAGTAGCAAGGTGGGAATTCGTAAAGCCTCCGTTTATTCTCTCTCTCTCTCTCTCTCTCTCTCTCTCTCTCCCTCTCTCTCTCTTTCTATCGTTTTGCATGTTTCCTACACTGTACGCAGTCGTTCAATTCCGAGAGCTCATAGCAAGAAAGTGTATTTCGAGACACTCGTGCTTCTCGACTTCAAAGAATATTGTTGTCTTTGGTACGAGAGATACAGGCAAAGTAAAACAATTATGTTTGAAAATTACGACATCGGCGTTGAGAATTTTTATGCACCAACTTATACCCATGAAATTTCGTATACGAGCTCTTATCGGAATGGTAAAAAATGATCCGAGCTCTGAAAAAATACAAAGTACACATTAAATTTCAAACAAATTTTGCTCATGTATTTAAATATTTTCTTTGAGCATTTCTCATGCCTTGAAAGTTTTTTGTTAAAAATTAAACTTTTGTAAATGTTTGAAAATTTTGTTATTTCGAGGCTGGAATTTTTGTTTTCGAACAGAATACGTTAATATTAATTAGAATTCTAAAAAATCGATATACGAATATGAAATGTATCAAGCAGAGAATACGAAATTCTATTTCAGTCAAGAATTTCGTAAAATTAACGACAACAAAAGTTGCAAAATTCGGGACTGTGGTGTAATTTATATTTTTTGCTTTTCTTCGTATTTTTGTGTACGAAAAGCTTGCAAAAAATCAGTGATCAAATATCAATAATCTCGATCTCTAAATCGATACTTCGAGCGTCGATGAAAGACCTTAAAAAATTTGGGAACAACGATTTTTATTTACATTCTGTGATAAGATTATTTTAACGATGAAATAAATAGTACAAATGAAAGTTTAGCTCGATTTAGATGATAATCTCTCAGTTAAATTGGTTGAAACGAACTCCAAATATTTTGTCCATTCTCGTTTTTACGATACTTTTTACGAGAACATTATTCGCTTCGTTTGGAATAGTCTTTTTTCCTTTGCACACAGCTCGTAAACAAAATAAAAATATAAATGCACACAAATATATTTTCATATACAATCGAAGGACGAAGGGGCGACACTAAATGAGGGTGCATCGTTTATATCGTATATATACCCAGAAATTTTTTTAATTTAAGTCTACTAAGATCGTTTATTCGAATTTTTTTCATTTTAATTAACAAAATTTCTATTCCCTTCAGCTATAGAAAGCTGTATTTAAATCAAATAGATCGTGCTATCTGGGTGGGCTTATTCGAGTACCCAGGTTAAAGCTTCTCGCTCCCGGCCACCGCGTAGCGCAGAGCGTCGAGGCATTTCTCACTTGCGAATGGCGCTCTGGATGTGCATAAATTGCGAGAATTAAAGTAGCTTTATTATTCTGACTGACTGTATCTAAGAAGTCGAACGTGAATTTTTGTACGTTCCCAGGATTGTAGATCCATGAAAATATTATTGAATAATATTATAATTGAATATTGTATAAATAATGTGATAAAAATTATAAATAATAACATTAATATTATTTTTATTTCAACTTTCATATTCGTTCAATTTTTAAGATAAAAATATGTCTGATTTTGAAACATATATTAAATTTTTCATTAATCAAGAATAGAAAAATAGTGTGATCAAAGACAATAATTTCTTAATGTTAAATAGACCTCTATTTGGCCGTGAGACAAGGAAAAAAATTTATTTGATTTAATTAGATCCTAGTTGAATCAACTAGATGTTTTTTCTGGGTGCACGCATTTTCAAAATAAAAGAAAAAAAGACTCGCAGTGAGTTACTGAAGAAAAGAGAGAATTTAGTACGTATTTTATTCCAGGCATGAAATTCTCGTGAGATTTGCGATCTGTCGTCGAAAAGATAAGGAGAAACTGGCAAACTACGTATACAAATATATATTTACGTATGTATATGGGGCATTCCACGCCAAATTGACCCACCTCAGATCCTTCCATTCTTTGATTTGGCTATAAATTTTATATGTTGTATGACCCATGGAAAGAAGCTCTCTTAATTTTTTTCCGGTTTTTTTGTCCATACACTTGTGAGATATAATTTTTTTCAAAATTCGATGTTTTTTTCTTCAAATGACTGTAACTCTCTAAAAAATCGACCAAATCGAACTTTTTTTTTTAGAAAGGTTGGGTTTTCACCGTACTGTTAGAAAAAAATTACGAAACAATGATGAATATTTGTATTCCGTATTTTTTTCCCAATTTAAAGCGATTTAAAGTAAAAAAACATTGGTTTTAAGATGTTTGCCCATTTTTATTTCTTTCAAAAAATTCACAAAAAAAACTTTGACCAATTAAATGATTTTTGAGATTTCTAATTTCATCGTGGGCAGATTTTTCCTTATATTTTTTTTTCTTATTTTGAAAAGAAGTTTCATTTTTTTTCCAATCAATTTAAATCAAAATGAACTTTTTTTTTAAATGTGGGTTTTTACCAGACTTTTGAAAAAAATTACGAAATAATGATTGAAAATCGTTCCCTACATTTTTTTCAATGTTTAAGCAAAAAGTCATTAAGTTTAAGATGTTGGACACTTTTGATTTATTTCAACAAATTCATAAAAAAACCTTGATAAATTAAATGATTTTTCAGACCAGTCCCATCGTGGAGAGATATTTTTTCATATTTCTTTTCTTAGATTCAAAAAAATTTTCATTTTTTTTAGTCAATTCGTACCAAATAGGACTTTTTTATATTAAAAATGTTGGTGTGAAACAAAATATCAAAAAAATAGTTCGATTTGGTCCAAATTGACTGAAAAAAATGAAATTTTTTTTCAAAATAAGAAAAAAAAATATAAGGAAAAATCTGACCACGATGGGACTGATCTCAAAGATCATATAATTGGTCAAAGTTTTTTTGTGAATTTTTTGAAAAAAATTAAAAAGGGTAAATGTCTTAAAACCAATATTTTTGTTTTAAATTGAGAAAACATATGGAATACAAATATTAATCATGCTTTCGTATTTTTTTTCCAACGTTATGGTAAAAAACCAGCCTTTCTAAAAAAAAAGTTTGATTTGGTCGATTTTTGAGAGTTACAGTCATTTCAAGAAAAAACATCGAATTTTGAAAAAAAAAATCATATCTCACAAGTATATGGACAAAAAAATCTGAAAAAAATCAAAATAGCTTATTCTCTCAATGGGTCATACAACATATAATATTTTCAGCCAAATCAAAGAATGGAAGGGTCTGACGTAGGTTCATTTGGCGTCGAATGCCCCATATGCATTGCCCACTTCGGGACTTTTTTTATCCGTCACGCAGTTTGTCCCGAATACGAACAACACTCGAGGGAAAGTAAAGCTGGTTACATTTCGTCGAGCTAACGTTCTACTGTTATACAAATAAAAAAAAAGGTTTGGCCCGAGCAGAAAAGCACGATGATAAAAAAAAAATACATGGGAAGGTGAGAACCAGAAGTGACAGTAAAAATAGCGCGGGGAATCTTACGGAAATTCGGTAACGCGTTTCGGGATAATGGAAGCGTAAACAAAACGATATTTTCAAAAGACGAATTTTGAAAAATCTTCGTTCAGTTCAAAATTAATATTTCTGCATGAAAGTTCATATTTTCCAGCTGTTAATCGGTTAAAAATGTCTTATTTGACTCAATATAATCGCTGATGAAATAAAAAAGAATGATTAAATGAAAAATAGATAAAAATTAAAAAATTTCAATCATTTCGCAAGGTTTTCCCTGAATTGACAGTTTTCCTTTTTATCAAGATCTAATGACCCGAACGTTAATTGACGGGAGCCTCGCCTTATCGCCCCTTATTTCTTCTTGTCGTAGTGACTGGTGATAAACTTTTCGCGCGGCAATTGTTCGCGAATTTAATTATTCAAGGGTTAATTGACACGAAAAATCTCTTAATTACGCCTTATTTCTTCTTATCGTTAGGGATTTACCATAATTGGTGATTCGGTAATTTTTCACAAATGCAATTATCCGAGGGTGATGCACCGAGGAGAAAAATCTGCTAAAATTCATTGCTAATTTATTTACTTCGTCATTTACAAAATAATCAAATAATTCTCGAACCTTAATGCGACGATTATTGGCGAGACGTGATTTTATACGTTTTTTTAAAGCACAATTTCTCACCACGTTTCAAATAAACTGATGTCAGTAAAAAAAATCGATTTCTCTTGCGCTAGAGCCAAATTTACTTCGCAAAGAAAAGGAAAAAAGAGTATATACGATACAGAAAGAAAAAAAGAGTTATTTCCTGCTGTTGTATAAAGTGGAGCACGTATAAAAACACGAATAATTAATTAGATAAAGAAGGTAAACTTCAGAAAATTGAGCGTTAATGGCAGGTTTACGTTTATAGCTGCTTTGACACTTTTTCCTCAATCGTTTGAAAAATTTATCGCACTCTCATATTCTTCATTATTATATACTATGGGCAAACTGCAATCTACACTCGATATAGACAGTGTCCAGTGATAAAATGCACACACGACTCGCGAACTTTATCGGCACGAGTGTACGACGACTAATACAAGACTGGCGTTGCCATACGACGAATCCAATCGCGAGACTCGTCTAATTTCACGGTCACGAGTGCAAAACTCATTGCCGATAGAAAGAGAGAGAGAGAGAGAGAGGGAAAAAGCGGAGAACGAAAAAAAGAGGGAGAATAGGATCAAGAGAAAGAGAGAGAGAGAGAAGTATAAGGAGCGAAAAAGAAAACCGATGAAACAACCGTGTCGAGCTCTATCGTGCATGAGTTCGTTCATACGATAAGTTTTCCACCTGTACATATGTCCAAACCGATCTACCTTTGATTCAAACATCCACATCACTATGAACTAACGACTTATTTAGTTATTTTCCAAAATCTTGTTTAACAATTCCTCAAAAGAAAACTAAAAGCTAATATTTGATTATCAATATAAAAGAAATTTAACTTTGATTGAATAAATATTAAGAACTTGTTTGTATAATTAAAAAAAAAAAAACTCCAATTAAACGATTTTTTATTCCGACGAATATTACGTCATGGGATATTCGTAACGAGTTGAAAACTAACCAAATCGATACGAAGTTTTCGTAATTATCATTTAAAAAACGACATAGATGAATAAAATGATATTTTATAAATAAATGAATCCTGATGTTGTCTGAGTAAACGAAAATCATGTAAATTAGCCAAAATGCATAAAGTTTTTTTATTAAGGAGTTTCGGGCAAGTGGCAAAATGTTACCATTTACTTCAAATTTACACAGTATATTCTTTGACACATACTGGATGTGCCATCCAAATTTTAAATTGATCGTCTACACCGTTTTTGTGAAATTAAATATCAAAAAAACACTTTTTAACATTGTGAGATGCCTACGGTCATTGGTGAACGACAGTTTTACGAATGGAATACTAAGAAAAAATGTTAAAATCTAATTGAAAAACTGCCAAACCCCTAAGTATACTATTACAATTCCGGTGTCCAAAAATTAAATAATTCGTGTACATGGTTTATTAATTATTCACATATTCATCAACGAAAACGGTGAGTTTTCCCCCCATCGACCGAACGAACAGGCTTTTTTTGTTTGTTTTCGACAAAATATTGCTACGTGAAGTTGGCGCTTTGCTTAAAAACAATAGAATTGTACCAAAACTCCTTAACATACACCCACACTGAAAAAAAAAATAAAGTATTGCCAACTACGCGATGAGGTTGGACGAATTTCATTGCGCCAATGGTCATATTACGTTTAGTTAATCACCCGGTGGTTGATCCATTGAAAGTCATGTCGTTGAGACAACTACGCCACAATTTTGTCGCTAAATTTTAATTTATTTGAGTTGAGTCTATTTCATGTGATACAACCGCAATAAATGGTTACATTGAGAAAAAACAAAACTTGAGATACAGAATCGATTGAATTTGAAATAATCACATGGAGGTTGAGTTGTATACAATTTGTCCGTGATTTGATAAAATAATAGCATCGAATAAACTTCTCTGCGAGAATTAAATTCAATGACACCATAGATCAATGGAATATAATTTGTGATTAAGCTAATTACCTAGTAGTAATTTGGATGAAATCTTTTGTTACTATTCAAACAAATAAACCTTTTGCTAAAGCTACTAAAATTTCGTTGTGCAAACAATAAGTTTTGTTTAATACGAATTATATATATTGTAACCGGACAGCTTTATTCCCTGACTGGATTTCTGGTATGACAGAAATCCGCTAGAGGGCCACGGACGGAGCGCTCTCGCGTGAGCGTCGCACCACCCGTGTGCCCATAAAGCTCCGACGTTGAATCGTTAAATAATGATCACTCCGACCGATGGTCGTCGAGAATACCCGAACCCTTGTTTTATGAAGTATTAAGGCTTATTGTACAATTAAAGTACTCTGATATGAAAAGGTTTTGCCACCTAATTATGTCAGAATAAGCGCTCTTACGAGAGAGCAAAAAATCGATTAATCGTATTTAATATTGAAAGTCGCAAAATATAAAATCAAAAATATCAAATAAAAAATATTCCAAAAAATATATATATCAAAAAAGGTTTCAAATATTTCTTTACAGTCCTTTCAAAATCATAATTGCTTAGTACAATCACTGTACATTTTAATTATACAATGCAATACATTTAATCCAAACATTATTGATAAAATTGACTGAAATACTTTTTCGCATTTGCTGAGCAATGCGGTGATACTATTTCAAATATTTATTGAATTTTATTCAAAAAATGTTTTGGTTCTATTGAATATTTAAAGTTTTACTTCAAATTGCGCGCATAGTTGGCTCAACAAAATACCTTCAACTACGCGCGGAGGTTGCGTCAACCTCCATTGAAGTTGGATACGGCGAGACCATTGGTTTCGCCGTATCCAACCTCAGGGCATAATTGAGTCAACTACGCCTCCGTTCTCAGCACTATGCCTTTTTTCAGTGCAGAAAAAAGTTCTATTTAGATCTACTAGGAACGTTTATTCGAATTTTTTAAATTTAAATTAACAAAATTTCTATTCGCTTCAGCTAGAAAGCTAGAAAATTAAATCAAATAGATAATGCTATTTGGGTCCGTTTATTCGAGTACTCACGTTAAAGCTTCACGCTCAGGCCACCACGTGGCGCGGAGCATCGAGGCATTTCTTACATACGAATTGCGCTCTGGATGTCCATAAATTGCGGGAATCAAAGTAATTTTATTATTCTGACTGATTATATCTAAGAAGTCGGTCGTGAATTTTTATACCTATCCAGAGTCGCAGACTCATGAAAATATTATTACATAATATTATAAATATTACAATAATACAAATATTATTTTTATTTCAACTTTATATTCGTTTAATTTTTAATATAAAAATATGTCCGATTTTAAAACAGATTAAATTTTTCATTAATCGAGAATAAAAAAATAGTGTGATCAAATAAAATAATTTCTTGAAGTTAAATAGACGTCTATTTGGTCGTAAGACAAGGAAAAAAAATTATTTGATATAACTAGATCCTAGTTGAATTAACTAGATGTTTTATCTGGGTATAATTTTCCAACTGCATTTAAGTTTTTCGATTGTACCAATTCGGTTTGTACGAAAGAATTCGGCTGGAATTCTCTTAATTCTGGTTTCTCGTCATGGCGATGTAATGACGTATATAATATGGCATAATATACGCCCAAATGATAAAATGCATGGATAATATTAAAACAAGAAGACAAACACCGGAAATAATATATAGGCGAAATGATGACGTGTCAGAGGATTACTTTCGAATCGTCTCTTGCATCGTACATCGTCATCACACGACGCACACACACACGCACACACACAACTGCTTATTTTTCATCTCGACACCAGAGTTGCCTGCCTTATTTGCATGAGAGAAGGATCGCAGGACGGATGTCGTGGGATTCGCATGTTAATGGAAACGATTGTGATATTATATCATTATACACAATAAATTTATATATATTTCTATGCAATATATATCGTTACGACTTTTCAACAGCTCATTTTTTCGAGCATTAAAAAATAAATAAAACAACATTTTTTTTCTAGAATCGAAAGCTGAAAAAAAATGATTCTGTAAACGTTAAAAGCAAAAACGATGCAGCCTACTTAAACTGTATTTATATATTTTTTTATATGCCCTCAATTCTCGAGAGCACTAAGTCGTTTCGTCATTTTTTCTCGCTAATCCAGCCTGAGCTTAATTTTTTTTCTCTTCTTGTTCGAGTATAAAAAGTAATAATAAATCAATAATTTTGTAATTCGGAAGAGATTTTTGAAATGTAGTCGAATTCGTAAAAATATTCCCGAGTAATAAAAAGTCCACGTAAATATTGCTCAATTGCACAACTTTTGTAGTCGAGTATTATGAACAATAAAAAATTCATTACAAACTCAGATCAAATTTTCGATCGAGTTGGTCTTGAATACTCATTAGAAACAGTCTTTATACTTGAAAATGATATAAAAAATGATGTATATCTTAACTTCGTTGTACTAGTTGACAATATGTTCATTAAGGCGTTGAATACTCATGTAGAGAATTGTCAATTACTCAAATCCTCTAACCCACCGGTTATTGTATCGCATGATCAATCGGGCGGAATCCTTTGACCGAAGGATAAGCCTCATTATCGCTATTGAATTGACGTGAGAAACAGAGCAAGAGCGAGAGAGAGAAAAACAACGCTAGCGCGATCGAGACACGTACTAGACGTCTATCTCCGAAGCGGAAATCCTATTTCATCGTTAGCA
>OZ022414.1:61557021-61601923 GCA_963989365.1 Rhimphoctona megacephalus | reverse complement strand
CTCCCTTTCTCTATCTATTTTTCTCTCTTTCTGTGTACATATATGTAATGGGATAATATGGAGCATAATGTGCAAAGAAATAGACGATCGAGAGACCGATGTATAATAAAGCCACAGAGGCATTCATTGATCACCGCACATTACTCGCGAGATTCTTACAATTATAGAGAGCTCCTCTCCTTGACATCCTTCGGTGTAATGTTGTTCCAACCTTTTGTGGACCGCTTACCGATCCACTGAGAATGACAGAGGTCTTCGTATTTGTGTATATTATACGTAATGATATATATTACGGAGACAATTTACGAAAGATCGCGCTCCCTAATTTCCTTTAAATTAATTTAGTACTGAATTCAAATGTCCATTAAATGGGTACTTTGTTTAAATAATAATAACTCTGTTTATTGTTGATGTTGCATTTCTTAAAAAATTTTGAACACTTTTACATTTTTTTAAGTTTAATTTGAATTAAATGTTCATTGAAGTAGTTATGGAAAAATTGCAATCTTCGAAATTATGTTGGAAAGTTTTGGCAGTGAATATTCGGGAGTTTTTGTTTGAGAGAAAATTAAACAGTTTAAAGAGTTTCACTCATTCTTCCCTATTAAAAAATTGGGAATTCAATATCGACAGGAGAAACTAAAGCTTCGATCAGTGCGATATCTCGCTCTCTACAATTATAAGAATATTTTTATTTTTTTGAAACGAATAAATTTAATAAAAACTCGTTATTTAATTAAAATTGTCTCATAAAGTAATCGAAAGTTGAATATGCTTTACGAGATAATTTGAATTTCTATTCACGTTTAACAGAGCTCGTTCTATAATTAAATAGAATAAATTAACGGATTCATAGTTCATTAGAAATTTGGAATTCCAACTGGTTTTCGCGAGCTCGTTAATTAACAGACACGAAGAGCTTCGATTTAATTCTACGTCTATGAACACATCCGAAGTACTGTTATTATATCGAAGATAAACGCTTTGTACTGCTGATCTCGCGCGATAGTCCACGTGGAAAATCTCGTAGCTGTGAATGACACATCACTCTGGATTGGCGAATGATACATGAGCAAAGTCCTTGGACAATTTCTCGTGAATATAAACCGTTCGAAACATATGCACGATTTTGTTGATGTACCCTCTGGTTTTGTGAGATATATACACTTTGTACAGATCCGCAGGCTCTATTGAATAATCGTTTTTAGGTCGTATATATATAATGTACAAACAGTAAACAGATTAACGCGAAATCAATCCAACGATGATTTGGACAAAGCAATTTCGTAATTTTCGACCTTCCTACATTTTTAGTCAATCAAAACGTTCATTTCGTAATTCAGTTATAAAACCAAACCTTTTACTTTCATCGCTAATACACCATTATATAACTCTCAAATATTCAAACAATTGATATTACAAATTGTTTTTATCAGGGAAAAGTGATGTTTCATCTTCAAAAGTCATCGGTTCTTATTTTCTTGTGCGATGTTAATGTCTTCAATAATTTTAAGTGACGATTTATAGGCTTCCGCACGGAAAGAATTTGACACGAAATTTGAAAGTAGATTTAAAAAAATATTTACTATATGTTTTGTAGCAACGCTGGACTATATCAGCATTATATTCAATTTTATAAAATTGAATATAAATAATTTAAACTACGAGAGCATTTTTCTCAAATTTTACTATGTAAGACTTACGAAAGTTTGCTTTGTACCTTTTTCAAATTTAATTATGTATCGCTTACTACGTGTCGCTACGTGCTCTCTTCAATTTTATTAGTTATTGCTCTCGAAATTTTACTATGTGCCAATCTCAAATTTTACAATGTATTGCTCACGAAATCTTGCTATATGAGAATCTCAAATTGTATTGTGTACAGCTATAGCTCGCGAAAATCTCTTATGCGTCACTCAAATTTTACTATGCATGAGCAGCAAAATTTGGTATTTTTATATTTCAAAAAGGTATACAAATGCCTCCTTCTGGAATATCGTGTAGGTGAGAATGGAGGAGGGTATATAATAAGTGTGCAAGTAGAAACTAGATTTTTACTATTTTTTTTGTGAAAAACTGCGAAAAAACCGCGTTTTTTACTTTTTTCGTTTTTCATCTGCCATTTTTTTATTTTTTGATAAAACTTTATATCCGAGGGTCATTTTGTAGCTGGTATCATACTGAATCTAATGGACTTTGATTTTTTTGTTTCAGGCAAGCCGTTGCCGAATTGTGATGGAGCAACCTAGCCGACCTATTTTTGAGGCGTTACGTTAAACTATAGTTTTTGTACTTAAAAATGAATAAAAATGAATTAAAATTTTTTTTTTATGTATTTCAAGACTTTATTTATCAAGCCCAACAACTTTTATATTCAAATCTTTTATAAAATCCTCAAAAAAAAATCGCGAAAATAGCCTTTTTTCGTGGTTCCAAAGTGGACTGGTCCCTTAATAAAATTTCTATTTGCTTCAACTAGAAAGCTAGAAAATTAAATTAAATAGATAATGTTATTTGGGCCTGTTTATTCGAGTACCTACGTTAAAGCTTCTCGCTCAGGCCACCACGTGGCGCAGAGCATCGAGGCATTTCTCACATACGAATTGCGCTCTGGATGTGCATAAATTGCGGGAATCAAAGTAGTTTTATTATTCTGACTGATTATATCTAAGAAATCAATCGTGAATTTGTATACCTACCCAGAGTCGCAGACTCATGAAAATATTATTAAATAATATAATTGATTATGGTATAAATAATATTATTAATATTATAAATAATAATACAAATATTATTTTTATTTCAACTTTATATTTGTTTAACTTTGAAGATAAAAATATGTCCGATTTTAAAACATATATTAAATTTTTCATTAATCAAGAATAGAAAAATAGTGTGATCAAATACAATAATTTATTAAAGTTAAATAGACCTCTATTTGGCCGTGAGACAAAGAAAAAAATTTATTTGATTTAATTAGATCCTAGTTGAATCAACTAGATGTTTTTTCTGGGTGTAATCAAAATATATTTTTCCTCATTTCATTCAAGTGTCAGTATCTCAAATGGTAAATTACTCTTACAATAATAATAATAAATACCTACTAGCATCGATTAAATTAAATAGGATGTTATTTTTATCGAACTAATTATTGAAATTAATAATGCCACAAAATCTTTTTGGCACCGTGTCCATTCTGCTCGATATCTTTAATATGTAAAAACGCCGTTATTAATATCCAACTCTCATTATGTGACCAATTGATTTACTTAGAACGAGAGATTACGCGTGTGTTACGTTCGGATCAGCGCGACGTTAAGTTAACCTACTCGCGAGAAACGCAAGTAGTTTATTATTGTTATTTTTGTGGGTAAGTTCGGGTCTCGTCCTCTACAGGGCGATTCAAGGAATTTGGTTGATCAAGAATTAAAGTTCTCAACTCAGAAGATTCAATATAAATAACTGAGAGTCTATTTATTGCTCTTTTGAACAACGCTATAACAGCTGTAGCGGGAAAACGAGAGGTCGATTGGTTGGGGACTTCTCGTGTTCGAGCTACAGATAGATACAAAATTACTTACAGTTCGAGCTACAATCCGTGATGCGTCGTCGATTATCACTCACACGCACACACATGCAATGCATACAATTTCACGCTTACAATATTACACACCTCTACTCTCTCACACACACACGTGCAATTATTTGCTATTGAAACTTAAACCACTTAAACCTACATGACGCGAAAGAGTTCGTGGCTTGAAGTTAGACTTTAATAATTTCTAAATAAAACTATCGAGAACAGAATTATATCGCGACAGGAGACACTTCTTCTAACGCGCCTCTCAATCTATTCGACCAACGGTGCGATTTTATTAGATCGCGTATTCAATAGAAGATTTTAAGGTCGCTATGCGAGTACTGTGCTAGGAGTTGCTCTTCGAAAAGCTCGCGTTTTTTCGGCTTGTAAAAGACTGACTCTCCCCAGCTCCCTTACTCGATGAGTTCGCGGTCATCGAGCAGGGGTAATTTATGCTTGCAAGTACTTGTTGGACCCCGCGAGAAAATATAAGAGGCGTTCTCACGTCCGCTCAGCATTTCCAAGCGTAGGATCCTCAGAATAAAAGATACGTAGAGAAAAAAATTTTGTTGACCGAAACAAATTTCATTTCTCTCAACCAAAATATTTAGTTCGATACAGGCAACAAAATATTTTTGAGATAAGACACAATAATTAGTGAATGCTGAAACAAGTTATTGGCCGAACAAACAAAACTTTGGTGCAGCCAAACAAATTAATGTTAATGCATCGAAATATCATCCAAATAAACTAATTCATTTATTCGTCCTAATGATTACCGTTTAGTCAATTTGGTAATTGAGATTCTAACAAATATTTTATTAAAGTAACTAAAAAGTATGCGTAAGAAAATAAATGGTACCAGTTGTTCGAACAAAATCATTTGGCTCCGGTGATTTAGTTGGTTCATCTACAAGAAATTTTCGTGATTTAGTTGAATAAACTAAATCATTTGCCATTCAACAAAAAAATTGTTGGATCCATCAATTTTTCGTCCAACAAAATGGATTTAGATCGATGAACAAATTTTTTTTTCTCAGTGTACAAATACAACCTCGCGATGAGCGTATGCTCGGTGTAGAATACTAAGCCGAATACGATCGCGACAATAGCTCAGCGATATTTTGTTGCGGGAATGGCAAATCGGAGCACATCTGTTCAAGAATTATTTGGGTTCGAATATTATTCAATCCCAAACAAAACTCCTCAACAAAATAATAAGACAGACAATAAAATGTGGATGGTACATAAATATGCATATTATCAACGAAACGTGACACGTGAAATGAATGTTGGTATCACGTTAAAGTTTGCATCATCGGAATGCACCAAAATTCTTTTTTTATTACTCAATATTGTTTAGCGCATTAGGCAACAAAAATTAATGACTTTTTAGACTCGCGAGTACGAGCATTTAAAAAAGCGGTTTAAAAAGTCTACGAAAAAATAACAGTGTAAAGTGCAGAAGTTTGGACGAGCATTATAATATAAATTTTTAATAGAGAATTAAGGAGAACGTGCTGGCTGCACTGTGCTCACTAAGGTTAAAGAAAGGTGCAGGTTTCTGTGGAAATTGCACAAAGTACGTGGATATCTCTCGAATGTTTTATAGACTTGAAAGAAAACTGGTGCAGTTATAAGCCATTTTAGGATCAATTTCAAATCGTGTAAAGATCTTTCGTTAGAAAAAGGCACAAATGTTTCAGTATAATTACTTAGTTCGTCTGTTAAATTGGCCGATCACTATGCCGTCGATTCTCATACTCGACTTCTCTCTAACGTACACGTTCACTGACAGCTAAAGTCGTTGGAATCTTCCGCTATCCATAAATAATGGGTTACCCTTTATTTAGAGAGACCGCCTACGCCCAGCATTGTTTCTCCTTCCTTGTTTTCTCACCAGTTTCGTTTTTCCCTCCTCCTACCCACATCCTCACTCTTCATTCCTTTTCCTCTCATCTCCAGACTTTAATCCCCCTCACTATTCACTATTTCTCGACGCTTCAACCTCCGTTTGATTTGTAACGTGGATTTATTTTTTTTTTTTTTACTGTCGGAAAAAAGATCGCTAAAACAGAGAACAAACGAACAATGCAAAATTTGGGCAAATATGTTTGCGCTCGGAATTTGAAATGAGCGAAAATCATTAATCAATCTTAGGCTAGTATTCCCCCCTTCGCGCCAATTTGCCTTTACGAAAGCGCGCAAGTTAATGCTTAAGCACCAACTATGAATACCGCTGTTAGGAAATGCTTTATTTGTAATTAATTTCTCCGGAGTAATCATGAAATTAAATGTTTCATTTAATTGTAGACTTTTGAACTGAAACGACTTGCGAATTTGGCCTAAAATGATCTTGACCACAAAAAATGTAAAAATTTTGCAAAAATGTAAATAAATTAAGCATTCAGCCTGTTCATTCTTCCGAGGTTTTATCAACAATTTTCACTATTCTGATAGTCTTACAGAAAAAATCTGTTAAAACATAGTTTTGTCAAATTTGAATGAATTATTAGTAAAATACTTGAATCTTAAAATATTGTTTTTTCAAGTGATTAAGGCATTACATAAGTCCAGAATTTTCAAAAAATCGATTTTTTTTTATAGATTATTATTCTCTATAGTTTTAGGCGTATTTCTGTGTAAGTCGATTGTACAAATTCCCCATATATCGGAAGTTATTATAGAAAACGTGACTGCCCAACGGGAGTCTGATGCGCGCACTTGAAACTTTAAATGCATTTTTCTCAAAAGTACTTTTTCTGGCACGGTCTGCATGATAACTCATACAGTTTTTAATATTTTTTGATGCTTTTTTTTTTAAATATTCGAAATTGTTTTCTCTATAGTCTGTCGAGTCGGATTTTTGATGTTGTGATTAAAAAATTTTATAAACATAATTAAAGTGTGACATTTATGACACAAAATGCACACTTTTTTTAAACTGCTGTAAATTGCCAAAATTTTTCGAATTTCAAAAATCCGGCTCGACAGATTATAACAAAAACTTTATTTTACAAGAATTTTTTTACGTTTTGCAGATCCATCAGCATTTCAAGAAGAAATGATGCAAACCGTGGAGCAACTTTTTTTTCATAGTGCTTCGGGAAACGTGATTTTTTATGTTGTAAATTTTGAAAAAAAAAATGAAATAAATTTTTTTATAAAGTTTAAATACTAATAAACAATGTGTAAAAATTATTTTTATTAATTTGTATTGCTATCTCTTCTAAAAACAGTTTTTCTTTTAGCGCGTTTTAAGCGCTGCTGGACGTATGTAAGGCGTTAAAATACTGAAGTACATACAAGTTGCTAGAGATTATTTTTTAATTTGCAAAGCAAAGAGTCGCAAGAAATATTGAGTGGATTTTGAAAGCTGATATACAATATAGATATGGATTATCGTGCTTGTAATCAAGGGCAATTGTTAATTAAGCATATTCGAGCGTTGCCTCGGTCCTGTTCCCGTTCATGGACGAACTTATAACTCTCCAGGGGCTGAAGGGTATTTTCAATACTCGGGAATCGAGATTAATCGAAAGTAATCTCGATGCTCTGTGTACTAAAACATGTAAACATATATTTAGCGTAGATACTTTAATGGAAGAAATTTGTCGTGGAATATGTTGTATTTACGTTTGGAAATTCGGGTATATCAATCATTAATTAGGAAGTGAGCTAATGGGACTGGCTTTTCCCAGTAATAACGGAGCTTTCACGATGCGCCACTTAATATCCTCGGGATAGTTGAAACGAAGCTCTCACGGTTGATACACCGGAAGTTCCCTCGGTTATGTGCAATGATTTGCAAGAGGGATGAAGTAGGTCGACCGCGTAGGCCAACGTTTCTCTCGTAGCTGCGTTGGCGGAAGAGAATTGTGAGAGATGAAAATATGGTGCAGAATAAGTGAGATAGAAAGAGAAACTGAGAGAAGAAGAAGAAGAAGGAGAAGAAGAAAGTGAAGGAGAAGAAGAAGGAGAAGACGGAGAAGAATAAGAAGTAGCGACAGAGACAGCCAGGCAGGAAGACAGAGATAAAAGGAGCGAGTCAAGAAAACCGGATGTGTAGCCTATCCCTACGAGCACGAGTGAATATGCAAGAAGGGTTCTCGCCCTGGGACGCCCCTGAGGGATGAAGTGTGATGGTTCAAACTGAAAAATGTCTGACGGGTTTGACAGCCATTTCTTTCCACCGTCAAATTTCAAATCTCAGGGGTAATCAACGAATTGCTGAGCAACAAAAACAAAAAAGAAACAAAACGAAAAAACACAGAGAGGAATTCGATCGTCGAACGATTATATAACTCCAAGGATGTTTGCACCATTTCATTCCCAATTTTCGATGCTGACTCCAATCACCACTCGCCTAATTGTTAATCAATGAGATTACTTTTTTCAACTTTTTTCCCAACAATATTCTCACTGATTGCGATAAAAAATAGGTCGGTCGGCAATTGCGAATAAAATGCTGAATCGTGGCTAATTGGTTAATCAATGAGAAACCTTTTTTTTATTCCCATTCTTTCAACTTAGAATATTCGTGGATGAAAACGAAAATAGAACTCGGTAGGGATGAGCTGAACCGATGCAATTTCCGATTAATTCAACAATCTCCGCGCAGCTACAAAGCGGAATATTCTTGGTTGTGTACACGTGGCTGGATAAGCCATTTTTGGAAAATGAGATGGCTCACCCAACGTGTGGCAAACTCTTGTATTATTTTCTCTACTTTCGCGAAGAAAAGAGCATAAAAGGCGGAGAATTGTATACTCAACGCTATCCTCGTTCCAGTCCATTGCCACTGTATATACTTTTTGCATTTTCCATTGTTTTTCGTACCTAAATTAAGTTACATATAATATATAAATTTAGAAGTAGAATTTTTCTTGAGTTTCCCTCCACGTAGTATTTGCACATTGCGCGAATTGAAAGTCTAATTTACTCATAATTAATAATACATTCTGTTCACTATGTTCTTCATTCGAATTGCAATCTTTTATAATAGCTTTTGAGATGATGAATCATTGTGAAAGATCTAAAAATGTTGCAGTTCGTTGAAGAGAAGAAAATGGAAAATTAAATCGAATATGGCCTAAAAAAAAGAAGAACTAATCAGTGGAAAATACATTTTTTCCGAACAAACAAAAGCTACGAGTGTTCCAATACTATGAGCATCCTAGAAAACGAACTTCGTCGAAAATGCTCGTTAAAATTTTTGTACGAATAGTTGCGCCTCCTCCTCAAAAGTCTAAAAATAAATTCCCTGCTGTTTTGGTACACTGAATTTGCAATTTGTATAATAAAAAAAAGAGCTCGTGCGTATTCGCTCGTTCGCTCAAGGATAACCTCGTGACAATATGCAGATCACGAAGAAGAAATATATGAAGCAGAAATATTCCAAATCATTGGTGATTCATCGCAGGAAAAAACGAATACAAATGTATCCACTTGAGTAATCTTCAAATACATATTCTCTGGAGATAACATCCGGTCTTTCTTTGTCACCGGAAGTTCCCTTCGAAAAAGATACCAATAAGGGCCAACAGCAAGAAATACAAAGCTGTTGAAATGGACTATCAACGAAAGAGACACGGGAAATATATTTCAAAAATGGAGAAGATCCATCCGGTTGAACGGATGGGGTGGCTATAAAAATAAAAAAACGAAAGCGAAACGAAAAGCTTTGTTAAATGTGTTAAGCGTAAGGATGACCGATGACATTGCGAAAAAATGTAGCAAAGCGAAGAACGCGTCGAAATTTTGGTACATCGTATCGAAAGACAGGGCAGACTTGAAGATGGATGAAGCGTAAGTGTGACAAAAGCGCGAGGCCTCTGTGTCATGTGTCATTACCCTAAGCGACGTGGCATTAAACGAGAAGAGACTATGGAAGATAAAGGTTGATGCAAAATTCCCGAAGGAATTGCCTGGGGACACCGTTTTTCTTGAACTCGTGGTTAAATATATATGTACCCAATATAGTACAGTAAACCTACGTATAAGGACGTAAATGATATTTATTTTCTGAGTGGAATCATATCGATTGCGCCCCTCTATGCGCCAACTGCCCGTATTTACAGAGTGTTTCAAAATCCCTAGCTACAAATTTTAGCCTAGATAGATCACGAAATTCTGAAGCGAAAAGTATTTGGGTATTTTTCTTTCCAATGCGCCATTGACGAGATATTAATTAGTTAATGTTAACTAATCCGGTAAGATGGTAAAGGAATAGCGTGGTCCAGGAGAAGCGCACCCAGCCTCGCTAACGGCAGCAGATAGGCTCGAACGTTATCGCTCTACGCTGACCACTCCCACTTTTTATCGGAGCTCCGAATTGGCTCTGATTAATTTGATAAATATCTCATCAATACTCCACCGGACAGAAAAATTGCTCAGAACTTTTATGCCTAGAATTTTACGACCTGTCAGTCGTAGAAATCTTGAAAGTAACTTTCTGAACACTTTTGTACATGCATGTGCCTTGACGTTATAGGAATGTCTGAAATAGCCCCAAATCGCCAAGCGGCCGAGGCTCTTCTCGTCGTCCTTCACACAGGCCCTGTAATGGACGACATAGAGTTCACGTCACTCTTGGCACGTTGCCAGAGCCAGCTAACCACCCCTGACAACCTGCTCTCCCGCTTGTGTGTGTCCGAGAGCTTTCCCTCGACCCCCTGGATCGTGAAATGAACCAGTCTAACGTAAAAGAGGGATGATCAAACAGCCCATCATATATTCAATTCCAGGCTCCACAATCAATAGGAAAAAACAATTTTTCCAAATTATTCGAAACAATGTAACACAAATCATTTGTCAAACATACCAATCTACTGTGCCAATAAATTTCGTATCATTTTCAATTATTCAGTATCTTCTATCAAACCTTTTTTTAGTAATTGCTGCTCGCATTCGCATCCATCAATATTCTGGATAACCCATTTTTGTGATCTATTCTATAATAATTAAAAGTTACGTTACCAATTCGCGGCCCTTAAATCCGATTTTCGTAAAGTTATGCATTCCCCATTTTCCGCAACACTTACCTGAAAAAAGACAGATGTAAAAATGAAGTGCAAAATATACACTGTTAAAAAATATATGAAATTTACAATACTTTTACAATACAACGGTAAATGAAATTTACAAACCGGGTGTATGAAATGAAAATTATTACACTCGTATCCCAAAATTGAAATATGAACATAAATTTTGGTTACTGATGTGGAATTTAAAATACATAACATTGAATATTCATATGAAATCTGAAAATTTTGTGGACATGCATTGAAATAAATCATATGTTTGATTGATAATTAATACAAATGTATATGAATTCATCTACTATTAACAATGTATTAAAATTACAGTATGATCTTCACTTTTCTTGACAGTTGACTGAAAAATAAGATACACATGAATGTTAATAATACGATACATGTTATTTCCTATCATAACTATATCTCTTAAAAATACGGTATAAAAATGGGAATGAAAATTAATATATCCTGCAGTATAAAAAAAAATCCGTGTATTAAAATTCATTTACCTATGTATTAATTATAAGAATCTCAATATTAAAATTAATACACAAGTGTAGGAAATTCGTAACGCTCTGTGGGCACCGTGCTTCGCGCTCTGGCCACCGCGTGGCGCAGAGCGTCGACTTTCTCATAGGAGGCACGTGCTTCGGACGAGGATATATATATACAAGTCGCTCGAATCTAAGAAAATTGTGTAAAACATGAAAATGGTAAACACCAAACTTAACACAAGATGTTGAGATTATAATAAAAATTTTTACGGCGACAATTGCTCGACTTGATTGCCAACAGCATCAAGTGGTGATAAGTCACTCTAACTAATTTCTTGAGATGTCTGCATGATTTCGACCTTCAACTTTAAAAAATCGAACACAATAGTACGCCAATTAATGTATTCCCCCTAAAAACTCATAATAGCTGAATTTATTTAATATTCATTCGTATATTAATATTCAAAAAGGATCACCAAATTTTATGTTACATCTCTAGAAATATCGTAGACATATGTATTGCGAAAACGTTATACGGTGCCTGAAATTTAGTAATCTTGAATCTGAAAATTACTATGCTGGTAACATGAACTTTAATATACCTGTATAGTAATATTAGTACATGTTTCGTGTTTTTAATATGCACAAGGTCAACATTTCTTACATGTATATGATTTTTCAAATACACAAGTATATTAATTTTACTGAACAGTGCTCGTATCATTAAAATACCGTGTCTCTCAATTTTCCTCAGCGTATCTGAATTTTCATATACGGTATCCGCATAAAAGCTTCCTATACATGTGTATTAATTTTCATACGGAAATTTTTTACAGTGTAGATGCAAATGAATAAGTTTATTTTTTGGTAAATTTATACTTCTTGATTGATCGTCAGAATGGCAAAAAAATCATGCGAATTCCTCTAAGCTAAACACCAGTTTTTTTTATCATTTTATTGCGTTTATCACTCTTATTCGATGACAGAAAATTATCGTAATAACTCCGTGAATAATGCAACACTGTAAACTTGTCGATGCAACGTTATAGTTGTCGATTGGTAAACTATCGGGTAAAAGTGCTTGCAGCTTAAATATAAGAGTCGGTTGGTAACGTGGGTAATAATTTGCTGACTGCGAGAGAACATACAGCAAGAAGTTAACAAACATATCGATATGAAGTAGTTTTCAAGGGTCGGGAGAGATCGAGAGGGCCTTGAGAAGCCTACAACGAAGGGAGCAGGTCTATGAAGAGTTCGATGTTGTTGCTCTCTTTGTTCGTATCCGTACAGATACGAAAGAGGGACCATTATAGTCGAGAAATGTTCTCGCAGTTCGCCAATATCGCGTTTCTGGCTCTCTCCCGAAGTGTGTATCGATCACTGACAATCAAAACGTCTTAATCGAGAACATTTCGGTTGTTACGTTATACCGATTACGTCCTTTTCTTTGTTATACCATTGGGACAACTACGAGTTCTCACTTTGCATGATCGAGTCGAGTGTGCCAAAGGGTGACTTATATACACGTGTGTACCTACCGAGATGCAAGCTAATGCGGCCTCTAGACTACTTCTCTCTGACATATCACATTGCACTTTCTCCTCATCTGTGTGACAACCAGTATGGTTTGATATTCCCTTTTCAACGATCCTTTACCTTTCCTACTTGATCTTCTTTATCTCACTTTCTTTTTTTCTAGCTGTATTGTTATACAGGGAAGACCGGAGCAAGGAGGAGCATCTGTAAAACATTTGGCAAAACAAATTGTTTTAGTTTTTTATCATTTTTTTTTAATTCCAGCACATGTATGATTTGTAAATCGTTAGAAGTTTTGACAGTAAATCAAAAATTCTATTGATTCTGAATAAAGCTCATTGGACAACAACAAATACCGAGTGCCTTCACTATCATTTACGTTGATAGACTTTCCACGAGGTCGACGTTTGCTTTTGGTTTTACATAAAAAATTGAAAAACAATGATTTTTCAATTAGGAGTAAAAGGAAATAGACACGTTTTGATTAAAATCAATAAAAATACATGATTTTCTTAGGTACCCCGGTTTCTTCCGGTCACCCCGGTATATGTAAATACAGTACGAAATATTTCGGGATCTCCTCACCAGCTCTCAACCTCAGAGCACTTAATGTCATTCTCTATTTCCCTCGTGCCCTCTTTCATCAGCCTAAAGTACAAATCACTCTACGAGCACTTCGGATTCTCACCTATATCTCTTGATCCTCGTGCATACCGAGAAAAAAATTAACACGAAAAGTCACATGAGGTTCTACGATGATAATATTCCTATGTAGCTTCAATATTTAGTGTCTATATAGATTTTGACAACTCGAAACGCTCTGTATGGAGATTCACGGAATATGCAATTCATTTTAAGTGTGCAAATACTAAGCACTGGAATATTTTATTTTTTAGTTAAGAAAATATACCGTGCACTTTATCGTGGATTGAAAAAGTGTCTTGCAAAAGAAAAGTACGGAAAAAACTAGCTTTTTCCTAAGACACCGAAAAATGTTTATCTGGATTGCCACTCTGGTAAGATCGAGCTTTCGAGGCTTTCCGCTGTGAGACCCAGATTACCGAAAGAAATCCCCGCGGATTAAGAGTACGGATAGAACATACACGATACAAGAAAACAGCTTGATATATCTCGATAGAGAAAAAAACGATTCAAGAAGTAATACCATTTGAGAAAGATTGACAATAAGCTAAAATAAGCAGAAATTAGCGGAAAACGGGTGAAAAAAAAGTACAAAAAGAATTTACGCTTTGGTATAATTACTAATTGGGATGAGCAAAGCGAGTCCTCTATCATGCAACAATTAATTCATTTTTGTGGTACACTTTGTGAAAAAATTAATTAATATTTAGGCTTGAAATTGAACATAGTTATTTATAATGCCGTCTAGATGTGTTATCAATCAATTATTATTTATACCAAAATTTCGGTTATCAAAAAAAAATTGCTTTCTAAAGACTACGCATATGTAGTGCTGGTCCCTTGAGAATGTTTTGAAACATGCATATAATGCTGCCGTCTCTAGAAATTTCGATTAATTTATACGTTCTAGCGGCTGAATTATATACGGTTTAACTCGAGTTTGAGATTAAAATAGGTTAATATTCTTTAGGCGAAATGTTTTTCAAATAAAAAGGTATGTTTTCGTTTTGAAACGTACTTTCGTTTAAAATTATTTCAAAAATGATTGAAAGCTTACTTCAATCAGTTTTTTCAATTCTAAGGAAAAAATATCTTTTTCCACAGTGATTTTTACCTTCGATTTTCTTCATAAATTTTTAAAGGAAACTGTTATTATTTTTGTTTTATCAATCTTAAGCTTAGTGTAGCCTAGCCAAAAACAGCATAAATGCTGTGAAAAAAGCTGAGACAAGTACATTTACGCCCCCCAAATAGTCGTTCCAGTTAATCCCCCCCCCCCCCCCACCACCCAGCGCTAAAATACCGATTCCCACAAAGATCTCTCCGCACAAAAATCCTTTCTAAAAACCAACTCATCATACAAAGTCTTATGGGTAATCGCTCTCATTATCTTATCAAATTAAGTCAAATTTTACAGAGGTGATAATTTCATTCTCGTAAATGTTGTAAGTTCACAAAAAGTTGATAAATAAATAGAGATCTACTAAAGTATATATGGCCAAGTACGTGGGATTTTATTATGTTTATAAAATCTCCAATTATGTTCATATGCCATTTTTCTAATTAAGGAGGTTGTATCGTTTCTCATGTAAAAATTATTTTCCAACTTTACACAATAAAATTTTGTAAATAGAAAACTTAAGACAGTATTAAACTTCTGGCGGAATATGCCGATGATTCATCGTCTCAAAATTGAGATATTTATTGTTGAAGTTCGGAATTTTTTGAAAGCTTCCATAAGAGCCCATGTTAAACTTGTCATTTTCAACAATGAATATCTCGATTACCAGGCGGTGAAACCTCTTCAATTTGTTCACACATAATTAAATGCTGTTCAAGAAGATTCACGCCAAATTTCAATACATTAACTTGGAATAATCAAATATAATGTATTTTTCGTATGATGTCATATAAATATCGATACAACTTCCTTAATGCTTTATTACAACGAATTATTATCCTATGACTTGGAACTATAAGGGCTTTCAAAAAGAAGCTTAAACGCTGTCATACTCTCATTTATAATATTTGTGGTATAGTTTTATTGGTAACAAATTGATAAAAGTTTACTATCGTACGTAGAGCGGATACGCACAGAGTACTTGTCCGGCCCGAAAATTTTTCGATTAGTCAGCTAAAAATATGCTTTTTCGTTCACGGCAAATTTTTCAACCTCTCCGAACATTCGGATCTCCTGATGCAGATTCGAATATTGGAATGCAATTAATTGATGACCGCCCTTACATGGCAGGCTTATTCCGTTTTGTAAAACCTGCTGTAGTAAAAACCGGTGTAAAAGTGCGTGTAAATGGTACCGGATTACTTATTCCGGGTGTACAGTACCGTTTAGATGCTCTGTAACTCCAGTTTTCCCCCGGATATTACAAAACCGGAAAAAATGTGCCGTGTAATAAAGTGAGATATGCTCCACATGAGCATCAATTCATCGATAACAATTGGTTAAAGGAAAGGAGGATAATTTGGGATATAAAACAATCCGAATATTGTGATTCCAAATTAGCTGTGTTTACTTTACTAGTTAAGGCTAAAATGTATGGTAGATTAATGTTGACTTATGTGACAAATTTTATGAAAAATTTTCGGGCCGGACAAGTACTCTGTGCGTATCCGCTCTACGTGCAATAGTAAACTTTTATCAATTTGTTACCAATAAAACTATACTACAAATACTACAAATGAGAGTATGGCAGCGTTCAAGCTCACGCAGGCTAATGCAATTCTGTATTTTTTTTTTTGAAAGCCCTTGTAGTTCCAAGTCATAGGATAATAATTCGTTGTAATAAAGCATTAATTAGAGAAATGGCATATGAACATAATTGGAGATTTTATAAATATAATAAAATCCCACGTACTTGGCCATATATACTTTAGTAGATCTCTATTTATTTATTAACTTTCTGTGAACTCACAACATTTACGAGAATGAAATTATCACCCCTGTACAATTTGACTTAATTTGATAAGATAATGAGAGCGATTACCCATAAAACTTTGTATGATGAGTTGGTTTTTAGAAAGGATTTTTGTGCGGAGAGATCTTTGTGGGAATCGGTATTTTAGCGCTGGGTGGCGGGGGGGATTAACGGGACAGACCTAGTTAGAATTTTCGAAAAATCGATTTTTTTTTATTTCATTTTCAAAAAGTAGAATCTCTTACGAACATTTTCCGCCTAGGTAATTGTAAATCGGACCATTATTCGCCGAAATACAAGACTTTGTAGCACGTCGTGTCTGAGCCATAGGTAAGCAGGTAGCGGACTTTAAATGCGTTTTTCTCGAAACCATGTTTTTGAAGTCGGTGATCACTGTAGCTCGAGAACGGCTTTACCGATCGGGTTGAAATTTATATCACTTCTTCTATACATGGTAGTCCTCCATATGAACGAAGGATTTTTTTTCTGGATAATTATTTTTATTTTTAATAGCAAAAAATGGAACTGATATTTTGGTCAAAAAAACACTTTTGACTTTTAACGGCCGCCATTTTGTGAAAAATGGAAATTTTTCAAAACCCTTCGTTCAACTGGAGCATTATATCATTAACTAAAAATCCCCTCCGTTTTTTTTGTTTCAGATGAGCCGTTGCGGCGTGAGCTTGATCACCGCAAACCGTGTTTTTTTTTGCAGCGTCCTCGGCAATTGACGGTCACCAGCTTATTTCGATATGTATTGCGTTGAAAAAATTGCAACATATACATTACATATGTATCTTTTAAACGGAAGAACTTTTGTTGTGAATTATTTTATCGTTTGACCAAAAAAAAATCGGAAAAAAGGCCTTTTTTTTGACGTTCCAACTAGGTCTGTCCCGTTAACTGGAACGACTATTCGGGGGGCGTAAATGTATTTGTCTCAGCTTTTTTCACAGCATTTATTCTGTTTTTGGCTAGGATTTCTGGACTTTTTGTATGGAATTCATAGCTTGTTAATTAAACATGTCAATATTGTGTCCGTACTCGGGTATGAAATTCATAGCTTGCCAATTAAACATGTCTATATTATGTATGTATCTGAGTGATGCAAAACAACTGACACTTTTTTCGGCATTGTAGCAAAATATGGTAACATTTTATCAAAAAGTGATTCTCTCAAGAATTGAATCCTGAATAAAAATTTTAGAGGTCGCCCAAGCGATTTTTTAATGATTTCGGCTAAAAATGGATACATAATCGAATTTGGAGCTGGTGTATCGCGACTATATTCAGACTAAAAATGCAATGTGAAATATTAATTAATCTAAGAAGTGTTGAAATGAATTCAATCTTCGTAATTAACCGTCAATACTTATAAAATTATTAGATTACTTAAAACGTACACTAGTTCTGAGAAGATACGACGCATAAAAGAACAACGAACAAGTAAACACTTGAATTTTTTTTTAATTGTGTAAAAAAAAATTTCAGAAAATATTACACCGAAACATCCGTGCCAATAGATCAACGGATCGGAAAATATTCCATAAAGAATGACGCGAAAGAAATACTCCAATAGCATCAGAATACACCGAAAGTTTTTAAATATAAGTAATCATAACGAAACGAGATTTTTAAATAAAAAAGTATACGCGCAAAGTTTTGAGAGCAAAGTTTGATTGAAAAAAATAATTTTGGCCGAAGTACTACGCAAGTTTTTCTTTTATAATGTTTATTGATTACGAATTATATCCCATGAGCAATAGATAAAAAAAAAAAATTGGTGAAGTACTTATGAAATTTTTTTTCTCATGTTAAATATCTTTTCGCTCAAAATTATTTCGCATCACTTGATTCCGTTTTGGGTTGCAAGTGCAAATAGTATTTTCATGTATTTAAAGTCTCTACCATTCTAGGGTGGTTTGAAACCAAATATAATTCAAACCTAGGGTAGTTCAAATGTGGGGTGGTATCATACATCATTCTCTCAGTTATATAAAAAATGAAGAGAATAGTTTCCAAATAAACTTTATTATTGCATGCAATGGACATTTTATGGTAAAAGAGAAGAGACACTGTTTTCGACTCCGTTCTAGAGTTTACGTTCGGAAAAATGGATTGTTGGGGCTAGGGTTAATAAAAAAAATTATTTATTTAGACACTGTTCAAAAGTTTATTTATTGATTTAAACTTTATTTTTACACAATCACTCTTCTATATATATAAAAGTCACTTTAATCAAAAGTTAAAATTGACCGCGATCGTTATAACCTCATGACAAAGATATTAAATATTCACCGAATACGAGTTTATCGTACACCATTCTTTTAGTTATCAAAAAAACGAAGAGAATGGTTTCTAAATAAACCTTATTATTGCATTCGAGGAACATTTTATGGTAAAAGAGAAAAGGAATCGTTTTCGATTCCGTTGTAGAATTTACGTTCGAAAAAAAAATTGTAGGGGCTAGATTTAATAAATAAAATTATTTATTTAGGCACTGTTCAATAGTTTATTATCACACTTTATTTTCCCACTATCATTCTTCTATCAATAATAATAAAAGTCACTCTTTACTCGTCTATCTATATAATCTATCTATAAACGCCACTCTAACCAAAAGTTCAAATTGACCGCGATCTTTATAACCTCACGACTGTTAAGAAAGAATATTGGTCAGCTGTCATATGCACGATTGATCGAATGTCACCAGAATTTTTACCAATATCACTAGTATCACTAGACTGCGACTGCGAAAAAAACATTTGAGCAACAAAAATGAAAGAAAAAAAAATATACGTGAACTTGAATAATCCTCCAAAGCGCTGTTATTTAATAAATATTAAAGAAACAATTTTCAAAAACAAGTAGAATCGTGGTCCTTCTTGTAAAGGTGTCTTGTAGCACTCGCTTGTAAATGTACTTGTCTCGAGTCGCGACTCTTAATCGTGGGCGAATCTTTGGTTTTATTTTTTTTGTAACTATAATGTGGATTTTATTTAAATATATTCAACAATATAACTCCTTGAAAATCGAACAGATCGAATGGATAAGAGGGTCAACATTTTTGTTAAACAAAAAATATTCGGCAGTAGGACAACTCTATTCTTTACATTTCTATTCTTAAATAACTCTGTGCTGAAAATCTCTATTCCTGGACATCTCTATTCTGAATAACTCTGTGGTTAAATAAACTGTATTCGTAAATAACTCTGTTCTTAAATATCTCTATGCCGAATTATCTCTATTCCTGGATATCTCTATGCTTAAATATCTCCATTCGTAAATATGTCTTATCTTGGACATCTCTATTCTTATATATCTCTATTCGTAAATATGGTTCGACAACTCTATTCTAAGACATCTCCATTCCAGGACAGCTCTATACTTGATAAAAATAATTGATAATCAAGCTGCATATTATGATAAATTATCGGCGGTCGAAATAGTAGAGCGAATAAAATTTTATGGACTGATCGACTGAGAAATTAAACTCTCAGATCTTGGCATAACAATGAGATGTTTTTGTAAAATTTAATTTATTTGATTGAATATTATTATGAATTTTAATGATCATAACTACTCGCGAACACGAACTACTCTTTTCATTCATTCTTCTGTCTGTAATAACGACTTAATATAGTAAAACGTTATTTTCTTCATACTGGCCCAAATCGCCTTGTCATTGTGTACACCTCGATTTCATGCATGTACACGCGCAAAGGCACTCGAGACTTTGCATGAACTCACCACGCTATGATTCTTCAATCCGGAAATTGCCCCAACAGGTCCAAATACCGTCGAAACATTGATTCTGTCTCTTCAAATGCAATTGCTATGATCATTAACATTCCTAATAATATTCAATAAAATAATTTAATTTTTACAAAAATATCTCATAGTTATGCCAAGATCTGAGAGTTCAATTTCTCAGTCCATCAAATTTTATTCGCTCTACTATTTCGACCGCCGATAATTTATCATAATATGCAGCTTGATTGTCAATTATTTTTATCAGGCATAGAGATGTCCTGGAATGGAGATGTCCTGGAATGGAGATGTCTTGGAATAGAGTTGTCTTGAACCATATTTACGAATAAAGATATATAAGAATAGAGATGTCCGAGATAAGACATATTTACGAATAGATATTTAAGCATAGAGATGTCGGAAATCGAGATAATTCGGCATAGAGATATTTAAGAATAGAGTTAATTACGAATACCGTTTAATTAACCACAGAGTTATTCAGAATAGATATATTTAAGAATAGGGATGTCCAGGCATAGAGAATTTCAGCACAGAGATATTTAACGGGAGAAACCAGTTTAGGAGGCCGAAATTTTGGTGTTTTTCGTTAATTTTTTTAACAGGGAAGGAATAATCAGAATTTGTTTAAACTTGGAGGATATTTTATTCATGTTTTGAAGTACACTTTGTAATTTTTTCAAGTCATTTCCGCCGGAAATAGTGGAGTTAGAGTCCATGGACGATCGCCATCCGAGTTTTTTGCTGGTGGGCATTCCTGAAGTCACAATTTTTATCTTTAATCATTACAATTTTCTTTTTTCGTTAACAACATATTTCCTAAGAATATGAACCTAATTGTGATCAAAAAAGTTGAAAATTGCATGTTTTTGAGGTCAACACAATGTCATGTTTTTATACCATGTTTTTTCACCTTTTTTGCATTAAAAAAAATATTTTTAATAATAATATCATCCCAGAGGTTCATATAGATTGTAATTGAATAAAGAATATTCACACAAATTTTCAGAACGATTGGTCAATAACTTTTTGAGCTAGAATGCTCACCAGTTAAAAAAAGTCGTCCATGGATAGCAGCTTCTAACTCCACTATTTCCGGCGAAAATGACTTGAAAAAATTACAAAGTGTACTTCAAAACATGAATAAAATATCCTCCAAGTTTAAACAAATTCTGATTATTCCTTCCCTGTTAAAAAAAATTCACGAAAAACACCAAAATTTCGGCATCCTAAACTGGTTTCTCCCGTTAAGAATAGAGATATAAAGAATAGTTGTCCTACTACCAAAATATTCTTATAAACGATTTCACAGCATTAAAAATTCGCATATGATAACTTGTAGAAAATAAAAACTCCGAATGAGAAACTTTGTATATAATAATAATAATAACAACAACAACAACAACAACAACAACAACAACAACAACAATAATAATAATAATAATAATAATAATAATTTCAGGAGGGGTCGATCGACGATTGGAGCGATCCAAAAGGTGGTCGACTCGTTCCTGGAACTGGACAGACACTGCCACGCAGCACGACCTATCATACTGCTGGCGACGCTCGACATCAGGAATGCTTTCAATTCGGCCAGGTGGGTGGATATCTTGGAGGCGCTTAACAGCAACTTCCGGACCCCATCGTACCTGGTCCGGGTCGTGGAGGATTACCTGAAAAACAGACGGATAACGTACGAGACGATCGAAGGACATGTAACAAGACAGGTCACCGCTGGAGTCACTCAGGGGTCGATACTGGGACCTGACTTCTGGAATGGTTTATACGACAGCCTGCTTCGGTTGGAGATGCCGCTCGGAGTGCTCCTCGTCGCCTACGCTGATGACGTGGCGGCGGTGATCACAGAGCGGTCTCCTGAGCTGGCGCAGCTGACGTTGAACCAGACCATGAGACGAGTGGGACGCTGGATGACAGACCACGGACTACAACTCGCAACAGAAAAGACGGAACTGACGTTTCTTACGAGAAGACGCATACAGACAATACTGCCCATGAGAGTGGGGACACACGAGACGGAGACCAAGGGGGAAGTCAAGTATCTGGGGGTGACCCTCGATACGAAGATGACCTTCTGGCCTTACATACAGAAGACAGCCCGGAGGGCGGCCGAGAGGATAGCATCCTTGAGCCGCCTGATGGCAAACACGACGGGACCGAGGCCGGGGAAACGACGACTGCTAATGGCGGCCGCCCACTCGATCCTCCTATACGGCGCGGAAATATGGGCAGACTCCCTGAAGACAAAGAAGTACTGTAAGACGATGACGATGGTACAGAGACAAGGCGCGCTGCGAATCGCTTGCTCCTACCGAACAGTCTCTGCACAAGCTGTTCTGGTTGTGGCGGGCGTAATACCCGTGGATCTCCTTGCCTTCGAGCGCAAGAGGATCTACGGGAGCAGCGCGGACATAAGACGAAAAAACGCGGCAATCGCTGAGCGCGAAAGGACGATGGAAGTATGGCAAAGACGGTGGACAGAAGAACGAGGTGGAAACTGGACGAGACGACTCATACGGGACCTGAGGCCGTGGCTCGGAAGGAAGTTTGGCGATATGAATTTTTACGTCACCCAGCTCTTGACGGGGCACGGTTACTTCCGACGGTACCTATGTAACATGAACCGAGTATGGACACCGGACTGTAAATACTGCGGACACGAACGAGACGACGCGGAACACACGCTATTCGTATGTGACCGCTGGACAGGACCCAGACGAGAACTGGAGACAACGGTCGGCAGCATCACCCTTGATAACATCGTGGAGGTGATGCTGCACGAACCGGAATGGTGGCGCTTAGTCGCCGCCTACACGGAAAACATACTGAGACGTAAGAACGCGGACGGCTGCTTAACAGACGACTAAGCAGACGGAGCGACGTGACGTAATGAAATACGGAGGAACGGCACGAACGGACGTACACGGACAGAACCCCCAGTCAAAAGTAATATCAACATAGTTCCTGGCTGGGGGAGGACACCAAGGAGGTGGCGGTTTAGTGGGTAGGCCTGTTTTTTTGGGAGTCCCACATACGCCCTTAGACTAAGGGGAATCCGTAAAAAGGATTCCGCAACTCCTTGTAAAAAAAAAAAAAAAAAAAATGATAATAGCAATAATAATAATGATAATAAAATAATAATAATTATGAATAAAACTTGTATTTAAAAATGGAAATTTTGTAAAAGAACAATAATTTATTATTCCACATATAAATTTCATCATAATCGAGCTTCGCGAGTCAACATAACGCTGAACTTTTGCTAGTAAATGTAGTGAAGATGCTCCGAAGAAAACGAGGATTCCCATGATTTCATGCATGGAGGATCATAAAAACGGGATATTTATTTTTTTCTTTCCTTTCAAATCCCTAAAGGGTTCGCTGTTAAAAGTCAAATTCTATCAGAACCGAATGAAAGTGTGAAAAAAACTGACTCTCATCACGATCTGAGTGACAACGACCATACGAGAAGTTTTTTTTTGTTTTTCTCACCTCTGTAGCTCTTTTTTTCACTTCGTCTTGTTATACACTTTGGAAAGTAAAAGTATAAAAACATCCCTCAAGGCTTTGAGTGTCGAGTCGCGCGAAAAGCTATACAAGAAAGTAACCAGCCGAGACTGTGTAAATTCCCCATGGGATATATCCGACTTATCTTAATCCCGTGTCGATCCCACGAAATAAAAAACCATTGGTATAAATTCTCGTTTTCGATTGTATGTGGGGCTCGATGGAATCAAAAGAATCAGATCTCGAAACAACGTGAGCAATTTTGCGACTAAGAAAACTCGAAATAAGAACAAAAAAATGAATAAAAAAGCACCAATCGCCGTCGATATAGGATTCGGAAAATCGCAGAACGATTTGATCTTCGGGAGAAAAAACAAACAGATGTCGTGAGGCCAAAAAGGCAATTTCACGAGCATTTAAACGCACACATAGACCGTTCAATCTTTAATTATAATTGGCATGATAAATTTTTGAATAACATGATATTCTCGTGATTAATTACCAAACTGTTTATTAAACGAAAAACTCCAAAGTAGTTTTTCTCCTTTGCCCTTATTTACCGCCCAATTTAGTCATGATAAATCGGACTCGCTAGATTTTTTTTCGTAGCTGATGATCATCAACGACACATTCGTGTCTACGGCGCGAATGTTTCGCTTTTAAGCTCACCCTCTCGCACCTGACACGCCATAGTTCGACGGCACAACAAAAAAAACATTACCCTCATTTTTATCTGAGCATATTTGTTAGAAATATTGCGATAATTGATCAAATCTTTCGTATCGCACTGTACGACTAAAAAGGACATGAAAAAATTGACAAAAAAATGAATGTGCTTCGTGTTTTCAGTTGTAACACCCAAATATTTGTCTATGAATATATATACATACCTCTATATATGGAAATGAGCATTAAGTATGTACGAAAGTTTCGTATATAGCTTCTTAATTTTCGTTCTCCCCTTCCCTTCCCTTCCTCTCTCTCTCTCTCTCTCTCTCTCTCTCTCTCTCTCTCTCTCTCTCTCTCTCTCTCTCTCTCCCCTCTCCCCCCCTCTCTCTCGCCCTCTCGCCCCCCCCCCCTCTCTCTCTCTCTCTCTCTCTCTCTCTCTCTCTCTCTCTCTCTCTCTCTCTCTCTCTCTCTCTCTCTCTCTCTCTCTCTCTCTCTCTCTCCCCCTCCCTCTCTCTCTCCCTCTCTATATCTGTATAGGGCTTTTTTCTGTCGGCATTGCCGATAACGTTAAAGGTCGCAGAGTCTTACCATTTATAGTCACGACATTAGATGCTAGTCTGCGATACAAGTTACAACGACCGACGTACATCGTCGATAAGTATTAAAACTAAAAATATCCTCGTTGCCGCAAATATCAGCATAATTCGGGCGCCCTTTTATGAATTCCGAAGCGTTGAAGAATGATAAAAGATGAGATAAGGCATCTCCAGACGTTGTTGTTGGGGCAATGAAAAAAATTACTATAATTAAGTAAGGAAAAGTGTGTAGAATTTAAATATATCGAAGGAAGCAACGGCTGTTTGATAAAGGTTTATTTATTATTGAAAAATATGAAACTAAATAGATCCCGAGGGTATGTATAAACATTTATGAAAATGTAGAAGAAAAACATGTAAACATAATTGATTTATTTACTTTACCATGATTTAGTAACTTTTTGTACCAAGCAACAAAAATAACCTTATTTAAAAATGTATAGGAAAGATTGGAAGAAAGCAAGGGGTACCTAATGAAATACTGTATTTTTATTGATTTCAATAAACGTCAGCGTTTTTCTAATTTTTCATGTAAATCAATTTTACGTTATCGATTCGTTGTCATCTATCGAGGAAAATGTTCCAGGGAGACAGGTTAATTCAAAGCCAAAAGCAAAGGTCGGCTTTTTCCAATTTTATCAGTGCAAATAAAGGTTAAGACACTCGAGGTCCTTTTTTGCAATGATCTATGTTGAAAATCAATAGAACTTTAGATTCAGTGTCAAAAGTTCATAAGGCAGGCGGATTAATGTACAGAAATAAAAAAATAAAACAAACAAAATTAAGCCATTTTTTTTTGGTATCCCGGTTTGCCTCGATTTCCCCTATATTTTACTTGCATGTACAAGTGGAAGGGTTTAACAAGTTGTACCAAAAGTTAAAACTTGATCGGACGAGTTGTACCAACCTATACATTAACGCGATTAAACAATGAGAGTGTGTAGAGATCGAATTCTGCTGGAATGCTAAAACAGAAGGGAAACTTCTATTATTCGATAACAAGTTGCCACACGACCATATATCCCGATGTCGAAGAGTTCGCCGGGTAAATTTTCTGATCGTATACGTGTTAAAGTATCAAACCAAAATATTGATTTTCACGAGTCGAACGCAAACCACACATGTTTACGGAGAGTCAAGAGAACAACCCTATCAATAACGAGGCGATTAAAAACACCCTCGAAAATAATTTTAGTAGAACGGATCATAAATTGTAACAATATCGTTTCTTTTTTTTTCATTTTTGCGAAAGAATATTCGAAGAGGGTGGCAGAAAAAAATGTTCTGGAGAAGCAGAGAGGCGTCATTGACATAGTTTTGTAACTTAAATCGTGTACTTTATCTCCTTCGTTTGATGTCAAAGGTTCTATATATGAATGATAAATAATGTATAGATATTCTTGACTCCTTCACTGGGGAAAAAATAAAGTATTGCCAACTACACGATGAGGTTGGACGAATTTGCCACTAAATTTTAATTTATTTGAGTTAAGTCTATTACATGTGATACAACCGCAATAAATGATTGCATTGAAAAAAAAAAACTTGAGTCACAGAATTGATTGAATTTGAAATAATCACACGGAGGTTGAGTTGTATACGGTTTGTTCGTCACTTGATAAAATAATAGCATCGAATAAACTTTTCGCGAGAATTGAATTCAGTGACACCATAGATCAATGGAATATAATTTGTGATTAAGCTAATTACCTAATAGTAATTTGGATAAAATCTTTTGTTACTATTCAAACAAATAAAGCTTTTGCTAAAGCTACTAAAATTTCGTTGTTCAAACAATAAGTTTTGTTTAATTCGAATTATATATATTGTAACCGAACAGCTTTATTCCCTGGCTGGATTTCTGGTGTGGCAGAAATCCACTAGAGGGCCACGGGGGAGCGCTCTCGCGTGAGCGTCGCACCGCCCTTGTGCCCATAAGACTCCGACAATCAATCGTTAAATAATGATTATTTCGACCGATGGTCGTCGAGAAAATCCGAACTCTTGTTTTACGAGGTAAACATATTAAGGGCTATCGTACAATTAAAGTACTATTGAAGGTCGTAAAATATAAAATCAAAAATATCAAATAAAATATATTCCAAAAAATATACACTACCTCCGAAAAGTTTCCGGACAAAAGTTCGAAAAAGTCTCGGCGTTGTTTTTAATGCCATTTCGCCGGTAATATACCTAAACGAATTTGATAAACGGTATTCTGAAAGGGAGGAATTCAGCTTCATTCTGCTTTTTTAAAAAACTCTCCACGATTTTTTCTACGACCAGTACGTCACTTTGAATACGACCGCTTTTCGCCTTTTTTTCTTTTACAGTTGGACCGTGTTTCCAGAAAAAAATAATTTCCTTCCATTTCCTTGACCGGATCCTTAAAGGAGGAAGCTTCAGTTTTATTTTTTTTGAAGTTCAGTGCGATTTTTTTTCGCTAAGTTATCCCGTTTTTGGTGAAAAAAGACAAAATTTGAAAATTGTCGCGTAGCGCGAGAACTATTAGGTTTAAGGCTTTACATACGTCCAGAATTTTCAAAAAATCGATTTTTTTTTTTACAGATTATTATTCTCTATAGTTTTAGGCGTATTTCTGTGTAAGTCGATTGTACAAATTCCCCATAGATCGAAAGTTATTATAGAAAACGTGACTGCCCAACGCAGTCACGTTAGGCAGTCACGAAACTTTAAATGCATTTTTCTCAAAACTACTTTTTCTGGCACGGTCTGCATGATAACTCATACAGTTTTTAATATTTTTTGATGCTTTTTTTTTAAATATTCGAAATTGTTTTCTCTATAGTCTGTCGAGTCGGATTTTTGATGTTGTGATAAAAAAATTTTATAAACATAATTAAAGTGTGACATTTATGACACAAAATGCACACTTTTTTTTAAACTGCCGTAAATTGCCAAAATTTTTCGAATTTCAAAAATCCGGCTCGACAGACTATAACTACAACTTTATTTTACAAGATTTTTTTTACGTTTTGCAGATCCATCAGCATTTCAAGAAGAAATGATGCAGACCGTGGAGCAACTTTTTTTTAAACTGCCGTAAATTGCCAAAATTTTTCGAATTTCAAAAATCCGGCTCGACAGACTATAACTACAACTTTATTTTACAAGATTTTTTTTACGTTTTGCAGATCCATCAGCATTTCAAGAAGAAATGATGCAGACCGTGGAGCAACTTTTTTTTCATAGTGCTTCGGGAAACGTGATTTTTTATGTTGTAATTTTTGAAAAAAAAAAATGAAATAAATTTTTTTACAAAGTTTAAATACTAATAAACAATGTGTAAAAATTATTTTTATTAATTTCTATTGCTATCTCTTCTAAAAACAGTTTTTCTTTTAGCGCGTTTTAGGCGCTGCTGGACGTATGTAAACCCTTAAAAGGAAATCTCAAGGGGGTAAAAAGTTGCGCTTGTGAGAGTTCACTAGATTTTTTTCAGTTTTTTTCCGAAATTTTTTGTTTCATCGATTGTCAATCGACACTCAGGTATATTAATTGCCGTAACTTGAAAATGATGGGGTTTGTGATAAAAAACCTAAAGAAAAAATAAGACAAAAACGGTCGTTTTCAAAATAACGTACTGGCCGTAAACAAAATCGTGAAAAATCTTCAAAAAAAGCAGAATGAAAATGAATCCCTCTCCTTCCAAATTCCATTTATTAAATTTGTTTATGTATACTACCGATGAAATGGCAGCAAACAAAGTACCGAGACTTTTTCGAACTTTTGTCCGGAAAATTTTCGACGGTAGTGTATATATAAAAAAAAATTTCAAATATTTCTTACAGTTCTTTCAAAATCATAATTGTTCAGTACGATCACTGTGCGTTTTAATTACATAATGCAATTCATTTAATCCAAATGTGATTGATACAATTGACTGAAATACTTTTCCGTATTTCCCGAGCAATGTCATGATACTATTTCAAATATTTATTGAATTTTATTCAAAAAATGTTTTGGTTCTATTGAATATTCAAAGCTTTACCTCAAATTGCGGGTGTAGTTGGCTCAACAAAATACCTTCAAGCACGCGCGGAGGTTGCGTCAACTATGACATTGGTTTCGCTGTATCCAACCTCAAGGCGTAGTTGAGCCAACTACGCCTCCGTTCTTAGCACTATGCCTTTTTTTCAGTGTTCGTCTTGTCGCTATGCCTTAGTTCGCTCACCCTTTTCCTCTACGTCTACTTTCTATATATACGTGTACTTTTTCCGTTCACCCTCATTCTTTGTCGTCCGTGTTCTCGCGGGTAATACACCTCAATGGGAATTTTATCGATTATACTCGAAAGCCAGGGAATCGAATCTCGATGACGTTGAAATTAACGAGAGTGAGCGGAAGAGAAAGAGAAAGAAAAGGTGCTCATTGGTTGTTTCACTTATTTTTCTTCAACTTCGATTCACGTAGAATGTTCAACCCTTCTCGTATTCTCTCTCATGTCTCTTTCTCCACGTCGACGATTTCGTCGCCAAGAAATAAGAGAGAAATAAAAAGAAAGCTGGTCTTACGTAAGATGAGAGAAATTACCACCACTTAGAAATCCTCTTGACACAAGACCGGGGAGTGAAACTTTGCGGGGATGGCAAAGATGGAAGAAGGAATGGGAGTTCGGCGAATAGCCGGAGTGGACTAGCAAGAACCCGAATAAGGCGTGAAAAGATGAACGGAAAGAGAAAGATAGAACATTGAGAAACAAAGAGAGAGAGAGAGCGAGAAGAGAAGAATACGATGTTGCTGAATGCTGGCATTGGACCACATCGACTTTCCTCTTGAGGGAAAGAAACTTCAGGGATTGTGAAGATGACCCGAATCACTTTCTGGCAGCGATTCCGTGATCCAGCTCCCTTTTCCGCTTGCCATTATATTCATTATCGTAGGGAGATAAACGAGCCTATAACTCGAGAGTCGAAAAAACCGAGACCTTTTCTTTTCTCCGCATTCAATTTACGACCACATTGATCACATTTTTCCTCACTTTTCCAATTCATGATTATTGAACGACAATTTTTTCAGTAATTAAAATAACTATTGAAATATATTAAAAATACATAAATCTATGATCGTATCGAAGATCCTAATTGAGACTGAGGTTAAATAAGAAAAATTTCGATGTAGAAAATACTTTTATTCGGAAACTTCGAAGGTAAACTTAATTGCTTGATGAGAGTAAAAATAAAAGCATTTACGTCGTTCGAGCAATTTAATAATACGAGAGAGTCACTTCTGATTGTAAGAAATGGGTCGGTATTGCTTCAGTCTGGTTTCTTCTTTTCTACGCCCTTATAATATATCTATAGACATAATATACCTATATACATACGTGAGAGCTTGAAATGTATGTACAAGGATCTCACGTGGAGCAGGTGACACGTGAAATGTAGCAGGTGTCGTGGTAAAATCGGGTTCAACTACCCTCGTAATAAAAAAGCGAGACGAGATCGCGTCGCGAAAGAAACTTTTTTGCCACGCGCTTTGTTCTCTTTTTCTCCCTCTGCCTGTTCTCTTTTCCTTTTTATTATGTTTTTTTCAGTGTGTAACTCGTTGTTAATGCAAGGACGCTGAAAATCGTCGTGTCAAAAACACTTTGGCACAGTATCAACATTTTGTGCTTTCTAGGCAACAACGAGAAACTCCTATACAATGTTTCGGGTTCAACCACGATTTTTCTGCTTCTAAACAAAGGAACCTCGATCGTATTAATTGGGCGTCGAACGCACAAGATTAAGTGGGTCAAGGTCTGGTATCTTTTCAATTTTCAATTTGAGCGTGACTGGAAAACTTTCCTGCGATCGTTGTATACATTTGCTCTTCGGTAGGTAATTATCCCCGGAGAGAGAGAGAGAGGAGGCGAGAAGAAAAAAGGAAGATAAATGTTCTTGTATTCTTTCGGGAGTTAATGATTCACCGTGACATTTTAACACAGTTGACCCTGATGGTAATTTTCCTCCAACGTTTATGTGTATGAAGAGACACACACATATTAGAGAATCGAAGCGTCATCTTCAATCCGGTCTATACGGTCCACTGGTTCTTCAAGACCGGAGAATAATTGCATAGAAAGCGAAATGGAAGATAGAGCTGGGAGGAAGGAAGAGAGAGAGAGAGAGAGAGAGAGAGAGAGAGAGAGAGAGAGAGAGAGAGAGAGAGAGATCAGCCTTTGGTGAATTCCAATTACTATTATTGTTATCTGCCTGGTATAGTTTCGCGAAATTCGATAAGACCACCATTTAAATGACCACGATAGCCTTAATTTCATCTCTATTAATGAATAATCTTCTCAAAACCCACAAATTCAAAGTTATGCAAAATTTTCAAGTTAAATCAGTTTTTTCTATTGAACTTTAAATTATGGAAAAAATATCGAGTTGATAACGCATGATTTTTTCGTGACGTTGAACACATTTTTTCGTATACTTGAAAAACAAACAAACAAAGCTGAAATAATTTAGCAACAAGCTTACAAACGTTGGGTAAAAAAGTTATAAACGCAGTTTGAAATATTGAATACTTTATTCGTCTTTGACAAGCTATTCTTTTGTCAGGTATCACATGCATTCTATTTAAGGCTGGACTACCAAATTTATATCGATACGTGGCTGCTCTTTTTTCGTTGATCCCCTCGTTAACTAGATTTAGTTCACCCTAAAAACTACTAAACCCTCGCATCCAGTGCAGGCTGGTACATCAACCATTCTACAAATCCTGCCTATATATAGGTATGCACATGATTAATTTGACCGGCAACGTAAAAATCCAAGTTTAACGAATGGTTGATGGTTTGTCGAGCAGTTGATGCCAGAATTATACAGATATAAATAAAGTTATGCGACATCTATAATCAATCAAATCAATCAATCAATCAAATCAATCAAATCAATTGATTGAAACACTCAACCGATAATGAGACTCTGATTTTCTAAAAAACCGCGAACTTTTTTCGTTCTTTTATCATCGTTTAGGTTTCAAAGTAAATAGGCTTTAATTTGTCGACTCAACACTTTCAAAAAAACGTTTTAAAAAGACGCTTTTTTTCTTCATCAGTATCTACGTCTGCGATACAGTGTTTTGGCACCTGGAGGGTGAATAATATGAAATGATTAATGCAGCGATAATGGTCGCGGCTAATTGTAACGAAAAACAGAAGAGAGACAGGATTTCGACACCCGGTGGCCTGACCTGGTTACAAATCGTCGATAGATCATCCTCCGCAATTCACCCATGTTGAGTAATAATTTATCTGATTAATACAAATACGTAATTCATTGATCATCCTCATTATTTACCCAAAATACGTATTAATTTATCTGATGAAGAGAAAAACGTGATTCACACGATTTAACATGTTGAAATTTATAGTTAATGCTTTTCTGATTGTAAACACGAATTGCATGTGCGAAAATTTAAGTGCGATCGTTCAATCTTCACGACATTCATAAATACTGGAAAAATAAATGGACTACATGATTTTTCCCCAATAAAGCAGTGATTAAGGGCCTTCGTTAATTAATAATCCGTCTGCGACGTCCGCCCCAAGTTTCGAACAAAGTCGATGCGATGGAACTCGGTGATAACACACTAGGAATATTACTTCGAGGGAGATAAAGTGTGAAATTTCACAACCCTCGTGGTCTACGCCGACCCGCTGTCGCGTCTCGTTCGCCTATATTTCCGTCGAGCCGGATAATAGTTAAAGAGCACCTTTTATCGTCTTCTTTGATCAGAATATTCAGATCAATTAACTAACCCCTCATTCTACATCCAAACTTCTGCTCCCGAGAGAATCAAATGTCTTGCACTCCTATTATTTACGACCCTTGAAAATTCAGTTTAACTCCATTTCCCTCGAACTATTATTCGAAGTTACCCTTAAGGCTTCTTAAAGATTATTCTGAATAGTGTTTCAGTCTTTTTGCATATCGTGCAATTGGAAGCTTGAAACTCAATTCAAATTAATTGCTATTTAATCACGGTTATATTATTTACCAATTACTTTTAAGGAGTTTCGGCACAATTCTATTGTTTTCAAGCAAAGCGCCAACTTCACATAGCAATATTTCGTCGAAAACGAACACAAAAAGCCTGTTCGTTCGGTCGATGGGGGGGAAAACTCACCGTTTTCATTGATGAATAAGTGAATAATTAATAAACCATGTAGACGAATTATTTAATTTTTGGACACCGGAATTGCAATAGTGTACTTAGTGGTTTGGCAGTTTTTCAATTAAATTTTAACATTTTTTCTCAGTATTCCATTCGTAAAACTGTCGTTCACCAATGACCGTAGGCATCTCACTATGTTAACGGGAGAAACCAGTTTAGGAGGCCAAAATTTTGGTGTTTTTCGTTAATTTTTTTAACAGGGAAGGAATAATCAGAATTTGTTTAAATTTGGAGGATATTTTATTCATGTTTTCAAGTACACTTTGTAATTTTTTCAAGCCATTTCCGCCGGAAATAGTGGAGTTAGAGTCCATGGACGATCGCCATCCGAGTTTTTTGCTGGTGGGCATTCCTGAAGTCACAATTTTTATCTGTAATCATTACAATTTTCTTTTTTCGTTAACAACATATTTCCTAAGAATATGAACCTAATTGTGATAAAAAAAGTTGAAAATTGCATGTTTTTGAGGTGTTTGAACACAATGTCATGTTTTTATACCATGTTTTTCACCTATTTTGCATTAAAAAAAATATTTTTAATAATAATATCATTCCAGAGTCAGGTTCATACAGATTGTAATTGAATAAGGAATATTCACACAAATTTTCAGAACGATTGGTCAATAACTTTTTGAGCTAAAATGCCCACCAGTTGTAAAAAAGTCGTCCATGGACAGCAGCTTCTAACTCCACTATTTCCGGCGGAAATGACTTGAAAAAATTACAAAGTGTACTTCAAAACATGAATAAAATATCCTCCAAGTTTAAACAAATTCTGATTATTCCTTCCCTGTTAAAAAAATTCACGAAAAACACCAAAATTTCGGCCTCCTAAACTGGTTTCTCTCATTAAAAAGTGTTTTTTTGATATTTAATTTCACAAAAACGGTGTAGACGATCGATTTAAAATTTGGATGGCACATCCAGCATGTGTCAAAGAACATACTGTGTAAATTTGAAGTAAATGGTAACATTTTGCCACTTGTTCCGAAACTCCTTAACCAATAACATACTCCGGGCGTTATTGAGTTGATTTTGGATCGTATTTTATCAGAACTTTTGATTCTTCCACGACCACTGACTGAATCAACTTCTCAATATTATTTACAATAACGAAACAAAATGTCGTCTGAATAGCGATGTTCTGAAAAAAACTTAAAACATCGAATATTCAGGTGACATTTACGAGTGGAATACACCGATGACATTAAGCAGTATATTCAGGTCACTTTTTAAATAGGTCTTAAGAAAATGAATAGATCGACATTCGTTTAATTTTACTTTAATTGTAGACTTCGTAATTTTTTAAATAAAATAAATAAATGGAAAACTCAATAAACTTAAATTAAAAAAAAAATAATCTCTACAAATGTTTTCTGCAATATCAAATTTGAAATGGAAACACAATAAATAATATATTAATCAAAACGATGTCGTTTGTCCAGAATTAATGGTAAATCGTTCATTTTTATAACGTCGTATCAGTAAACGTTTTATTATACGATTTAAATGAATTTATTCTCCATTTGTGGCGAATAATTATAAGCTCGAGGAAATTTGAATTACGTATATCCAAGAAATAACTTGAGTGAAGAAAAATATGCTAATAGGGGAATTTATCATTTTTATTTCTTCTCTTTATATTCCGAAACAACACCTTTGGCATTGAAATGCACATTCATCTGAAATATAAGATTTAGATACACTTTAAAGTGCCCAGTTTGCAGAGCTTTACAAGGTATTCCTTTCATTTCTGCGCGTCTGATTCAGCACAAAAACCGAGAGTGCTTTACGAAATTTGACCGTTAAACTTTCAAGTTTAACGAACCAGGAAATACATTTATAAAAAATATAATCAGAGTATATTCACATTTTGACAAAAGTAAGTAATTAATGAAAATATTTGTTGCAAAAAAAAAAAATATATTAATTTCACCTCACAAAATGTCAGAATTAAATAATCAACTGGCAATAAGAGTGCATTACAATAAACCACAGTGAAGTACATTTTTTTCCTCGTGAAAAAAAAGAAAACAACAATTGTCGAAACAAAAATGCAAAAAATTCGAGTGGGACTTAAAATTTTTTAAAAAAAGTTTAGAGGAATTTATAAGTCCACACGATCAACCACGATGGATGAATGAGCATCAATCAAAATATTGAATTGAATGAAATATTCAATTTTTATCAAAATAAAATGAACATTTGACAGACCAAATTTTCAGACAAGATTCGTAGAGTATAAAAAACTATCGAGGAGTCTCACGAGGGAATTAAATATCGCAAAATTCTCGTAACGATTAATTAGTGCATAAGCCAAAGTATAGTGTAGATCGAATACGATCCACTGAACGGAACGAATTAATGGAACCATAAAATCGAAGATAAGATTCAAACTGACCTGGACTCTCGATCCTCGATCAAGCCTCAAAACAGTTTATTTTTCTCAATCCCGGAATCGAACTCTTTAGTTTGAATGATTCACTGGGAGCCGATGTCTTTTTCACAGTTATATTAACCACGAGAAACTGATTTACCGTACAGAGAACGCGGAACGAAGTTTCGCGGGGCAAGAAATCCAAGGATAATTATGACCAGATAAAATAAAAAGTAAAAAAAAAGAAAGATCGTTGAAAGTGTAAGAAGAATATCACGTGGTTACAGAAATCGATGTTTCAGGTTGATCGTAATAGATGCCGTGAATTTAATTCGGAATATTGAAAGGGTGGAAAAAAAGAGTTTTCCGAGGTAAATATTGAAGAGATCCGAGGCCTATACGAACGCCGGATGTTTTCGTTAAGACTGACTGCAGCCGACCGCGTGGTAGAGCACCTGACACAGGATGGTACGTTACCCCCACCAAAAACACGCGCAGTCAGCCGCGTTTACCCTCGCGTTTTCTATTCCTCCCTTTCTTTCTCTCTTTCGTTCGATCTGTCTGTCTTTTTCGTTTCTGTCTGTCTCGATCCCTCTTCTCCGTCTTTTTCATTCCCCTTTTATCCACCATTTTCCCTAAGTGAGAAACGAAAGAAAGAGAGAGAGAGAGAAGCAATAAGAGCTTCGAAAGCACACACGAGGGCGTCAGACACCCTCCGGCAGGCTTGCGATACGAACTCCGTGTCTACGTCTATACACAATTTACGAACACCACTGTACGTTCCTCTCTACATTTATGGCTAAAGTCAGACTATCACAAGGAGCTTTTACCGAGGTCTGTACGCAAGAGAACCATCGACCTACGACGAAGGAAATTCACCTCCTTGGGAACTCTCAATATTTTTCAAACAAGATGAAAAAACATTCGACATACGAACTCAAACGATACCGAGCACTTTACACATAATCGGATTTGGAAATATATTTTTCTTGGGTTCGCAGAAATTGGATTCATTTTAAATCATCGATATTTGTTGTGACGTTCCGTCGATATTTTCATCAAGATTATTCAAAGAATAATCCCTATTTTTCTACCGATTTTAATGCACCACGTCTTATTTCGTTCCTCAAGAGATCCTCTACGAATTCATCATGTAGGTTTTTTTCTAAACTTGTTAATATGAAAATTACAGCAATTGGTTTATGAAGATTTTTTTTAGCCAATTAAACAATTGGCTGCAACAGTAAAACAATGAAACTCAGAAAAAAATTCACTCGGTGAATTCGTAGAGGATCTCTTGGGGAACAAAATAAAACGTGGTGCATTAAAAGCGGTTGAAAAATATGGATTATTCTTTGAAAAATCTCGATGAAAATATGACATCGTGGAATTTTGCATTTATCAGTTGAAGGTTTTGCAAATCTATCGTTATTGATACTTTTTTAGGTTAATAAGACATGCTATAATACATGTAAACAGTCAATTTATTTAATTAGTGCATTAAACTTGGCATAAAAAATAAAAAAATAAAATTTTGCACTCATTTGATCAGTCTGCATCAATCATTTTACCTTAAAGGGGGCAAGTTACGTAAACGTACGTTTCTTCAAGATTTTTTTATAAAAAAATGGAATAGTTTATTGAATTAAAATAAAGCGTATCTCAAAATATACGATGCAAGGTATATTGACAAATTTTTTTGGACTAAAATATTTCAAAATGGCGGCGCCACAGCTGCTGGAAGCAGATTTGCGCCGTGCAGCCTACAGGTCTCAAATCTCAACTAAAATCAAAAAATCAATTTTTTATTTTTAAAATATATTAATACGCTTTGCATGACGGAGAGAAAAAAAAATTAAAAATTTATGACCATTTACAAAAATGCAAAAATAAGTGATTTTTTCAAGATGGTCCTAAATTTTTATTTTTTTTTCTCTGCGTCATGCAAAGCGTATTAATATATTTTGACAATAAAAAATTGATTCTTTGATTTTAGTTGAGATTTGAGACCTGTAGGCTGCACGGCACAAATCTGCTTCCAGCAGCTGTGGCGCTGCCATTTTTAAATATTTTAGTCTAAAAAAATTTGTCAATGTACCTTACGTCGTATATTTCGAGATATGCTTTGTGTTAACTCAATAAACTATTCCATTTCTTTATAAAAAAATCTTGAAAAAAAAACGTACATTTACATCACTTTCTCTCCTTAATGCAAGAAGAGAAAACGAGGAGCTTTTATGTCTCTCATCTATTTTTTGTTCTCTGAGATTTGGTCTGTAAGTAACTGCGAAGCTTTTTGAAGTGAATCCATCAAATGATAGGACGATGATCGGTAAACGAGTAAAGTGAAGCAAGATTCATTTTGGTTGAGAGAAATTGAACGAGTTACCTCTACCTGTTCGAGATATAGAAAGTCCTCGAGAAATAAGTGAGGTGGTTAGATTGCTCTTCGCGATAAAAACGATTTATCTTGGAAGTAGATAATAGCAGAGGTTCTGGAGAGAATGCAAGACAAGTTTTCTGTTTTATCATCAATATCACTGTATCATGAGACGCAGAGAAAGAGAGAAGAAAATGGAGGAAGAGGATGAGGAAAGAGGAGAAGGATGAGGAATTTTATCCAGTAACGATATCTCAACGATCCATCGGAGCTGAGCTTTTACGTCGGTGTTCACGCTCTCGGGGTTGCAAGCGAGTTCACAACAGAATGATGAAAAATTTCACCCGTCCACCCTTTCAGCATAGTCCGATTATTCATTTTTTTATTATTTTTTTTTCATATGTTTTTTTCTTCCAAACCAGACCGATTTCTTCAACTTTCAAATGCTCTCACCATTTCTTTCACGAGGATAAATATGTTTATACGAACTATGTAAAAAGAAAGAGAGAAAAATGAAGAAGCAAATAAAAAATGGATGAGAATGAAGAGCCTCTAAATCTTCGGAAGTAAATTTTACGTGCAATAATCGAGAACAATCTTCCTTAAATGTTCATTATACAAAATAATTCTCTCTAATCTAAATAACTCTCTAATCTAAAATTTCTCTGCTAAAAATAAGATCGACTATTTCTGAGAGATCTGAAGTTTCTATTTGAGGAGAACAAAATTCTAATTCCTTTAAAGTTGTATTAAATTTTGAATCCCAATTGATGAAAGCTTAATTGATAATGATTAATTATTTCGATAGTTCGTTTATTGATTGATTATTATGATAATTTTATTATTTTTATATTCGATTGAATTCCTCGTGGATGTTTTTGCAACAGAAGTTGCTCACTTCTATTCAATTGTTCAAATTAATTCATTAGATAGTAGTAAAATTTGTAACGACCTTGAATATTATTAAGGAAAAAAACTTGCCTAATGTACCGACCGAGAGTTTGACTCCAATTAATTTAACAGGTGGACTATGAAGTCCCACAATGCTCCATTGGGAAATTAAAGAAAATTTGCATATAACTATTCATCAGTGCGATGTGTTGAAATTTAAATGATTTTGTGACCGAAATTTCGAAACTTGGAAAACGCGAATTAAAATTCGATCTGAAAAATTTTCCTCGTGCTTTGTCTTTTATTTTTTAATTGTAAGCTTAATTGCAATTATTCCTTAATTAATCGATGTTTTCACCTTTATTCTAAGAACCTTTTAACCTGAAAATGGGAAACAGACCTGCTTGAATATGTGATGAAGAATGAAATTCCATTTCATAAATCCTTAATTTTTGCTCTTTCATCAAGAAAGCGTTGTAACATTTTCTGGAGGAAGGATGAAACTGCACCTAATTAATATTAGATTAACAATGACTCTTGCCGGCCTTCTGAAATATTCCCAACGATCATTTTTCACCTCTAATTTGTACTTATTCCAACTGGTAAAACTAAAGGAATTAAATTTGCTCCAAACATCGTAAAACTTTACTCTTTTCAGTCTCAAAGCTGCAGACCTTTATGTTTTCAAATAAAAATCATCTTTCGTCATTTGTAAGAGCCCTCGCATGCGTTGCGCCAAGTTGTTACCTTAAAATTCTAATTCCAATTCGAGAAGCTGAGGAGCTCTCAAAAGCTTATTCCTTCGAGCTTCGAAGCTATTGAACGTTATTTTTTGAGGCGAGCAACCACTTTAGGAGACCGAAAATGAGATGATTTTTTGGATTTTTTTTTATTGTGAAAAAAAAAAAACGGAAATTTCCGCAACTCTGACAATAATTTACTCATATTTTCATACATCTCTGGTAATTTTTTCAAGTTATTTCATGCATTAATTAAGGTGTAATCCGCTGTGTCCCTTGGCGTGTCCTCATCGTCGTTGTCGATTTGCGGGAATTGTGCAGCTCGCAATTCGCATCTGAAATAGTCCAACAAATTTTTATACATTCTTGAGATGTTTTTTAAGAACATGAACCTAAATTTTGATAAAAAAATCGAGAATTGAATGTTGGAACGTGTTTAAAAAAAAATGATCGATTTTTAGCATTTTTTCCCCCGGCATTTTGCAATAATAAATATGTTTTAAACAATCCAATCTTTCCAACTTTAGGTTCATATTTTAATAAATTATATTATGTAAATGTGTTCCAAATTTGAAGATGATCCATCAATTAGTTTTCGAGTTATGATTCCCGCAAATTGAAAAAAGTCGTTTCGAGAAAAACACGTTTAAAGTACCTGAGCGCGCTTGGGAGTCGAGCGGAGAGTCTTTATCATTTATATACATATCGTTAGAAGGAATCCGAATATCGTTTTGAAATTTTCAGGGTGTATTCTTAAGATATTTTGCTAACAATTTATGAAATAAAAAAAAAAAAATATTTTTTGAATCATCTAAAGTGGTTGCTCGCCTTAAATTAAAAATAGACGTCGTTCATTCGCACGAGTCTAAATACAAAGTCATAAAAAACGTAGTCTCAATTTCGAAAATATATGGAATTAAGTCTCAAAAGTGTTGACGATGTTTTTTTCTTTCGAATAAAAATCATCATCCATCATTTGTACAAGCGAAATTCTAAAAAATCCAGAGGAAAAATAACAAAGAATGATTTGCGCGGAACTGGAAGTGGTTCTCTCCGTAAATTTGCTGGTGCTGCATTTCCTCTTGTATATATATATATATATATATATATATATATATATATATATATATATATAGATACACATATACAAAATCACCCCATAGTGGAACGGAGATGCAGGGCGAAAGGAGAAAGTGCAATATCTCTCTTTCTCTGACTCTCAATGCCATACCTGTGTCTCGGGCATATTACAAGGCAAGTTTCTCGCGTGCTACGACATCGTGAATCACGTTCTACCTCATTCTCGCGGACGTTCCAACGTTGAAACTCGCGCGCACACGCCACCACCCCAGTTTAGCATCTAAGAGCGCTCGCTTTATATATGTGTCCGTATATGTATGCGTATTATATCTATATAGAATTATAAATAGGGAAAGAGAGAGAGAGAGAGAGAGAGAGAGAGAGAGAGAGAGAGAGAGAGAATTTAAATGGACTAGCACGAACGCATCTCTTCAATTTCTACCCCTAGCCATTTATTCAAAGTTGTTCCCATACATTTGGCCTATCAGGTCTATTTATGCACGACTGAAATTTACACCAAGAAAAATGAATTTATTCGATCTTATAGACGTTATTTGATTTTCTTTCGATCGAAAGATAACAAATTTAAAATTAATCCGAATTTTTAAACTAATTATTAAATTTAATAATAATTATTATTAAATTATAATTTAGTAAATTTAATAAACAAATTTTTGCCGAAAAAAAATGTGATACAAGGAAAAATAGCTACGAGATGGTAAAAGATTTTCAATGTGACTGACGGATATAATATAATAAACAAAAATTAGCCTCAAAAAAGATAAAATATTTAACGATATATTTTCACTGGGAAGATTCTATATGGCACGATTAAGGAATATGAAGCCTCGATAGGAAGTCCGGAAATCGACATAAAACATATGTATGTATGTATATTAGAGTCAATGGCGGGAGAGCAATTTCCGGTTTTTACGGAGACCGATTCGAGGGATTGTCCCGGATGTCCTGAGGACGATTTATCGATAAGTAAATGACATGTGATACGGTTCGATTACACGTGAATCGTCACCAACCTTGCGCGTTTAATTTTGACAGTTGTCTATGTTTTTCTCTCTCGCTCTCTTTAACTTTCTCTTATTATTATTATTATTATTATTATTATTATTATTATTATTATTATTATTGTTATTGTTATTGTTATTGTTATTGTTATTGTTATTGCTATTGCTATTGCTATTGCTATTGCTATTGCTATTGCTATTGCTATTGCTATTGCTATTGCTATTGCTATTGCTATTGCTATTGCTATTGCTATTACTATTGCTATTGCTATTGCTATTGCTATTGTTATTGCTATTGATATTGCTATTGCTATTGGTATTGCTATTGCTATTGGTATTGCTATTGCTATTGCTATTGCTATTGCTATTGCTATTGCTATTGCTATTGCTATTGCTATTGCTATTGCTATTGCTATTGCTATTGCTATTGCTATTGCTATTGCTATTGCTATTGCTATTGCTATTGCTATTGCTATTGCTATTGCTATTGCTCGTGGCTATTGCTATTGCTATTGCTATTGCTATTGCTATTGCTATTGCTACTGCTACTGCTACTGCTACTGCTACTGCTACTGCTACTGCTACTGCTACTGCTACTGCTACTGCTACTGCTACTGCTACTGCTACTGCTACTGCTACTGCTACTGCTACTGCTACTGCTACTGCTACTGCTACTGCTACTGCTACTGCTACTGCTACTGCTACTGCTACTGCTACTGCTACTGCTACTGCTACTGCTACTGCTACTGCTACTGCTACTGCTACTGCTACTGCTACTGCTACTGCTACTGCTACTGCTACTGCTACTGCTACTGCTACTGCTACTGCTACTGCTACTGCTACTGCTACTGCTATTGCTATTGCTATTGCTATTGCTATTGCTATTGCTATTGCTATTGCTATTGCTATTGCTATTGCTATTGCTATTGCTATTGCTATTGCTATTGCTATTGCTATTGCTATTGCTATTGCTATTGCTATTGCTATTGCTATTGCTATTGCTATTGCTATTGCTATTGCTATTGCTATTGCTCGTGGCTATTGCTATTGCTATTGCTATTGCTATTGCTATTGCTATTGCTATTGCTACTGCTACTGCTACTGCTACTGCTAATGCTACTGCTACTGCTACTGCTACTGCTACTGCTACTGCTACTGCTACTGCTACTGCTACTGCTACTGCTACTGCTACTGCTACTGCTACTGCTACTGCTACTGCTACTGCTACTGCTACTGCTACTGCTACTGCTACTGCTACTGCTACTGCTACTGCTACTGCTACTGCTACTGCTACTGCTACTGCTACTGCTACTGCTACTGCTACTGCTACTGCTATTGCTATTGCTATTGCTATTGCTATTGCTATTGCTATTGCTATTGCTATTGCTATTGCTATTGCTATTGCTATTGCTATTGCTATTGCTATTGCTATTGCTATTGCTATTGTTATTGCTATTGCTATTGCTCGTGGCTATTGCTATTGCTATTGCTATTGCTATTGCTATTGCTATTGCTATTGCTATTGCTATTGCTATTGCTATTGCTATTGCTATTGCTATTGCTATTGCTATTGCTCGTGGCTATTGCTATTGCTATTGCTATTGCTATTGCTATTGCTATTGCTATTGCTATTGCTATTGCTATTGGTATTGTTATTGTTATTATTGTTATTGTTATTGTTATTGTTATTGTTATTGTTATTGTTATTGGTATTGCTATTGCTATTGTTATTGTTACTATTACTATTACTGTTACTACTACTACTACTACTACTACTACTACTACTACTACTACTACTACTACTACTACTACTACTACTACTACTACTACTACTACTACTACTACTATTATTATTATTATTATTATTATTATTATTATTATTATTATTTCTATGCTGAAAAATCTACTGTTTCTAAACTATTCGAGTTTATTCGTCAGTTAATCGCTTTTTCGTTTTACTATCATTATATATTCATATTTTTAAAATCAAAATATTATTTCGTTTTGAATATTATCTCGACAATAACATTGTTTGTTATTATGCCTTTTCAGTGCTTTTATCGTATGATTACGATGTTGTTTACGAATTCTATAACTTTTTGTCTTCTAATTATTAGTTATCCTGAAATTTGTGTAATTCTGTTGATATTTGATGTTTTTTTTGTTATTTTTACTATTATCAAACCGAAAACAATGTGTAAGCTGTCGGTTTGTGGATTTGTCGATCTCCCAGCTTAGGCAGTTTCAGGAGAAGCCGGTAGTTAAATGACCATTTAGCCATACAATCGCTCGCGCATCGATCGCAGAATAGGAGGCAGTTTTTCTAAGTTTCTGATGGTCTTAACCAACGATAAATTCTAGTAAAATTCTAGCCGACTGGATCAGCACAGGTTTTCTACAGTTTCCCTGGGCCCTCGTAAAAATGCGATGCAGTACTGGGGTTCAAGTGATGAGATGGGCTCGTGAAAAACCAACAAAGGTGGACGAAGGAACATTTCAAAAGGAAAACTATTATTTCGTTATAGCTTAATCACTATTATCATTTATTATCCTGAAGGAGGATGATCAAGTCATAAATGAATCGAATATAATCTTATCTCACCTCTTTATTTTCTATTTCTCCTTCTCTCGCTATCTCTCGCGAGTATCCGATATTTCCAAACTTCAAAGAGCATTCAGTTTTTTTATATAAAACGTGGTAGAGAATATTTCAAATCTATCTCGAACCGTCTACCCGTCTCCATTAATGGCGATGCAGGCTGCGTAGATCCGTAACTCTCTTTCGTGTACATCATCCCTCGGGTGGATGAGGTGAGAGTAAAAAAAAAGTTACGTGGAAAGTGATGTACAGGGTATTAACCACAATTGCACGGTCGATGATTCCCACAGCTAGCATCAACTATATTTCAAAGCCTTTCGGCCTCTACTCTTCATTTTGACCAAACTCGTATATTTCTGCCACTCTTGTTATCTGTCCCTAAGCTTTATCACCGCCATTCGTCTTTTTTGTGTAACTACATGACCCAAAATTATTCGCCACTGTGACGAACTTCTCTTTAGACGTATATAAAAAATACATCGAAAATGTAATATGAAAGTTAATTTTGTTTTGCGATGCTATTAGGACCTTGAATAAGTTCTCGCTGTTTCCTAACAGATGGTATTACTAGAACTACGTGCAAGTAATTTCAGATGGTAACGCATTTACAAGGAAGTACTGTCGGTGGCGAACTAACTTCAGTGTAAGTTAGTTCGCCACAGTGTAAACAACGTTTTTTTTTCTTAGTTTTAAAAATGTCGAGTTTTGTGCCAAGTAAAGAGTATTTGCGGAGAATTTTATTGCACTATTTTATACAAAAGAAATCTGCAGTTGAAGCACACAGAATTCTTGTTGAGACTTACGGTGAGCATGCTCTGTCGGAAACGACATGCAGAGACTAGTTTC
>OZ022414.1:61325585-61556821 GCA_963989365.1 Rhimphoctona megacephalus | reverse complement strand
AATCTTTCAATTAATATATACAGTGGCGTGCAAAAGTTTCGGGCCACCCTATTTTTTCCAGTTAATTGATAAAATATTTTATTTCTCCATTCGTTCATTGTTCAAAATATTCAAGAGAGCTAGAATGAAGGTAACAACGTCGTATATTGTATTTAATTATGGCGTATTTTTCGTGTACTACGTGGAATGACTTTGGTCGGTATGCAAAAGTATCGGGTCGCTATATCGCCGCGGCTTCGTACGCACGGTTTGTTTACATTTTTTTCCTCATTCGTTTCAAAACATGTCCTACAATGGAATATCAGTCTCCTTTCTGCCACAATTCCGAAACACACGAATATTCAGCTTCGTGAAATCGTGTTAAAACTTTCGTCAGAAGGAAAAAGTTCTCGTGATGTTGCGGAGACTTTATCTATTGGCAAAAGTACCGTTAATCGTATTATTACTAAATATAAATTAACAAACTCACTGTGTGACAAAAATCGGAGCGTTAAACCGCGAAAAACTTTGAATCGCGTCGACAAAATTATAAAAAGGAAATTAAATTATAAATTATAAATTATAAAAAAGTGCATTGTAGATCCATGAATAAGTGCTGCAGATGTTTCCCGGGAATTGCGAAGTGAAAATCTAGCTGATATTAGTCGGAGTACGGTACCTCGACGTCTCAAAGCTGCGGGGCTGATTCGACGTGTTGGTGTAAAAAAACCATTGATTAGCAAAAAGAATAAGAAGGATTAGACTTTGCGAAAAAATATCAACGCTGGACGGTATCAGATTGGCGGAAAGTACTTTTTTCCGATGAATCGAATTTTCAATTATTCGGAAGTCATGGTCGGAAGTACGTAAGACGTCCAGCAGGTACCAGATATAAAGTAAAGTACCAAATTCCTACCGTAAAACACGGTGGCGGAAACATTAAAGTTTGGGGAACATTTTCTGATGATGGCGTTGGTCCGCTGGTGGAAATTCATGGCAATATGGACGCTGCAATGTACAGGGACATACTACAAGATCATATGCTCCCATTTGCAACGAAAAATTTGCCGCGTGGTTGGGTTTTTCAACACGATAATGATCCGAAATATGCTTCACGTCTTGTTAAAAATTTTCCGTAAAGCCGGAAAGTCTACCTTCTTGACTGGCCATCGCAGTCACCGGATTTAAATCCTATTGAACATCTGTGGCAAGACCTCACACATCGTGTTGGAACGAAAAATTACTCGAATAAAACGGAATTGTGGAACCATTTGCGAAGTGAATGCGAAAAATTGCCACAAGAACGAATCAAACAACTAATTGGGTCTATGCTTCGTCGGTGCGCTGCAGTCATCGCTGCTAAGGGCATGGCAACAAAGTATTGAGTCGAGTGGAGAAGACCAAGACATGCTTCCTTATTTTTCAAGTTTATTGTTATTTTTTTCATACCCAAAAGTACGCGGCCCAATACTTTTGCACGGCCAGTCATAAAAAATTGTTGAACAATTAATGATTTAACGGGGGAAACCAGTTTAGGAGGCCGAAATTTTGGTGTTTATCCTGAATTTTTTTTAACAGCAAAGGAATAATCAGAATTTGTTTAAACTTTGAGGATATTTTAGTTATGTTTTGAAGTACACTTTGTAATTTTTTCAAGTCATTTCCGCCGGAAATAGTGGAGTTAGAAGCTGCTGTCCATGGACGACTTTTTTTCAACCGGTGGGCATTCTAGCTCAAAAAGTTATTGACCAATCGTTTTGAAAATTTGTGTGAATATTCTTTATTCAATTACAATCTATGTGAACCTAACTCTGGGATGATATTATTATTAAAAATATTTTTTTTTAATGCTCAAAAGGTGAAAAACATACTATAAAAACATGACATTGCGTTCAAACCCCTCAAAAACATGCAATTTTCAATTCTTTTGATCATAATTAGGTTCATATTCTTATAAAATATGTTGTTAACGAAAAAAAAAAATTGTAATGATTACAGATAAAAATTGTGACTTCAGGAATGCCCACCAGCAAAAAACTCGGATGGCGATCGTCCATGGACTCTAACTCCACTATTTCCGGCGGAAATGACTTGAAAAAATTACAAAGTGTACTTCAAAACATGAATAAAATATCCTCCAAGTTTAAACAAATTCTGATTATTCCTTCCCTGTTAAAAAAATTCACGAAAAACACCAAAATTTCGGTCTCCTAAACTGGTTTCTCCCGTTAAGATCGATATCAATGTATACAACCTATTGTTTCTAAATATAAGTGATTACGTGTTATCATTACTCGTTTGTTTTTCTCCCACCACCATATTTCTGTTCAATGTGCATAAAAAATAGGGTGGCCCGCAACTTTTGCACGCCACTGTATATATATCTATATGCAGTGCTAAAACTAGACGAAGCCACAGTAAACTCGTTCTCTATTCGTCGTGACTTGTTGGCGGGTGCCTCGAGGCCTTCTTATCGACCGTACCAGAGTTTCTTTTTCGTCTGGCCAACGCTCCTACTCTATACAGTTATTTATCCCACGTTCTGATACTCTACAACCCAATCCATCCAAGTCTCGCTCTTTTTTATCCCTCTCACTCTCCCTCTCTCTTTTTCTTCTTCCCTTCCTCCTTATCCGTCCTTTTCTCGTCGCTATCTTTGCTTCTCCGCATTGAGACACGTGTGGATAGCGCCTTGGCAAGAATTGATTCGGGAATTTCGTTAAGGGTATCCGGTCAAGCTACCTACGATCGCCCCACCAACCACGATAGTACTTTACCAAGCTCAACTATGGATACAAAACAAAATTAACCCTTAACTCGCCCTTCTCAAACCCTCAAACTCACTTCCACATTTATTTACACTCTCGAAAATATAGTTCAGGCTTTTTTTTCTAGGATTTCAATCACGTTCAATCAATTTTGAAAAGAAACCTGTTGACAACGTAAATATTAAACATTCTTTTATAAGACTTTTTCCAGTTTTAATAAAAGTCTCAATTTATTCAGAAATTCAAAGATTTTTATTTGCACTTAATAAAAAAATGAATAAAGTATTTCATTAGATATTTTTCTCCAGCTGGAATGAAATCCTTTAATCATTTATCCATGTAAAAATTGTCAATCGCTAATGAAAAATTTTTTGGACACGTTCGAATGAAATTCGTAGCTCGTTTATCGAATCAAAATTTTCTATTAACCCTAGAACCCCACAACGGAGTAATTAGTTACCCCACGAAAATGTCAAATTTCCTTCCCGAATTAATTTTTTAAACCATTTCTTCCGTTTTATAGAGTTTTCACCATTAAATATTTACCGAATGCGACTTTATCATGCACCATTCTCTTCGTTATAATAAAACGAAGAGAATGGTATATAATTAAACATAATTATCGCATTGAGACAAAAAATTAGTTCATCGAACTAAATTCATTTTGTTGAATGAAAAATTGGTGGACCCAACAATTTTTTTGTTGAATGGCAAATGATTTAGTTTATTCAACTAAATCATGGAAATTTCTTGTAGATGAATCAACTAAATCATCAGAGCCAAATGATTTTGTTCGAACAACCGGTACCATTTATTTGCTTACGCATACTTTTTAGTTGCTTTAACGGGTAAAACCACTGTAGAATTTTCGAAAAATTGATTTTTTTTTATTGGCTTAAAATATACTTTGAACCCTCTTCAATATGAGTCAAAAAGGTTTATACTTGAAAAAAAAAATTTCATTGAAATTTCAGGCTCTTTCCCGAGCGCGTCGGTCATTTCAGTACCACGTTTCAAAACTTTAACGGGGTCATCCCCCGTGACAGCTATTTTTTTTCGCTTTTTTTGGGAATTTTTTTTTGATGAACCATTAAAACACACTATCTTTGAATTTTTACCACACATTTATTAACATTTTTACAGTCCCTCAGAATTTTATCAAACAAAAATAACGAGCTGAATCAACTTTACACCGTTTGGAAGACACTCATGTGTTGGTTGACGGTTGCCATGATTCCGGAGGTTCTGCTCATCTAAAATCAAAAATTCAAACGGCATTTTAATTTGTAGACCTGAGGCTATCGCTGGAACTAGAATAAAGTAAAAATATCGAAAATTGAATTTTTGGCACGGTTTTAAATGTTAAGTTCCAAGTTTCGTCGTTTTTTTCGACTTTTAAAACCGTGCCAAAAATTCAATTTTCGATATTTTTAATTTACTCTAGTTCCAGCGATAATCTCAGGTCCACAAATTAAAATGCCGTTTGATTTTTTGATTTCAGATGAGCAAAACCTCCGGTATCATGACAGCCGTCAACCAACACATGAGTGTCTTCCGAACGGTGTAAAGTCGATTCAACTCGTTATTTTTATTTGATAAAATTCTGAGTGACTGTAAAAATGTTAATAAATGTGTGGTAAAAATTCAAAGATATTATGTTTTAATGGTTCATCAAAAAAATTCCCAAAAAAGCGAAAAAAAATAGCTGTCACATGGGATGACCCCGTTAAACGCGATTTTCTCGAAACACGATTTATCAAAACGGCACGCAGCATAACTCCAAGAATTTTCATTCTTTTCATTTGAATTTTTGACAATATCTTAAAAATAACATTTCGAAGTGAAATACGTACGGAATTTTCAATAAGTTCATTTAAACATTTTTTATCAACAAATAATTACCCCTTTTTTCCGTCGAAAATTGAACCTCTTCATTTAAACACTCGCCAATAATACAAAAATGAATATTTTCAAAATCCCCTACGTGCTTCACTAGCTATGAGTGTCTAGATTAAGTGTTTTTTTTTTTATTCCAGATCAACAATTGCACCAGTTACACTGCGTGCCGCAGAGCGCCTCGAATTCAACAAGCCTCGCGTGAATGGTTCTGGTGTCGCCATTTTTAAATATTTTTCAATCATAATTTTTCGTTGTACGGTTACATATATGCTTAATAACTCCCCTGAATATTATTATTCTATTACCTTTTCTTCCACCCGAAAAAAATGATCGAAAAAAGGCATTTTTTGAAGCTGTTACAGTGGGTTTAGCCCTTAAACATAATTATCGCACTGAGAAAAAAAATTAGTTCATCGAACTAAATTCATTTTGTTGAACTAAAAATTGATGGACCCAACAATTTTTTTGTTGAATAGCAAATGATTTAGTTTATTCAACTAAATTATAGAAATTTCTTGTAGATGAATCAACTAAATCACCAAAGCCAAATGATTTTGTTCGAACGACTGGTATACCATTTATTTGCTTACGCATACTTTTTAGTTGCTTTAATAAAATATTTGTTTGAATCTCAGTTACCAAATCGACTAAATGGTAACCGTTAGGACGAATAAATGAATGAATTAATTTGGATGATATTTTATTGCATTAACATTAATTCGTTTAGCTGCTCCAAAGTTTTGTTGGTTCGGCCAATAACTTATTTCAGCATTCACAAATTATTTTGTCTTATCTCAAAAATATTTTCTTGCTCCTATCGAACTAAATATTTTGGTTAAGAGAAACGAAATTTGTTTCGGTCAACAAAATTTTTTTCTCAGTTCGCATACGTGGAACATTTTATGCTAAAGAGAAGATTGGGGTAATTATTTACCCCAGTGTAGGTTTTACGTTGGAAAAAATAGATTGTGGGCTTCTAGGGTTAATCAGTAAGAAATATTTTTTCTGAATCTTCTAATGAATATTTGAAAGGTTCGATCGGACATTTGTTGAGTAATTAGGAAAAAAAATGTTGTAATCTATTAATGAAGCATTTTTTGTTGAAAAATGTATACGTTGAACAGAAAGTTTTGTTGGATATATAAAAACTAGTAACTAGATGGGGATTTGTCATCGGGTGCAAGCAAATAAGGATAATCCGGGCAAAGCGAGGCTCATAAGCGAGCGAGAGCAATTTCGTGGAGAGGAGTTCAGTAGTAAGAGCCTGGTTTGGTCAGACGCCAATAATAAGCCGCAACCAATTTCGCATATATATTTATACATGTAACTGTATTTCACATTTCTGCATTTCTGATCCAGTCACGCAATTCCAGGTATTTTCTCACTGCTTCAATACCTCAATTCCGCAAGTTCGGTCTCTCAGGAATCGCCATAAAATTTGAAAACTTTCTCGAAGTTATAAAATAATTTTTTTTTATTTGCCCTTGCGGACACATAACTCTCCATTTTTTATCACACTTCGTGACACAGCTCGATTTCGCAAGATCTTCACGAGGACTAAATTCACCATGTTACGATGTTGATTATATTTTCGAAATGTTTAATGTTATAAATATTGCATTTTGGGTCGCGTTAGAAAAAAATTTTGTTCATTAGCTTCCACATGAGAATTTCGTGGAATTTTCAATCCCTCCGGACAACGGAGGATGGATATTTTTTCGCCTTTACGGAATTGATGGAGGTCAGAAACGTCAGAAAAACACGCAGTCGTTAGTCGAGAATTTGGTTAAATTCTCGATTCGTTCAGAGGGAGAGGAGGCTTAGAAAAACATGAAGTTTTCGCTCGCGATTTGACTCTCATTATGCTCTTATCATCATTAAGTATTCTGCAGAAAAAATTTCTTTTATGGTAATCGAAATATTTCTTTCGTCTATTAGTGCTTTGAATATTTAAAACGCAAATACTTTTTTAATCAGTCATGCAAATGAAGTATAATTAAAATTTTGGCCTTGCGAAAGGAAAAGCTTATCAAATAATGAAATATTGAATAAATTTATTGCGTTAAATTAATTATAACGGTGATTAATTAATACACGATTAATTCGAACGGAACAAATCCAAATTTTAGAGTAATCAGGGAATTTGAAGTAAAATTATCAAACAATCTGTTTTTATCAAAAAATAAAAAATGAAATATATCAGTAATATTGGAATTCGCAATTTTGAAGAATTTTTAACAAATGTTTTATTCAATCTGTGAATATAATGCGGTCACTCACTTCGATAACGAATCATTTGCATTGAGCCGCCTCAAGACTTCGCTGCTCTCGATCGTACGATAAAAATCGGAAGGTTTTTGCACCTGCAAATTTCTCATGGCGACCTAATCCTCGTACCATTAATTTTTTTTTCTTCTCATCATTGTACCTTTTTTTGGGTGGGGGGGGGGGAGAGAGAGAGAGAGGGGGGGGGGAGAGAGAGAGAGAGAGAGAGAGAGAGAGAGAGAGAGAGAGAGAGAGAGAGAGAGAGAGAGAGAGAGAGAGAGGGAGGGAGGGAGGGAGGGAGGGGGGGGAGGGAGGGAGAGGGGGAGAGAGGGAGAGGGGGGATGGGGAGAGAGGGGGAGGGGAGGGGGAGAGGGAGGGAGGAAGGGATGGAGGGAGAGAGGGAGGGAGGGAGGGGCAGAGAGAGAGAGAGAAAGAGAGAGAGAGAGAGAGAGTCCTGAAAAAAGAGGAGAAGGAACAAAATGCTCAATCGGACGAGTGAAAAAATTCAGAACGAAAGAAATCAATAATTCGGACCGAATTATGCTTGTACAAGGAAGAGCCATGCAAACATTGGGAACGTGTAATAAAGCTGAAGGAAACATACGGTGACAATTTAGCAACGAAGACTCAACTTCCGTGTTGTATTATAAATTTAACGCATGGGAAAATAACAACCACTAGTTATGGGAGAGAACTGTCATTTTCAGATATACAGAACCCTGTCAAACGTTATCCCTTGACGATAAATAGGTAACGTTAATTATTTACAAGCTACACAATGAAAGTGTCATATTACCAGACATCAGTTACATTTATTTTTATCCACCTCACGTGTGTGTATATATAAACATAAATATAGTATAATTTCAACTGAAACCACCAACTTTTTAACAAACTAAATTCCATTTTTTAAATTTCGTTTAATTCTGATAAAAACAGTACTGGAAAAATGATGAAAAATCGTACCGAAATCCGGCTGTTTCGCAAAAAAGAAAAAAAAAAACAAAATTTACTCTTCATAAAATTCGCCAATTTGCCCAATGGCTTTATCATTTGACGACACATCGATTACGTTTATTGTTATCCATTTCTCGTGTGTATATAAAATTGCCCAATCTTGAGTATAGATACGCCACGCGACTTGCCTTCACCGTGTTCCCATTATTCAACTAATTTCATAATAACCACGTTCAACATCTCTTAACAAAAATAACCAATATTTATGTATCTAATAACCAATAATTATATTTTCTAATTTTCGAATAAAATATAAATTTTCGAAATAACCTGCGACGAAAATAATTATATTCAAAATTACCACGACAAAAATAACCTATTTTTTTTTAATTGTATTTCCCCATTGCTCAAGTTCTCCCCTTTTTAGCTTGCCCCCCCCCCCCCTTCCAAAGACACCCCCCTGTGCGGTTGCAGCCGACTTATCCCCAACTGTATATCCCCAACGCATTTGCCGAGGGCGAAAGGAAACTGCAGAAAACCTTGCCGATACAGCCGGTACCTACCTAATTTCCCCGGGTAGCAATGCGAGCATGCTACCAGAGGCGCTTAAGAATCTCCTCAGCTCTAATGCAATGAGCTAGCCAGTACACGGCTATATGAGAACCGTCCACGGGAGGCACCCGGAGCCGTAACCGACCGTTCAGGCATCACAGCGAGGTGTGGACATGAATTTTTATAAAGGTGAAGTCTAACCACCCGGAATTACAGTAGAAACACGTGAAAAAAATCTCAATTTTTCATTGGTGTTTTGGTCGGGATTCGAACCCGGGACTCGCGGCGTGCGAGCCCGAGTCCTTATCCGCTAGACCAACCGCTCTCCCCGACAAAAATAACCTATTCATATGTATTTAAGGTTGATCGGTGAATTTAGATGAAGGGCTGATAATTTTTGTAGTCACAAATAAATGCGAGATGAATTGATATTTGCAACTTCAAGATTATTCATCATGTAGTTTGGTAGTAATTAATTCGTAAACATCGACTGTTTCTTGTCACTTATCCCTGCGAACATAAAAAAATTGTATGCACGTCAAGACTCATTGAATTTTTACTTTCGGTATTTCCAAGATTTCGTAATAAAAAACTGATCACTGTATTCCGTCAATATTCCTGACTATAAAAGTACTTGGGTTTTTGGAGATTACCGTTAAAAATCGACTGAAAAATAAAAAAAAATATTCATTGTGAAATCATTCAGATTTCAATAGAAATGAGACGGGAAATGGCGCGAGAGCGCTTAGCAACTCTGTATTCGGCCTTCGTCGTCTGCTAGCACTGCCTTCAGACGTGACAATTCGACCGTGTTTTTATTCCCTGTACTCGAACGTTTTTACCGTATTTGATGAATACCCATAAGATTGATGGTGATTGGTAAACAGATAAAATCTCTTAGAAACTTCTATTTGAATTTTTTAAATTTGAATTAACAAAATTTCTATTCGCTTCAGCTAGAAAGCTGCATTCAAATCAAATAGATAATGCTATTTGGGTTCGTTTATTCGAGTACCTACGTTAAAGCTTCTCGCTCCGGCCACCACGTAGCGCAGAGCGTCGAGACATTTCTCAATTACGAATTGCGCTCTGGATGTGCATAAATTGCAGGAACCAAAGTAGTTTTATTATTCTGACTGACTATATCTAAGAAGTCCAACTTGAATTTTTGTACCTACCCAATGTCGTAGACCCACGAAAATGTTATTAAATAATATTATAACTGAATATAGTATAAATATTATTATAAATGTTATAAATAATAATATAAATATTATTTTTATTTCAACTTCATATTCGTTTAATTTTGAAGATAAAAATATGTCCAATTTCAAAACATATATTACATTTTTCATTAATCAAGAATATAATAATAGTGTGATAAAAAAAAAAATAATTTCTTAAAGTCGAATAGACCTCTATTTGACCGTGAAACAAGAAAATAAATTTATTTGATTTAACTATATTTTAGTTGAATCAACTAGATGTTTTTTCTGAGTGTATATTGGTTGTAAACAAAATTGACAGTTTCGGCAGCGACAGTAACGGTCATGTAACGTTTTACAATCCACTACGCTTGCTAAAATTCAGTTATTAAACATTTGTTGAACAATAAAATGATATAAAAATATCAATTCTCCGCTGTTTATATTTCAAAAATAATAAAATTATTATTTTAGTCATTTTTGCATTTCCAAACATTGGACTACAATTGATATTGCAAAGATCACTCGTAGTCGTCACCGATTTTCCTTAATCCTTGTTTATTCTCACGGTTATTTGTGCTTTGAAACAGTAGCAATTCCATTAATTGTTTATGCAAATTTCCAATCGATGAATCAATAAATTAACAATTTCAACAAATAGTGCCCATTTTCCGTGGTTTTCTTTATTTTGGTTGTTGCATTTGTTTGCATATTTGAACAAGATTCGCCTGAATTGTCGCTGTCATATGCAATAAAAAATCACAGAATGTCCGTAAAATCTTCATTAAATCCTAGCGCAAATTGTAGCAAACACAAAAAGCTGAGTGTTCTATTTCTGAGGCAATTTTCGGCGCGATTGCACAAACCTGTAACGAGCAATTATTTTTTTTTTACCATTCGCATGGCACTTATTTGTGCGACTTTTAAACGTTTCCGAACGATTTAAACTCGTGTTATCTAGCCATACGAATTCATTATTTTTGCTCGTCAAAAATAAAATATCTAAAAAATAATTCACCTAATTTTCTCGTTTTATTGGAATGTAGATATTATTATTTGAAATATTGTACATTTTTTATATTTTTTCGAAATTCCCTGTCAAAGGAGAATTCGTTGTTTTGACAGACGTGAACGAAAAAAATGCTTTTTTTCACTGGTGATATGTGTGCATGGCGAGCCAGGGAATGAATGAATTATGTGGCGCGACAAAAGGACCCAAAAGCCATACATTAAAGCCCCGTCGAGGATCTCACTGTGACATGTTCAATCTGGCGCGCGCGGGGACGGGAAAAGCTGGTGTCCCGGAGAACAGCTTGCACTGGCGTTACCTCGTCCCAACTCCGTGTAAATCGACTGCATATGGGGCATTCCACACCAAGTGGACCTACGTCAGACCCTTCCATTCTTTGATTTGGCTGAAAATGTGATGAGTTGTATGACCCATTAAAAGAAGCTCTCTTGATTATTTTTCTATTTTTTTTGTCCATACACTTGTGAGATATGATTTTTTTCAAAATTCGATATTTTTTTTCTTCAAATGACTGTAACTCTCTGAAAAATTGACCAAATCGAACTTTTTTTTTTAGAAAGGTTGATTTTTTACCTTACCACTGGAAAAGAAAATACGAAAAAATGATTGCTATTTCTCTTCCATATTTTTTCGCAATTTAAAGAAATTTGAAGCAAAAAAAAATTGGTTTTAAGATGTTTACCCTTTTTAATTTTTTTTTTTAAATTCATAAAAAAACTTTGATCAATTAAATGATTTTTGAGATCAATCTCATCGTAGGCAGATTTTTCCTTATATTTTTTTTCTTATTTTGAAAACAAATTTCATTTTTTTTTTCCAGTCAATTTGGATCAAAATGAACTTTTTTTTCCTAACGTAGGTTTTTACCAGACTCTTGGAAAAAAATTCGAAATAATGATTGAAAATCGCCTCCTATATTTTTTTCAATGTTTAAGCAAAAAGTCATTAAATTTAAGATGTTGGACACTTTTGATTTATTTCAACAAATTCATAAAAAAAACCTTGATCAATTAAATGATTTTTGAGACCAGTCCCATCGTGGAGAGATATTTTTTCATATTTCTTTTCTTAGTTTCAAAAAAATTTTCATTTTTTTTAGTCAATTCGTACCAAATAGGACTTTTTTATATTAGAAATGTTGGTGTGAAACAAAATATAAAAAAAAAATAGTTCGATTTGGTCCAAATTGACTGGAAAATAAAAATGAAATTTTTTTTTCAAAATAAGAAAAAAAATATAAGGAAAAATCTGACCACGATGGGACTGGTCTCAAAAATCATATAATTGGTCAAAGTTTTTTTGTGAATTTTTTGAAAAAAATTAAAAAGAGTAAACATCTTAAAACCAATATTTTTGCTTTAAATTGCTTTAAATTGAGAAAACATATGGAATACAAATATTTATTTATTAATCATGCTTTCGTATTTTTTTTCAACGGTACGGTAAAAAATCAACCTTTCTAAAAAAAAAATTTCATTTGGTCGATTTTTCAGAGAGTCACACTCATTGTAAGAAAAAAACATCGAATTTTGACAAAAAATCATATCTCACAAGTGAATGGACGAAAAAATCTGAAAAAAATCAAGAGAGCTTCTTTCAATGGGTCATACAACACATAAAGTTTTCAATCATATCAAAGAATGGAAGGGTCTGACATAGGGCGATTTGGTGTGGAATGCCCCGTATACCTCGCTTTATCCGTGTGAATTATTACTATAAATATATCGTTTCGTCGTGCATCACGAATTAACAATCACGCGAATATACCCGTTAAATTTCCCTTTGTGTTCCGATTCCCTCCTATCGATCACGAGTCTATTAATGTTCATCGATTATTCAACAATTAAAAGTACGAGACGTGAACCAATTGCTAGCATTCTTCAAAAAGAGAATGCCAAAATCGTACAGGCGATGTGAACTACGATCATTTTATGATTTTGTTGGGAATTAACTCCTGATTTAATTGCTCCCCTAACGTATCAGCGAGTCCTAAAAAAAGTCCCATTCGGTACTCGAGACTTAAGTCGACAAGAGTGACCCCAATTTGAGTCCCAAATGGGACTTTTTTCCCCTTGCTGAGTGTGAATCGGACTTAACATCATGAGCTCCAAATAGGGACTTTTTGTAAGGGTGAAATCTCAAAAAAAGTCCTTATTTGGGACTCCGAGCCCCAATCTAGGACTTTTTCTGTGCTTCTCGCTCCGGCCACAGCGTGGCGCAGAGTCAAGCGTTTTCGCGAGCACGCATCATCCGCCGGGCGGGCATATATTGCCGGAGCCGTAACACTCTGTGACCGTCTGAAAAGACGATCTCGTACAGAATACAAATAGGTATACAAATAGGGAATCGCTTATTCCGGTTGCCTCGCTCGGAAAGTTCCAAATTGGGACTCGGAGTCCCCAAGTATGGACTTTTTTTTGAGTTTTCATCCCAAAAAACAGTCCTTATTTTGGGACTCATGACGTCACGTTCGGTTCACACTGAGCGAGGGGAAAAAGTCCCATTTGGGACTGAATTGGGGTCACTCTTGTCGACTTAATTTCCGAGTCCCAAATCGGACTTTTTTGGGACTTTTTTTAGGGACTCGCTGATCCGTTAGGGTCGGGGAAATTTGTTTTTAAATATGATTACTGAACTCTTTCGAAATAATTCAAGTGAAATTTGAACATTCTACCTACAGTAATTTTTTAATTATTACCAGCTCATGGAATATTCTTTATTTTGTAAAAAAAAAAAAAAAAATAGTTTCGGGTACACTGATTGAGAACAAAACATGAGTCACTTCGATCGCGATAACGAAAGATCGAACTGCCGAGTGTCGATATACAAAATGAACTAAAAGCCAAGAGATTATTCTTTGGCCTCTATCATGACTCTGATTTCGGTTGAACCGACCCGAGGACTCTTGTCATCCCCTCCCTCCGCAAAAATATATATAGAGACCACGAAACCAGAGGGACCCGATTCACGATCATGCAAGACAATTTATTGTATAATCGTGAAGGAATGAAGAAACGAGCGAAACACACGAATTTTATAACCGCAAGCTGTGTAACCCAGAATACGATTTCCGTTGAATTTCAGGGCCCTCGCTCCTGGCTATATTTTTTTTTTTTCCTCGTATTCTCCGGTACAGTGAACCCCGACTAAAAAAGTTGAGGACGACACAACTTTTAAGAGCTGACGCTTCTGTTTTCATTATTTTCGATATTTTTCAACGAATGTTTAGCAGTTTCGATTTTGTTCGTAATTTGAACGAAATCAAACCTCATAAAGTTTACAATTTCTATAATTTAATCGTAATTTTATACAATTACAAATCGACCCAGAAGAATATCTTGAACTATTACTTGGATTTTTGTTTTTGGATAAAATATTCTCGTAATTTTTTGACAGCGATGAGTCGGTGTGTGGCTTTGACGATCTCCCAACAACTTCCGGCGAAGCCAGTACTTGGATGGGTGACCGCTTTGCCACACACTAGCTCGTGCATCGATCGTTAAGCAGGATCAGTTTTTTTGAGTTTCCGATGGTGTTAAACAATGAAAAACTCAATAAAAACAAAAAGTTTGCGAGGTGGGATTTAAACTGGTGGGAAAAGATCGTGAAAACCCTAATGAAAATGAAAAAATAAAAATTTCTGGCGATGTTTCAGGGTAAAACAGTTGGAGAGAAATATATAAAAAAAATTTACAAAAAATGTAATATTAATGTTTAAAAAAATGCATTGAATATCAATAAAAAGTAATATTAATACAAATTAATAACGTTTATAGTACAAAAAGTTTTTTTCGTTCGTATTAATGGCTTTAGAAAAGACGTTTTTAGGTTCAACTGTTGAATAATTCTCCATACTTATGAATGATGTTTTTATTATCAGGCGTTAATAAATGTAATATTATAGAGAACTCTGTATTTAGACATCGGTACATTCCGTTCGAATATCAATTTACCGACAGAGCAGTGACTGACACCGGCAGAGGTCTCTATCAAGGACAACAAAAATTATCTCATCCTACTGAGACCAGCGGAGACGTCATCTGATCGAGCAGAACGACGCGACAAAGAAAAAAACACAACAGTGACAATCGGGCACTCGTTCAGTGATTACGTCTATCAAATAAATTCTCCTCGACGTATTTTGGAGTGTAGTGATAACTTTTGAGTCGATAATTTCTTTTGTGAACGAAATTAGATAAGTCAAATATTATTTAACAAAAAATAGATCCGTGGATTATATTCCTTACTTCAATACCGAGAAAAAACAACGAAATCAAAAATGTGAGAATTAACTTTTGAACGGTATAAATTAGAAAAAGTATTTTTTTTTTCAATAAAAGCTTGAATCATGATTTAATTACCGTAATATCAAGCTTGCCCATATTTAACTAAATTTCAATTTGAATATTGCCCTGAATTGTGAAATGCAATAAACCAGCAAATTATGTTTTATATTTTTTGATCACTTTTCAATTTTCTCATTATTTAAAGAGTTATGAGTTTTTTTTTCTTGATTTTGTGTGTGGGTTTCTAGCACAAGTTAAAAAAAAACTTGGAACAATTTTCGTCATCTAAATATGTGTCAACATTTTCAACGATATTTAATCAAAAGAATAAATATTTTCGCATTCCAACGAATCAAACTTCATCATCAATTTTTATGCGATGTATTCAAAAAATATCAGACCGAAAAATTCGAAAAATCGATCGATCGACTTTTTTTCGAATATGTGAAAAATCCAATTTTTAAATCTTTTTTTCCATCAATTTCTTTATCAACAGTTGGATATCTTTATTTTGTTATCGTTGACATATTCGCGATAGATAAAAGTGCATTGTCTTATTATGACTCAATTAACTTATCGGGTCACTTTGCTAATATATTTGACATTGGAATACTACCGCATCTTCTCTACTTTAATTTATAAATTATCCGGAGATCTCGAAAAAAAATTCTTGGCTTTGATAAAGATAAAAAAAAAAACAAATCAGGCGTCCAGAAACGTGCTGCGATCAACACGTATTGAGCCTTTTCTCGCTGGTAGGATAAGGATAAGAAATTTTTTAAGATTCGAAGAAAAACATTCCGAGAAACGTTTTTAAGATCAGAATTTTTTTTCATTGATAATACTTGTAAGAGAAAAGACAATTCAATCGAAAGTCGACATTGATCTATAGAACTTGAAATTATATTCCCTGGAAAAAAAATACGAGCAAAAAATGAGCACGTTAAAATTTACTTATTTAACCCTAGCTACACACTACGGGGTCCAATGGACCGACAGCAACACTAAATTTTACCTTTTTTCACGACACGCCTTTTCTTAAATTTTATAACTTTTTATCAAACGACTTTTTCGCTTTACTGATTACTTCTCCGGATTGGTCGGAGTCTGGCGTTTCGATTTTAGTACAATTAAACCTCAATAGATGCGTTTGTTACAATGTTATAGCGCAATAAAAGTGGTCGGTCTAATAGACCGATAGTGTGTAAGTAAGGTACCAAAAATTATATTGTGTATCTAGGGTTAATATATCTTTTGATAAATATGAAAAATTGATAAACAATTATTCCATATTAACATGTCTCACATTGAGCAAATAATTAATGTTTTTTTTTGTTTAATTTTCCAGTTTCATTTTTTTTTATTTTTAATCAATTCCGAATATATTTTTGGAGAGTCCATTTAATATAAATTTTGATATACCTCTACAAATGTTGATGTATATATCGTGAAATTCAATATTTGTCAATCCACTGTGCACTCGTAACTGAACGCTCGCGTAAATGTGCCAAATTTAACCGGAGTTGCATACGTTTTGAATACCGTGGGCGACACACGAGCTTGAAATATTGAAAATAGATGGTGCGACTGAAATTGAAATTTTTGATAAAGAATAAAAATATCGAACAACGACCATGAATAAAGTAATGATGATAGCAGGTAAATTTTCGTAATTTTTGTTTTTTGTTAGGAAATCATTGCCACCGACTTACGTGGAAGGTTTTCACGATTTGGAAGCAGTGAAAGCAATGGAATATCGACCATTGGGCAAAACTGGTTTGCTCACAAGCAAACTGTCCTTTGGTGGTGGACCTTTGGGCTGTCATTATCGGTAAACAAAATATTTATTCGAGAAAAAAAAAAGCTAAATAAAGAAATATTTTGTTTTTTGATTATCATTTTATTTCATTCGATAAAACGAGATTAGAACAATAAAATTGTCAATCTTTAATTAAATTAAATTTTTCTTGTTAATTCTCACCGAAACCAAACAGATCGTTTGACGAGGCGGAAGCAATCGAAACAATAAGACATGCGATTCGTCAAGGTGTGAATTACATCGATACCGCGCCTTGGTACGGACAAGGTCGTTCCGAGGAAGTCATTGGCAAAGTAATAAACATACTTACAAATTCAGAATACGCCACTGTTCAAATTTCAAGATGTTACAAATCCACCAATTAAATCTGTGAAAGAAAATGTTGACTATTTAAGGGGCGATCCTGCTTTAAAACGCAAAATTTATGGCAATTTTTAAGAATTCATTTCAAAGAAAATAAACCACGTATTCATTTGGAATTTTGATCATATATCGAGGCACGTTTGAACTACATGTGACGATTATTTCACAATAAAATATTCATCAGACTCACCGCTGTAGGGGCGAAACTGTGAAGCCTCGGCGGCAGAGTTGCTAATTGGTGTGCAGCCTAGCACTGGCTGTAATTATTTGAACTGCATAAATTTCTTTTTTTTTATATGTCAACGATACACCGTCGCTGGTAAACCTAAAAAACCGTAAGAAATTGCAGAGTTGTGGAAATAATAAAAATTTGACAGTAATTTTATTTCTTCTTTCGCTGTAATTAATTGTTTATTTAGTAAAATTAAAACAAATATGAAGTTGAATTAAATCAAAATTTAAGCATAATTATGAAATTAAGGGGCCAGTCCACTTTGGAGCCACGAAAAAAGGCTATTTTTGCGATTTTTTTTTGAGGATTTTATAAAAAATACGAATATAAAAGTTGTTGGGCTTGATAAATAAAGTCTTGAAATACATAAAAAAAAATTTTTAATTCATTTTTATTCATTTTTAAGTACAAAAACCATAGTTTAACGAAACGCCTCAAAAATAGGTGGGCTAGGTAGCTCCATCACAACTCGGCAACGGCTTGTCTGAAACAAAAAAATCAAAGTCCATTAGATTCAGTATGACACCAGCTACAGAATGACCCTCGGATATAAAATTTTATCAAAAAATAAAAAAATGGCAGATGAAAAACGAAAAAAGTAAAAAAAAAACGCGTTTTTTTCGCAGTTTTTCACCAAAAAAAAGAGTAAAAATCAAAATTTTAAAACCATCGAGGGTCATCTTGTTGCGAATCATGTTTACAATATGTGGTTCAAATTTCAAGAGAATCGGTTTATTAGTTTTAGAGATACGATGGAGCTAGATTTTGAAAACTTTGTTTCGAGAAAAACGCGTTTGAAGTTTATACGCTCAGGTAGACGAAATGAGGTCCTGATGTTCAGGTAAAAAAAAAAATACTTAGAGAGCTCGGATTTTTATAAAATTTTGACACAATATTTCTGAATGTATGTACTTTCGAAAATAGTAAAAAAAATCGATTTTTTGAAATTTTCAAAGTGGACTGGCCCCTTAATAAAAATTTTAGTTATTTGACACTAATTCTTGACTTTTTTCGCTGAAATAAGTTGCTTATTTGGAAAAATGAAAGCAATTTTAAAGTTCACCAACGAGGAATGACAGTATTCTGAGAGAAATGTCAAAAATTCCAGACGATCGGATGAATAATTTGTGAAAAGTGTTCCACATAAGTTTTATCAGTTTCGAGGAAAGTGTGTCAAGTTTTAGGATCACGAATGGTCGCACGCTTGATACGCAGGTAGAAAATTCGTCGTGGATCCAGTAGTATTTTGGATTTTGACCTGTAACTTCAGGGTTTATTCTTGAGACGTTTTTTTTTTATCAATTTATGATAAAAAAAATCTTATTTTTAATCCGCTAGAGCAGGATCCTCCTTAAAAATGAATGAACAATAAGTTTCGTTGCATTTCAACGATGCAGGCCTCAATAAAATTACTAAAAATAATCGAATGATCCTTTTTTTCTATAATTTCAGGCACTCGTAGGAATTCCTCGAGAAGCTTACTACATTGCGACCAAAGTTGGAAGGTATGAGCTCAACTTTGAAAATATGTTTGATTTTTCAATAGAAAAGACACGAAAAAGTTTGAAAAAGAGTCTGGAGTTGTTGCAGCTCGACTACGTCGATGTTATACAAGTGAGGACAAAATTTGCAACATTCAAATAAAAGAATTTCATTTTTTTAATCGTTTAACTTTATTTTTAATTGTTTATACAGGTTCACGATATCGAGTTTGCACCTTCTCTGGATATTATTATAACTCAAACCCTTCCGGAATTGTCGAAACAAGTGAGAGATGGAAAAGCCAAATTTATCGGAGTCACCGGATATCCGATATCAATATTAAAAGAATGCATCGAAAAGAGCAATATCGCGATTAGTTGCATTTTAACATATTCGAGGTACACTCTGATCGACGAAACTCTTCTTGATTTTGTGGATTTTTTCAAAGTAAGCACATTTTTACGCTTTAATTAACTTGAAATAAATAATAAATTTATGAAATAATTTTTTATTATTTCATATAATTTGAAATATTATATATTTCAAATCTCTATTGGGGCATTCCACGCCAAATCGGCCACTTTTGAGATTCGCATTTTTTATTGTTTTGATTTTTTTTTCTCTAATAGAGCTCATTGAAAGGAACTCATCTGATTTTTTTCAAATTTTTATCTCAACACGTTCATCGGAAACGAATTTTTGAAAAATTTTCCGATTTTTTTCTTCAAATATCAATAAATCTCTAAAAAAATTGATTTATGTAATCTTTAAACAATTGTTGACATATTTTTAAACAAAAGCACCTGTCAAAACGAAAAATTTGGCCTCCTTGTCCATTCGGTTTGTATAATTTTTCAGGGATTTGTGCATGATTAATGGTAAAAAAAAATCCACAATTTAATTATAAAAAATACAACGAACGATTTCCCCATCATCAAATTAGGCTTAAAAATCATTAAAAAAATGATAGTTTTTGATAAAAATTCAGGAGTAAAATCGAAGGGAGCTAACACTGTGAAAAATAACATTTCTTGCTTAGAATTTGAAAAATTGTTGTATGAAATATTTTGATGAATTCCTACATATTCTCATACAGAAGTACGGTTTAAAACTAAAATTTTGACCCCTCATCCATTCGTTTTACTGCATTTTTGAGAGAGTTATTGATATTTAAAGAAAAAAATTGGAAAATTTTTCAAAAATTCGTTTCCGATGAACGTGTTGAGATAAAAATTTGAAAAAAATCAGACGAGTTCCTTTCAATGAGATCGATTAGAGAAAAAAATCGAAACAATAAAAAATGCGAATTTCAAAAGTAGCCGATTTGGCGTGAAATGCCTCATGTATATAAATCTGTTGGCGAAATAATGTTTGGCCGCTTATCAATCGAGAACCACTGAACCGATTTCGATGAATCTTTCACAGGAAGAAAGCTCATGAGTCACACTAAGTTGTAAGCTAAATAACATTCTGATCAATTGTTTTTTTTACGGAAATGCAAAAAAAAAATCAAATTATTTATTCAATGTACAACTTTAAAAATTCATTACTAATTAAAAAATATAGGTAAACAATAAAACGAATTGCCAATCTGAAAATAATTCGAAAACAAAGAGAATGAGTGGTGGCTGGGGTTCCAATTTTAGACAGAAAAAAAGTTACAGCTATTTTAGTGGTGATGAAAAATTTGAATATTTTGTTATTTTCAATATTTTATTGAGCAGCTTTTGTTGGAGGATTTTAGTAGAAAAAATCGCAAAAATTATGTTCAAAATGGGAAGAGAATGGCAAATAAGAATTTTGATTACATATCACCTCGATATCTTGGTTCAATGGCTCATCGGCTCATATTATATAAAGCGGATAAAAATGAGAAGAAAATAGCATAATATTATTTATGCTACATTAAAAAATAAAAGTTTCATACTATTCGTATCGAAATTATTAAATTTTGTTAGATTAGTACCTAATTGTTATTAATATCACAGTTGCATTAACAACGATTTTTTTTTGCCGCGGACGAAGCCGCGAGAACAACTAGTAATATATATTTTGAAATAATTTAATTTATTCCAATTAACTTAATTGTTATTCTAATTAATTTATATTTGTGGGAGGAGAAAAGAATCCAAGTCACAGAGCTTAATATATAAAAATTTATTTTCAATCACGTAATTCCGGTCTTTTTGTGGTACATTAAGTTTTTCTTTTTGCTCTGAAATCGCAGTCGTTTCTGGAATAGTATTTTTTCGGTCACTAAACCACCGTGCTGCCTTTTTATTATTATGATAAAATTTACTTCTCTGATTGTCGAACCTGCGATAGTATTTTTAATAAATTTACCAAAAAAAGGCTGGATCACGTTTTTTAAATATTTACAGTTTTATACTATGGAATGTTTTGACACTTACGAGGCCAGAAATGACCATTGGTAGATCTATTCTGGACTAACTTTTTGTAGGAAGTAATTAATATACGTAAAGATAATTAATATGATTTAAAAAAAAATGAATAATTGATTACAGATAAATAATATTGGTATTATTAACGCTGCCGGAGTTTGTATGGGTATGTTGACAAACAATGAACCACCCGAATGGCATCCAGCATCGGATGAAGTACGAACACAGTGTGCCAAAGCGAGGCAATGTTGCAAAGTACATTTCATTTCGATTTTTCTTGAATTATTTTCAAAAACCAAAATAAAAAAAAAATTAAAATTATATAATTCATTCGAATCGGCTCTTATTCTAGGACCACGACCAAAATTTGGCGAGATTAGCCGTGTGGCACTCTATGCAGTGCGAGAACGTCGCGACGAATTTAATTGGAATGCAAAATTTAGGGGACTTGAAAGTTAATCTTGATGTGATGAAAAACGGAATTACTGACAAGGAGAAAGAAATACTTCGTGATCTTCAAGAAAAGTAAGTTGGCATTGGAAGAACACAAAATTCATTATTTTTCTTCAAATTCGAGTACTAAAAAAATTTAGTCGAAAACCAGTATTATTATTTCATACAAATTTTCGATATTTTGCAAATCTTCTATTTTTACCAACTTCATATTTTTCTAATCAGTATCACATATGATTGTCGAATGTTCATTTTTGAGATTTTTTTTTACAATATTTGGACAGTCGGGTTTTTTGTGAAAGTATTTAAAAAAAAGAATTCTGTACATTCGTAATTGAACTTTTTTAACGTTGTTATAAAAATGCAAAAATGACATAAAAATCATTTAATTCGCATCGCCAAAAAAGAAGAAAAAGAAGAACGAAGGGGAAAATATTTTGAACGATTATCACGAGAGCGAAATTTTTTTCTATTTTTTGGACAGTTCTCGGTATCAAAGAATATTAAAATGTCTTCTCTGACATGTGCGACGATATATCTTATTCCCGTACGTAAAACGACCGATCTCATCTTACATTGACGCACCAATCAAAAGACAAGCGAACGTCGCAACAAGAATTATTTTTCAAAAAAAATATATACCCATATTTACGGTGAGTCGGCGTTATTGCACGAAAATTTGCATCTTGCTGGGTTTTGTTTTGGTAGCGGCAAAAAAATAAGTAGATTGGTTTTGGTGAGCGAAATTAATCGTCGACATTTTTTCATTGGAATTCAAACGAAGCTGGGATGCATTTTTGGGTTTACTATAAATCTGATAATCTTCAAAAAATATAATTCATCGATTTGTTTTCTTTTAGGTACTTTTCGAAAGTGAAAGGCAGTCATTGGGAAGGTCGTGAAATCGAGATCTATCGTAAAGCCACGAATCAACGACTCTAAAAATCTATATAAACGAAATATATACAAATGTATTTTTTTATCATTTTACATGTAGCGATATGTTATTGTTATTACGACCACAATTATTAACTGCTCAATAGGATACAAAATCACAAATTGTTGATATCAATGAGTATCTCACGTTGTATTATCATTAAAAAATATAGTTAACGTTTTTTTGTTTGTCTTACTTTAATACTGACGGCCTCGGATTAATTATTCTCCAGGATTCTTACCAATGCTGTCGCGATAAACTACACACTATTCTCCGTTTTATAATCTATCTGATCTACGAATCATATATTTTATAACAAAACTATAACAGTATAAAAAAATACTTCTATCTTCTTAAGGGCTTACATACATCTAGAGGTGCCCAAAAATATACTCAATTTCAATAATTTTTTTCATAGTGAATAAATGTATCCATTGAAATAATTTTTTGTATATTTAAAAGAATATATTGTTGTGAATGAAAGCGGAAAATTTCATTGAAAAAAATAAATTATATGAGCTGTGGTTGTAGTTTTTGTAAAACAGTTTTTTGCAAAATGCTATTTGCGGTAACCACGATTCCGCCTGTTCGCTTTAACCCAAAAATAAAACAAAATTTTTTTCATTACGTCGACAAAAAAAACAGTCTTTGTCGAGGCCAAAATTTTTTTAATGCATTTTTCGCAAAATGGCACAGATTTGAATCATAAAGTCGCAATTTTGACAAAATGTTTTTTCCTTTTTTACTTGTGAAACGAAAACTATGATGTTTAAAAGAAAAATCGCTCGACAGAGACCGGACAATTGTGTACCAAATTTCATGCAAATCGGTCGTTTAGTTTTCAAGATAGAATGGTTACCGTTTTCAAAAGCACCATTTTGAAAAAAAAAAGCATTTTGATGTTTAAGCATCTGTCAAATGGAGATGAAATTTTTTTTCTCATAGCTGCAATACGTTGTTGATTCCCAGGAAATTTTTAGAAATTACATATAATGGGTGACACCATCGAAAAATCGAGTTTTTTTGCCTCTCTAGGTGTATGTAAGCCCTCAAAAGAATTAAGTGGAATTCAATGAGTTTAGGAAACTAAGATCATCGATTTCGAATGAATAGCTAATTACTAATTACTGGAGCTAGTATATTATCTGGTCCTCCACATAACTGAGAATTCTCTCAAGTAGTCTTATCGGAAAATTATTTTTAGAAAAATATTGTAATTTGTATTGTTCGAATGCAGCAAAAATGTTAATGTTAATTTTTAAATTCACTATTTAACGAATTATCCGCACTTATTTTTACAGTTATTGTCTGTGAATTAATGGAAGAATCTCAAAAGTTTGACTAAATTACGCAGCCTAAATATATGAAAAAAGTAAAAAATTCGCTGCATTCCAACAATGGAAGCTTCAACATCATTTTCAGGACATTTTTTCCTACAAATGATTGTCTTGCTTCTACAAAGATTTTACCTCCTCCAGGAAAGTTGTTCACTTTTCATCTGAGCTTGAACACAGGTAAGGGTCTTTCGCAGTAGTCGTTGCCTGGTTTTATCTGATAAGTGAGTTCGTACATGAGTACAGAAACGACAGGACCGAATACAGGCTTGTGGTACATTTGTTTGAGCTCAAAGCCTTTTTTCAGACATAATTCGCGTCCGGCTTCTGTGTACTCCGAAGCAACGATATTTGTGCAACTGTAACCTTCGTCCATCGCGAATTGGACCGCGACATTGAGAAGAAAAGAAGCAATGCCTTTTCTTCTGTAACGCTCGTCGACGCAAAGCCTCTTGATCCAAGCACCTTTATCGACGCTGTGACTCTTGGAAAGAGCTATAGAGCCAACTATTCTCTTCGACTGCGACGACACGTCTATGTTGGACTCTCGAAATTGTTTCTCGCTCATTATCGTGTAATGAACTGCGTTCGGACTTCTCGTTGTCATATAAGGCTCAAATGCTTCGGCCACCCAAAAGCACGAGAATGCGTTGGACATGTAAATCCTAAAGATATTTAAACATGCGATCAGTCGTGATCCTTTCAAAACAACATTGTTTTCATTTTGTCATCACCTATTGTTTAAGGGGGGACCTTATTAAAATTTTCAAGTTGTTAAGGTTTTTTCCGATTATGCTAAAACTTTAGGTGAATGTTTCCGCTATCTTAAAACTAAGAAATAACTGGAAGAACCGCTCTGCCAAACCGTATTTCCGGTCCAGAATGAGAAAACAAAAAAATGATTCAAGTGCCTAGGTTTTTGTCGTTGACAATCACAAATGTTTTTGCACATTTCTGTGAGTATCATGAACAAAAATGAGTCCGTTTTATCATGCAACCATTTTATGCATAATTGCAATTTTTTTTGTCGATTTTTTAATTTATTTTATTTTTAAATCTAATATCGAAAAAAGTCATTACCAACTTCTGATAAATCAAATTCTATATCTGTAAATCAAAAAAATCCAATTGAATATTAACATTACGGGATTGTCACGTGACGAATAACTTATATGAACGAATTAGTAGTATATAACTATGTTAATTAAATATTATTGATTTTAACAACGAGATCTGTAGTGTGAGAACAGTGACAAACGACATTAGTTTTGGAGTGGTTCAAATTTGAAAATAAATATTTGAAAACAATGATAAGAATTAATCAAACTTAAAATCATTTAATTGACTATAAAAGCAATTTATAAACTGTAGAATATTAGACTTTAAACAAAAATATTTCAAACGAATGAAAACAAAATTGTAATTCTGTGAAAAATGATTGGACGATAAAACGGATACTTATTTTTGTTCATAATACTTACCAAAATGTGTCAAAAAATTTGCGATTGTCAATGACAGAAACCTAGATGCCTCAATCATTTTTTCATGTTTTCTCATTCTGGACCAGAAATACAGTTCGGCAAAATGGTTCTTACAGTTATATCTCGGTTTTTAGTTCATAGAAATACTCACCCAAAGATTTAGCATAATCGAGAAAGATCTCGACGATTTGAAAATTTCACTGAGGTCTCCTCTTAACCCTGCGCAGATCATATGATTTTTGCTGGATTTATGAGTCAAAAATTACCTATAGGATCTGTGCAGCGTTAAATTATTCAATGATTTTATTGCTTCCTAGAAATACAAACTTCAAGAAAACAAAAAAGTTTTCTCTTGACAAAATAACTCTAGGACATCACAAAGATTTTGAATGTGCTCTGAATTTTTTAAAAATTTGTAGAAAAACCCTGTGGCAAGACAATTACTTTTAAATTTCTATTAGACATCACTTTTTTTTTTATTGTATCATGAAAAATAGCCAATATTTTTATTCCGCAGTTTAAACATGGACTTATAAATCGAGATGGTATTGAAATAATTGTTAAATCTTGTTGATATTTTTTGTTTTGAAAATAGGTGTGAAAAAAGATATTTTACGAATTTTGTGAACAAGGTAGGACGCCACATGGATTATTTTTTGAAAATTGTTTTTATGAGGAACTTAGTATTTTATTTTGATGAATTTAAATGAATTTTTCGTTCATTTATAATATTTTTTTGTTGCCAGAAAGCGAAGGATTGTTTACAAAACTTACTTCGAAATATTGGATACTTCCTGACTGATTTCGGCGGATTTGGCGACGAAAAATAAATACGTCGAGACGTAGGTTATAAAAATGACCATAGGTATGACCAGAAGACAAATAGTAAATGGCATTCCGAAGAAAATGAACATTATCGCAGCTCCGAGTATCATAAATTGAAAAGTAACTTCTTTAAAAACATTTGCGAAAAACGCCGTATTTATGGACGACATGACGCCTTCTTTGATCATTTCCCGACAACTTATCTCGTCGCCGGGTCTGTATCCTCGTACTACAATTATATGGCTCATTATGAACCCTTTATTCTAGTTTCATTAATTACATAAACGAAAAAAAATTCCGTTGGAACAATAACCGCGATTTTTTGAGTTTACACACACCGCTTGTTTCGAGGTTAGAAAATTTGTATGAAAACTCGTGAATTCTTCTCCCTTTTCCTTGGTTATCTCTCTCGTCACGAGGAATGTGCCACATCTGTTTAGCCGGTCATTGGATCATTGGTGTCTGCTAGATGTGTATATATACAGCCACAAAATTTTCCGAGCCGGTGCCGAAAAATACCTGTGAATTATTTCAGCGATTCGACGTCTGTGGCTACGCGAAAAAGTTCTGCAATGTTAAATAGGAATTATCACATCTAAATTTGCTTCATTTACAAACAATTTTAAAATAAAAAACTCGAGATTTTAGAAAAATTCAAAAAATAACTGATTACTTTGTCTAAATTTTCGCGCGGTTTGGGAATCAAACTTATTTTGAGGATTGAGCGCGACTGTTCCGGTAAAAAAGCGGGAATTTTAATCACAGTCCTGTGATTCGACCGTCTGTACCCGACATTCGTAAAATTGTGATAATAAAATATGTGTTAAAAAAAATAATTAGTTTTGAAAAAAATGTATTATTTAATTAATTTTAGTATTTTTTTTCATTTAAATATTTTCGACGAAGTAAAAATATTTTTTTTATCATGCAAATAAACCAAATGCAACAACATTCGTTTGCAAGTTTGAATGTTGAAATAACAAAAAAATTGGAATTAATTGTTTACGAATGTAAAAAATATTTGGAAGAAAATTGGAATGAAGAACACAGTGCATGTATTTATCAAAAAAATTTTATCGCAAGTTTTATTGAATTACTGCTATAAGTACACAATAAACAGAATATACATAATACGTAACAAACGTAATGGTATCAACAATTGCGATATGCTATATGTATTGGACGACATTGTGTAGCGTACGTGAGATTCGAACACTTAGCATAATCATCAATAAACGATTTTTCGTTCATATATTTCTATTAAATTCGAATAAAATTATAATCAATTGAAAGTTGGCCAATTATTTAATCGAAGCCACTCAAGAATGTACAGAACTAAACGTATTTACACTGTATTCGAAATAAAAATGATGAATTGTCTAATTCATGAAAAAGTACAACCAAGAAAACAATCATTTTCTTTATCCATCACGCATTACGCATAAATTCCAACGTTTCATTCTCCTCTGTTTGTGTCTAAAAAAAACTATTAACAACATCTGCTTAAGTGCAAATATAATGATTATGGATCACGTTCATCAAAGATAATAATTAAGAATATACAAATTGAGGTAAAAAAAAAAAAAAACGAAAAATCGTTCATAATGAAGAAGTGTTCATCTCTGAATCAGAGATGTACAGGGTGAACAAAGTAACGTCATTTATCCGAAATAGTAGTAAATGCATCAATACGATCAATGAACATAGAAACCAGTCCAAATGTAGTCCCAAAAATTGTCTTTTACATCGTTATCACGATCGTTGTATTTGCCTGAACAAATATAACTCATCCGGGGACGTTAATAATAAATAATATATTTATATATTTATACGTGTATATATATTTGAATATATATTTATCAATTATCACTTTAATCAATATATAAACATTTAAATATATACATATCCACGGTAACTGTCCCACGACCAATGGTCATAAATATAAGCTCAAGTTCAAAACCGAATTTGAAGTGAAAAACTTTAGTAAAGTTTTTCAATCAGGTTGCTTTCCGATGAGTTACTAAAGTTGGAGGACCACGACCTTTTATCGCGTATACCGCGGGAATGGTTGAACATAGAGCAGAAGTTCATAGAATCAATCTTGTAGAGCACAAAATTTTCTACAAAAAAGGTCCTTGCAGGCACTGTCCTATCTTCAGTAGTTTAAGCCTGAGAAATGGTCGAAAAAATTCCTGGTTTCCAAAAGAGAACGAACGTTTTTAACGTATTTTTTTTATTCATTCTATGGACTAAAGTATTGAAGATAGAAAAATCCTGCTGAAGACTTTTTTGTAGGAAATTTTATGCTCTACAAGATTGGTTTCATAGTCTTTTGCTCTATCTGCAACCGTTTCGGCGGTATACACGATAAAAGAACGTGTGTCCTCAAAGTTTAATAATTCATAATTTATCAGGAGGGAAAAACATTTAAAAAGTTTTCGACGACTCGAAATTCAGTCCGAAACTTGAGTTTACATTTATGATCATTGGTCGTAGGATACCTTGTATATTAATATATACATACATATATATGTTAGTCGGTTAATTTGACTTTGCGTGGCTATAATTGTAATCGTCCAACTTCACATAACAGAGGGTTTTCGAATCGTAATAAAAATAGATCCTATGTTAGAAGAGTTTTGTTCTAATTCCATCTGTACGCGTTTTGTTTTTGTTTTTCATTCGCCGATTTGTCGATCGCGTCGACGCGATCAATTCTTCAACAGATGATCAGTAATATACGTTATAAAAAACCTCTCAGGTACAAGTACAGCGAAGAATTATGAAAAAGAAAAAAAGAAAACAATTTCCATGAATGGGATGTTTGACATTTTTTTTGTTGCTTCTTTTTAATCGGTCCATTTGAGATTTCGCATTTTTTGGCGCGTGCGTTTCTACTTGGGATAATGTTTCTCTCATGGAAAATGGAATGAAACTGAACGAGAGAACGCTATTGGCATTTACATTGTTGCAAAGAAAATTCTTATTTTTCAAAATCCCAATTATTTAGTCAATTTTTGTATTCTGTAATGTTCAAAATCAATGGGTCCCAAAAAAATACTCAAACAAAATTGTTTGACCCATTTTCATAGCCCAAATTTATAACTGACTGATGAAAAAAACACTAAATATTCTTGGATTCCAACAACGCAAACTCCAGTATCGTTTGAGACGTTGTGTGTCAAAGAAATTGCCTCGCTCACGAAGCTTTTCTTTTTGAAGGTTTTAACGCTTGTGCCACAGTCAAAAGATGATAAAATTAAAAGAATAAGTGAGAGGAAAGAAGAGAGGTCAGTGATGATGACCCGTAGTGAGCAAAGCTGGCACAATTGCTCCGATCACCAAAGCCACGATCTCTTTGAACTTGAGACCCGATGTGACTACCGGAGCATTGTCGACAGTTGGTAAATGTGAATACGAGGTACTGCCACGTGTCATAAGTTCCGGCAATACGTGGACCGTAGCTACGTAAAGAAAAGTGCCGGCACTGAAAAGCATCGCGATCCCAGTCGCGTTCACGTTACTTAGCGTTTCCTTTCCCTCCTGAAATTTACCAATTAAACGATTTTTAATGATGTGTGTTCGAACGCTCGTTTTGCAAGTTCAGCACAAAAAAAATGTCTTCCTTTGCAAATTGTTCGAATTATAATTAAAAATGACAATTTTGAAAAAAGTAAACGATGGAAACGAACCTTTCCAATCCCGAAATATGTTATAAGAGCGAGGCACGGCGCCGCTAGAGAAAATACCAGCAAATGTCTTGTTATCCTCTTCCTGTCGACTCCCTCGTGGAGCAAGAATGACACCAATCCAAATGCTGCAGGAGCCTGTGAAAAGGAATTCAATTATGATTTTCACGATGAGAAAGCATTAATCGACTAATAAAATACACTTTATTTACTAAAATTAATTAAAATCTCAATAAAGAAATTTTTTTTGAATCCAATTAAATACATGCAATGTTAATTTTATTATTCTTGTCTTAGCCTATTAAATGAATTATCGACTAATGTTTATAGATTATTTACTTTATATGAAAACTGTATTAAGGCGAACGATCAACAAATTACATACAAATATGAATAAAATAAAGTGAAAAAAATAAAACGAATTAACGAGTGAATGTAAGAATTTTCATTCTTAAAATTATAATAATTTTCGCATCTGCTATCTATTAACTAAAAATATATATATATTTTTCGATATTAATAGTTCCTATTAACCAATTTGAAATTATTAAATACTTAATAATATTTGTTAGTGTGTTTTATGGAAAATTCAACATTTTCATTTACGGTATAAAATGCTTAAGAAATTTATAAATTTATCACTTTTTTATGTTTATCCTGGTAAAAATTATTTTGCATATTTTTCGCACTCAAATCAAGCTACCGAGTGACTAAAGCAAATAATTGAAAAAGCACTTAATATTCGCCTACTATTTTGAAAAAAATCTCCATTTTCATCAATTAAATGAAATGAATAAATACATATATTTAACTGAAATTAAAAGTATCTATTATTGCATATTTCAATTCCCCTTATTGATTGTATTTTAATTACCAAATATTGAATATTTTCATGTAAAATAAGACGGCTTACTTTGTGGAGCATGATAGCGAGGAAAACGATAGCTTCGACATCAGCCTGTGAAGTAGTAGCGGCAGCGCCGAGAGCAACTCCATCAGCAGCCGCATGAACAACGAGTCCAAGAGTGGCAGTCATGCTTTTTTCTTTGCCGCCGCTTCTCTTAGTTGAGCATTGGTCTATCAGGAGCATGAATATAAATCCTAATACTAAACTGATGCCAATCACGGCGTGTAGATCGTCTGAAAACAATGCGAGTGTGCAAAATTCTCTAAGATTCTAAAACCAATCCTAGAAATGGAAAATTATGTTGAAAACTCACTGTGTGGCGTAGAAGACTGTCCCGCAGGTACCGAACCAAATAAAGCTCTTATACCTTCCGGAATTATCACAGCTAATGCTGTTCCAACCAAAAGTCCAGCTCCCAGCACTGAAACTAATTGCAACTTGTCCTGCAAAATAGATAAATAAGTAAATAAATAAATATGCATAGAAAGAAGGGGAAAATGGGGTAGAAGTGAAAAGAGAAATAGATATGTAAACAAGTGAGTAATCCATACGTACGTGTGATGTTTACATAACAAATAAAGACTAATTATCATAAATCGATATTTATGTTTACTTGAACGAAAAAATGGAAATAACGAAAAAAAAAACAGAGAGTACTTACTGTAAATTTTTGGAAAAATTGCAAAACGTAAACTCACCTCGGACAAGTTCATAATAAGTGGTAAATATCCAGCCACATAAGAGCCCGCCAACATAACGAGGGCGAGCATCCACAAAACAGCAGTTTCTTCCATATTTATCTCAAGACTGAAACTGTCTGTCAGAGGCGTTTAAAATGATATTAGAAAGTTTGTTGTATCGTTGAAAAAATAAAGAAAAAAATAAAAATATTGCGATAAGATTTCATTAAGCACTACTTAACGCAACAAAAACACGAAAATTTAGTCTCACGAATACTTATTTCGCGAGCTTTTTATCATTTATTGTCGATTTGCCACATGTCGAATTTTTGCACAAGTTTTATATTATTGAAGGATTGCAGCTATTGTAAAATTTTGGCTACGTAGACATTTTCGCGGTGAAGGCAGAACACACCGCGCGTGTGAAGGAATATCTGTATTTCCTCCGAGTGGGAGAGAGACATTTAACACTTGTCAGCTGAAACATTTTCGTTCCCTTCTAAGCCGCTAGAGGGCTACTTTATTATTGTTTTGCATTCTTACCGATTGCTATGCGGAAACTGTTTTTTTTTTTTTCGTAAATAATCGAGGTTTCTTTTTTATAAATAACAACAATAAATAAGAAATATTCCAAAATGAATAATCAAACTTGTCTCTGCTCGATTGTTTAAAAATTCGAACAGTTTTTCTTACCGATCGAGTTCCCCCCGGCCACTATAGAGCTCATTAAAAATTGAAATTAAAAAAAAAAAAAAAATAATTTTGCAAAACAAGCGAATTTTAAATAAAATTCGAAAATAAATCGAATTAGCCATTTCTAAATCATATCTAAACCTTACTCAAATGTCACTTTAATAAAATAGAGGTGTTTATTACTATAAAAAATTACTTTCACATTCTTTCTGATTTCTTCGAAGCCTAAAAAGATATGTAAAAAAAACTACAGAACAAATATCTTGATTATTATAACTGTTTCTGGATTTTGTTTTTTTTTTTTTTTTTTAAACGACACGTGAATTGAAGAATTTTAAAAACTAAACCTTTCAGGACAGAGTCACATATTTTCTCACATTACACTTTTAAGATGCAATTATCTTAGCCCAATTAACAGGGCACATATGCCCCTTTAATTGTGCTAAAATTCTAGGTAAATACCTAGAATAGGTAAAAAAAAAAGTGACGAAAATACATTTTTTGGCGCAACTATGGAACCATTGGCCATTCAATACTCATATTTCTAGGTGAAATTCCCCCTTAAACGATTCACCGGCCAGGAGTACCTAAATTTTCTCCAATACTTATTAATTCGTATATTTTTTCAGATTTCCCAAACACTGTAAATCCAGTATTATTTGAAAGAAAAAAGAATACTCATTGATACGAATATAAAAAATAACAAACGCTGTAAAAAATGAAGTAAACACCTGAAATATAGAACAATTGTATTTACGTTTTTCTTCTGCCCTCTCTTTTCATATAAATCGACAGACTTAAGTATATACCATTGAGTTCGACAGTATTGTGATATCATATATGTAAGAAAAAAAAAATTTCTTTTTTTTTCTTTCATCGCTAATAATAAAAGTGTCGCTCTTCTCTTTCGTTCTCTCCAAAGTTCTTGGTGATATACAGGGATTTGCGAATGTGCAGGCGCGCGCGTACAAACTGTGTTCACACGAGTTTTCCGACCGAATTTACGTTTTCTTTCCGTTCAGTCCACTCGTACATTTTTTTAAACAAATTTCATTTTTTATTCCGATTCGTTCGAGGACTTTCGTCATCGATGTCGATAGAAAAAGACACAAAACAAGTATTTTTTTTATCGACATTCGATTTCGAGGGAGGGAAAGACGCAGACATAAAGTTTTCAATGTTTTTTTCTCGCTCAAATGTACATATGCTCGCTATTAATATAATAGGCCGTGAAAAAATGTTCATTGGTTGCATCGGTGAGAAGCTCATTCAATCTCGTTCGTGTGTTGCGCTTGCACGAAAGCTCTGTGTGTATGTTGGTTTTATGTTTCGTTATCATCTTTTTCTTTTTCTTCGTTAAATAATCCTGTGTTCGCTGTAGTATAAACAATCTTATAACAAGGATTCACATCTCTCGCTCTCTCTCTCTCGTATGGACATTAAGGCTATTTGATCCTCCGTCTTTTTATTTCGAGAATTATTTTCCCCGTTTTATTTGTTTGTTTTTTTTTTTTTTAATAGTCTTTTATATATACGCACTGTTATCCAGTATCGAGGCATTTCTGAAGGATGCTTCTCTACTACATTTCTCGTCTCTGTTCGTAAAAAAAAAGTCTTTCGCCCATTCTAGTTCACGGGATCAACGCGCGAACTCCGATTAGGACATTGCCAGGCATGTGATAAACTTATCACGATCATAAGAGACGCATCCTCGACACATCGAACCGACAAAAGTCTCGTCCGTTCAACGATCACGACTGCAACATACTCGAATGACGAAAGTCTCTGTTTCCTTCGTGCTTGTGCAATATTACAGCTCGTTTTTCTTTGTTCTTTCCTCCTTAACACTTTCAAGTATACACGTCGTTGTTGTGCAATCTTCACAAATTCTTAATTATCTTTCGTGTATTTCTATTTTTGCTTTTTTCTTTTTTTTTCACAAGGACCATACAATCGTTTTTGTATTTTTTGTTTCAATATTAAAAATTCAAATAGTTTTCACACTGCTTAACAATTCATTGCATCGTTATAATACAATCATCTTTCTTTCTTTCTCTCTCGTTCGGCTTCGTTCTTTCTTGGCGATTTTATAGATATATCTATATATATTTATAGTAAAAAGCAAGAAAAAGAAAAGAAAACACTTCGGCGTTACTACTAATCGAGATAACGAGAAAATCACAATTTGGAAAACATAAAACGACTAATTCGAGAACTGCACGAAAGAGCTTAAACCGCCCAAGTTTATTTTTCTTTTGTTTCGTTTAAAATTTCACGGGATTATTATCCTCCAAATGTTTTTTTATCCTTTTCGCACTGTTTCTTTTTTATTTTCTTTTCCAAAATATACTGTATACAATATTTAACTTTACTTATAAATATATACAGTCATGTTTTTTTGACGAGAACACACTTAATTTACGGGAAATTGTTTTTACTTCGACGTAAAATTGAGCAGTGCGCGACAGTACTGTAAAATTCTCGTTTTATTTTTTCAAAATTCTTCTTTTTCTTCTTTCGTTTAAAGATCTGCACTATTCTCATGTCAAGCTTACTAGTGTTCGGCCCAATTTTACCAATCGTTCAATGTACCATCCGCGTTTCAATGTTTCTTTTCCTCTTTCTCCCTTTTTTACAATTATCCATTGGTTTTTTGGCCCATGCACGACGGTATCGATCGGTCCATTGACTCGAAATTCTTCACAAGAAAATTACATTCACGTATTTGTTTTTCTTTGTTATTTCTTTTTTTGTTTAATTTTCACCTTGTTCATTTACTATCTCATTAACCACGCGCAACTTCGCTTTGTAAATATGTACACTGTTTTTGTTTTTTTTGTTTGTTTGTGGATTAAGAATAATTAATGATTACGTTACTTAATGTTGGGCTCGTTAAAGGACGATGATGGAGATCAATGGGGTAGGTTCAAGGGGGCTAATCCGCGTAGACGATAAACTGCTGATTGTCCACATCGGCTACCTCCACTTGTACGAATTGGGGCTGTTGCAACTGAATTTGTGATACTTGTCTTCCAATTGCGTTACGCGATCTAGAATAATTAGAAAAAAATTTAATCGAAATCATTAAAAAATAAAAGGTTCATTTTTTTCAGTATGTAACATGCACTACCGTCGGTTATCAAAGTATATTTCTTTTTCTAAATGCATACAAAATTGCTTTCAAGTGAGCGAAACTTTTGGAAAAAACGAAATTTTTTATGAAGAATTAGAAAATGATTTTTCTTGTTGATGTTGTGAATTTTGAAAATTCAATTTGAAATATTGCAGTGAACTCCACCAACGTACATCATTTTTTGAATATTTAATAATCGTTAAACAGGAAGTTTAATCAATTCGTCAAATTGTGTGCAATTTTTATTGAGAATTCCCATTTAATATCTATTAATATCATTGTATTGTCGTTGCTCAAATTAAAAAAAAAATTCAAGCTACTAAAATGATTCACTTATTTTTATTATTATTTTTTTTTAATTTTTCTTGAGTTTAAATGAAATTTTGAGTTTTTCTTGAGTTTAAAATGAAATCACGTCATTATTCACCACTAATGACTAATCATATCATTATTCACCACTATAAATAAAGAAATGAAAGATTTGAACTCTGAAAAAGTATACTTGGGGTCTGGAATACCCAAGGCAATGTTCGAGCCTGTATTTGAACAGCTGGTCTTTTGAAAATGAATCATTTTGATCAATAAAATCTATTTTCGATGGAAAAACTGTTCGGTCTTATTAAGGAATATTTCCGAATGATGCACAAATCTTTGCAAGCTTCAATATTTATTATTTCTAACTTGACAACAGTTTTAAAACGCTGGGGTCGTCCAAACCCCATGAAACCTTTATATTTGACTGTACAGAATTTAATACTTAAAAGTTTCGCTGTATTACAACATTATAAAATTGAGTAACGATAGTTCTAAGCGTTAGTAACTGTATCGTATGATTTTTGGTTTACATGCTTACTTTGCTTTCGCGTGTGTCAATATGTGAGACTTGAGGTTCGTCGATTGGGCAAATTTTTTGCTACAACCGTCGAAGGGACATACGTAAGGCCGGTCACCGGTGTGAATTCTGACGTGAGTTCTAAGATTAAAATCGAGGCTAAATCTCTTCCCGCAGCCTTCGAAGGTACACTGAAAAGGTTTTTCGCCGGTGTGAACAAGCTGATGCCTCTTTAATTTTGAACTTTCGACAAAGGCTTTCCCACACTCGGCACATACGTGCACCCGTGGTCCATGGGTATGAAGGTGTTTGCGCATCGCGCTGTTGTCACGAAACATCTTTGTACATCCTTTGTGAGGACAGGCTATCGTACGCTCTACACCGTCCATTACCGGTGGTTTTCGAACCTTCAATTTGTGTCCGGGTCTCGCGAATTCCGCGAGTTGCTTAGGATCCGAAAGATCCAATCCCGGCATTCCATCGGATACTGAACTACTGGAGTGATTAAATTTCGCCGATGATTTACCCGTCATGTATTCCGTGTAATCGGGATCGGGCTCTGGGTTTGAACCTTCATCTGAAAAACCAAATCCAATTGATCGAAGTCACGAAAATAATTGGACCAAAAAATTAGCGTGAAAATCACAGTAACGAGGGAGCAATACAAAAGTAAAAACAATTTTAATCAAAGGAAATCAAATTGTGATAAAAAAATTTACAAAATTCTCGTTTCACGCACGGCTCCTCTCTTGATTAGTGGAATTTTTCTTACACGCTTTGTAAATTTTACAATATACGTAGAAAAATTTACTATTATAACGACAATGATTTGTCCGCTGGGTCCCACGTTCCGGTGCATCACAGTAATTTTTATCAAGAATTTCAGGGTAAAATTTCCTTGAAAATTCTTTTTGCGCTTTAATAAACGATACGAGTTTTTTTTTTCGTCTTAAAGATGCTCAAATTTTATCCCAAAATGATTTTTAATTTTTCATGAGATTGAAATTTCCAGCGTTTCAATTCAACTGAAATTTATTTAAACGAAGAGCAAAAATAGAGGGGATTTTATTTTGAGGGCTATTCGTTGAAAATTTTTAAAACTTTAAAGAAACTGAAAATCAAAGAAAATTTTAATCCCATTCCATTTACGGTAATTTCAACAATAATAATAAAAAAATGTAATGCATTTAAACAAATAAATGGGAATGACAAATAAAATTTCTATACCAGCTCAATTTTATTGAATTTTATTACAAATGATTGAAACGATGAAAAAACCTTAAAATGTAAAGATTTCTTCATAAGAATGTTGATTTTTTCAAACAAAATGCACTATCAAAAATCTCAGGAATAATAGAATATCTGAAATTAGTAATAAATGAGATGCTCTAATTTTTTCGATAATTTACATGGAGTGAATAAATTTTTGGCATAATACCTGAATTTTTGAATTTGGCGCGACGCCAGATGGCGCCGCGATAGGATGTAGAGGGGGGTATTACAAAGCACTGTGGGTAAATATCTGGGGTGAGCGAGTGAAAGGCTTTGGCGTCCTTTTACGAAACGAAAAACGTAAACATTTTTTACGACAAATAAAAGGCATTAGTAGCCAAAATTCAAAAAATAAACATGCTAAAAAGCTCATGCAAACGCTTATTGACGAGAGAGAAAAATTATGATGGAAAAAAGGCGAAAAACGATTTTTTTGGGTGAAAAAAAAAAGAGTGGGGGAGAAGGTGGGAGTTGCGTCGATCGCCTTTGTTCGTTCGGCCATGTAAGCAACATCCGCCATGATAATAAAATGTCGGCCGCGAGAGTTTAATGTCGGTGGTAAAAGAAGCCATTTTCAAAATATGGCTGCCCCCTGACTGACATCATAATGGCGTTCAGACTCGATCAAAACAAACAACACGTTGACTGTCAAGTCGATATAAACCGGCGTTACAATAAAAATGATAAAATTTAAATTATTTTAGGAGGCAGTAGCCACGTGTTTAACGCGTAGTATTGATCAAAGAGCGCGGCCGGAAGTGCGTTCTCGTGTGTTAAGACGAGCTACAGTGTTGGAACTTTTTTATATACTCGCGTATTTACGTGCGTATACAAAAAATTCCAAAATGCGTAAAAAATACTTAAAACAAAAGAGGAAAGAAAAAGGCTCGGGGTAAATACAACGATTTTTATATATTGACGAACTGACAAGGGGGTTTGCAAACACGAAGTTTCGGAAAGAGATACGTGCAGAGGCCAGGAATAGGTCGTACGTAGACAGAAAGAATTAAGAAAGTAAATAAAAGAATAAACTTACCGTCATCGGTCCCCGAAGCCCACATAGTGACGGAAAACTCTCCCTCGAGAGTTTTAATCTGCACCTGCTTCTGTTCCCACTTTCTAGCTTTAGTTTCAGAGCCCATGTCACCGAAGATCGTATGATCGGGTGTTCGAAATCTCGAATTTCCACCTTTTCTAGCTTTCTTGGTTGTTTTTCTGGAGGGTCCGGGGCTCGATTCGACATAAATATCGTTATCCGGCACGGGTATTTGATCGTAAACGCTCAATGGATCACCGCCGACAATTTCCTCCTGTGTCTGAAGTATTATTTCCTCGCGTCCTGGCTCTGGGAGTGGTTGCAACGTTATCATCGGTTGTCCGTCGTCACCGTCGATCGTTGTTTCCACTGTTTCGCACGGTATCTCCACCGGAATACTCTCGATCTCAACCTCCTGAATGTCCGGCTGGATCTCAACTTCAGTTATTATGTCCGAAGACGCCATATTAATATCCCCTGACGCCATATTATAAACTAATCCAAAATGGCTGACACCAACAGGGCACAAACCGCACGGTTGCGCGACTAGCGGACTTCGCTAACTCTGAACAAAACTCCCCCAAACTCACGTGATCTCACCTTTACACTTATAAATACCCCACTCTCTTTTCCCAACACTTTTCTTATATGAATACACACGCGTCACTTACACACACCTTCCAAGCTTCTTCCCCTTCTCCCCAATTTTCTATTGTATCGACACCTCGCGACCAAAATTTGGACAATCTTTTACTAACTCGGCCGGTAAAGCGAGAATCTACGTTTTCTGAGGAGTAATATCTTTGACATTCCCATTTGGCAACTCAACAGAATAAACACCGTTCCGTAATTTCAACACATCCCTACTTTCAATTCTGGTTCCATGCGCGGCATCGTGTAAAAAGAGAGATAGTGTAATTCGAGCGAGAGAGTGAATGTTGAAAGAAGTTCCAAAGTGGGGGTTGGAGAAGTTGACATACAGGAACAGTCGAAGTTGAAATTACGGAATGGTGTAAATTAGGAAAATCGAAGTGAGTGCACATGCTTTCTTTTCTATCGACGCAATCGACGTTGAATATTTCTTTTCAAATTGCGGCACTCGCTTCCAGTTCCAGCATGTTCTTTTCTGCTCTCCGAACGTAAACGTAAACATTAAAATGTGTTTTTTTTTTCGTTTACAACTTACAACACGCGGTATTGAAAATCGCGCACAAACGTAAACAAACTTAAAATGTTTTTTTACATTTTTTTAACATCGAAAATCGGTAAATATCACGATTTATATTCGGTGAAGTGACTTTGTGATCTCGCGGAGAAAAGTTTTGTTTGTGTCGTACGAACTATTTGAGAAATTGTTGTAATCATGGAAGAATGTGCGGAAATAATAAAATCTCATCCGGGACTCGTTCTCGTCTCCGAAAATCCTGTAACCTGGAAAGGCTTCCTTTTTGTCGACGCGAATTTAGGCGTTGCCATCGATATGACACTCACCGTGCCGTTTTATCCGCAACTAACCGACGCCAGTCTTTTTTTCGGTGAGAGTATCTCGCTCCTTCATGGCACTGATTTCTCTGATAAAATTTTGAGACTGCTGGAAAACGCGACCACCGTATCGTCCTTGCTCTTTCAGTTGAAAAGAATCGTGGTATGAATTTTTCTTGCAATAATCTCCCCATGATTTTTACCCAATAGTGACCTTTCTTTATGTATTTTTCAGACGAATCTGTTGAAAGAAAAACTTGACTATTCTGACAACAAAACAACAAATTTGCAAGATGACGTGGAAGAAATTAGAGAAGCTCTCCAAACAGATTCTGTAAGCGAATTTTGAAGAAACAACTATAAGAATAATTGAAAAGAATTTTTGTTTCAATCGATACGAAAATTTAATTTTTTTATTTGATATTTTTGTGTAGCTCTTTCCATGTATCTAAGCGAGTTATCAAACTTTCTTTCAAGTCGATAAAAATTGAATTGTTTTTTGTTTCAAAGAAAGGATAGATAAGAATGATTGAGGAGGGATTTTTATATTTTGCGATATTAAAATCCCATTTTTTCGAATTTTTATTCATTCGTTAATTGCTAAAGTAAAATATTCAATTTTGACATATAAATACGACTTGAAAATTTGATGACAGTAAAAAAGCTTGATTCATAAGATTCTATAAAAAAAGTAGTTTTTTTTAAATCAAAAACACTTTCTTGAAAAGAATAATTCAAAAAATTCTTCCTTTTATATGAACTAAAAAATAAATGCAGTGAACAATTTTAATAACACTGTTTTTTTTAGCCGGTTAAAGTATCTGCAAGCAGTGGCTTAAAAACAGTAAAATTGTCACTAGAAAATGTTGTCGTCGTAATCCGTAAAGATTCAGGGACAAACTCGTGGAAAGTGATTTCATCGGATTTGCCAGAACTGTTTATGTTAGAGCCCTTTGAATTGAATTTGGTAAATCTGAGCACGGCAATGACAAAATTACAGACGCAGGTGAACATGTTGACGGATGCCTGGAACGTGCTGAATGAAATTGACAAGTGAGTAAACAGAAATTGAAACACATCCGATGTCTTGGATCTGCTTTTGTTATATGTCTAAATGTTCAATATTTTGTAAAAATATTTGTTGCAAAACTGAACCTAAATATTGTGTATGTTTACAGCACATGCTGGGTTGTTGATCCGCTAGTACCAAAGCCTTATCATCTCTATAGACGAATAAATTTGACGTCTTCTTTGTCGGCTCTTATTACCATCGATCCCATCAATTTCTGTGAGCTACCGGACATAAAACTTCTTGGTGGTGCTACCGAAGTCGCTAAATACAGAAATATTATGTGCAGCAACCTTTTGGTGAGAAAAATATGTGATAAAGAGATTAAAAATGATATTTAATGAAAAATGCAAAATTTTTGCTTGTACGGTGTTTTATTTGTAAACTGTGTTCGTATTCAAAGTTGTGCGTAAATTAATCTTGAAATTCACAACAGAAATGGGATCCAGAAAGTACGATAACAGATAATTTGAGAATACTTATGGCAATCGACGAATTGCCTCTACCGCCGGAAAAGGAGAAAGCAAAGGATAAAAACGCGATTGTCGAGGACGACGAGTGTTGCATATGCTTTGCCATAGAGCTCGATGACCATACGCCGACTTTATTACCTGTTGAAATATGCAATAACAAAAAGTGTAGAAAACATTTTCACACTATATGTTTGCGCCAGGTAGTTTGCACCATCCACAAAAATTCAAAAAAATCATTTTTCTGATAATCGACCCCAATCGATATCAATTTTAAATACAATTCTTTTTTTCTTTCAGTGGCTACAAACAATTGCCAGTAATCAAGTATCCTTCGGTCGAATTCATGGAACGTGCCCAAATTGCAATGAAAGTATATCGTGCTCACTCTTGACCAGCTGATTTGAGGAATTTGCAAAATCGTGGTAAGCTACGATTGATCCAAATTTCCATGATTCCATTTCGATAACGCGTTAAATTAAAAAAAAAAAAAAAAATCCACCACAAGGATAAGACCAATCATAGAAATGAAAAAAAATCATAATCTTTGCTGCATCGATCGAAAAATTTGTCGAATTTTCGAATCCCCTTAATGAAAATTAGAAAATTTCATAAAACTCACTTTGATAACCCATCCCGAATGTTTTATTTTATTTTATTTTTTATCTTTTGCAAAAGAGGAAATCAACTGAAAACATGACAATGAAAAAAATCACGATCTTTGCTCCAACGTTCCAAACTTTCGTTAAATTCTGGCGTCCCACAAATAAGAATCAGAGTTTTAGCGGTTGAATGATTTTCGAGGAATTGATTGAAGGTAAATTCGTTTAATCGACTTCGTTTAATTTCTATTCCGTTTGGAGTAATTTCGTCGCGCGTCGGACAAGATATTTGCAATGTACATTGGACGTTCCAATAATCCGACAATTGTCGCAATTCGTTTCTAAGAGGAATTTCCGTTGTTGTTCGAAATCCTGCAACGAGATGAAATCTCGTTTCATCGGTCTCGTCGTCGACTATCGATCTTGCGATTGGGTAAATCGCGGCAATGCCCGAACCGATGCAAAAACCGACAATTTCACTAAAACTGATGTAGAAATAAATATTGATCAAATTTTTAATGTCAATTTTGTATTCAAAGATTCGACCCAACTCACCTATTTTTTTTGTACATAAAATCACCATAAGGTCCCCTAACTCGAATTTCGTCAGCGATTTTTATATTCGCCAAATAACTAGATAATTCACCGTTGGGATAAACTTTTATCAAAAATTCCAAACTATCGTTCGTCCAAGATATTGGCGTATAAGGTCTCGATTTTTTCTTATTCACAGACAATATTATGTGCTGTCCAGGATGCAAAATTATCTTAGAATCTCGTTCAATTTCTTCTATAAATTCAATTATTCAATTATAAACTGAACTATTTATTAATAAACGCCTTTATTTGCTAAACAAATATTAACAAAAATTTATAAATATTTTTCAATGGCTAACTTTCAATGTGCAGTTAATTTGACGAATTTTTTTTCTTTGTCGATAATTGAACATCAAAAAACTTACTGCTACAATCAAGTAGAATTCTCACATAATTGTCCGTAATAACAACGATATCCTTAACGGAAAATATCTTATATGATAGAGGATTTAAGAAGTTATTTCGCCGAATTCCCTCGATTCCCCGAACTTTCCTAATGTTCCATTGTTCCAACAATTGTTTGTGTACATCGAAAACACATGGATGGCAGGCATTGCCACAGCAGTCGTCGTTCGTCGGTGTAGCTGGCCGACTGGTCGTTTCATCGAAATCATTATCATTATTATTATGATTCATGTTAAAAACGAGATAATTGAGAGCACGAAGAAAAGTGCTTCGACATAATTTTATCGAGTTTACGAATGTTCGCCTGCTGGCATGCGCGATGCGACTGATCAGCTGTTCGCCTTTTGTCATAAGTCATATAATAATAATCGTTTCGGAAAGGAAATAATCAGCTGATTCTTATGTCAAAATCATGTCAAAACTAAGTCATATTCGAATTATATACATATATGTATTATTTTCTTTACGAAAAAACGAAGATTCTTATTGAAACATAAATAAATATCAAATTTGAATAAACCATAACAAAGCCTTATGGATTTATTTATATACCACTCGAGTGAGAATAATTTCGATTTACCAAAATTTTAAATAACACACGAACATAAAAAAAGATTATTCGTATTTCGGTCGAATAATAAAATTACGAAAGATTTCAAGAATGAGAGGAACAACGCACACGTGGGGGGTCAGTGTGGCTCATAAAGAAAAGGATGGTGTGACATTGCGAAAGCAACGATAATGGCACACGAAGTAGAAAAGTCGAGAAAGGGCTCAAATGCCTGTCTCTCTCTTTCTTTCTCTTCAAAAACGCAATAATAATTAGTGCATTACGGAAAGTTATTGCGTGACAATGACACGAAAGAAAACAACGCCTTTTTGCGTTGTGTGTATGTGTGTGTGTGTAAATTCAGAATTTGGTTGGCACGATAAGCGCGCGAGTTGTTTGAAAAGTATTTTTTCTCCAAGGCTGAATATAATTGCTCATAACTAATGTAGTATAATGCCTGATCACGATTTGGCGAGCAAAAAAATAGTGAGAACAATAATTAGAGGGAGTGCACAAAATATGATACTGGCGATCGATCAATTGCCTTCTTTGCAGTGTTTCCGTAACAAACGACTTTTACAATGGATTCTAATGTCAGTGGTTGGCGTTTTTACACTTTGGTCGAACCTCCTCTTCTTTTGTGTCTTTTTGCTCGAGTACTTAGTGGTAAATTATAATATTTTATTCATTTTTATTTACTGCTAAATGATTTTGTGGAATTGATGTTTTTTTTCTTAATTTAGGATCTATTGTCCTGGATCTCATGGTCTTTCGGACTTGTCAATTCATATACAGTAACGATAAAAATGTCTGTGATGTCCTTTCATATCGATAGCCAAAGCCAGGATGCTTTGAATTTAGAGGCAAAGGCACAACCTCACGCCTCGAATGTTCTCATGTGTCAATCTCTTGTCGATGGCATCGGGCCTGCTTTTATGTCCTTTTTTCTTGGACCTTGGAGCGATAAGTACGGCAGAAGACCCCTGATCCTTGCTGGATACGCTGGTGAGCCAAAGTTTTTTCTTTTATTCCCTGATACGATACGAATTTTTCTGATTTATGCACAAATTTCAGTTAATTCATAGTTCAGGGAAGAATTTGAATTAGGTGAAATTTCTGCAATTTTTTTCTTACCTTTGATGAAATTAATTTCTTTGAAACTTTCAGCCTATTTTATGTAATACTTTAGTTTTATAGAACAATTTTTTTTATACGAAAGTACAAAGTATTTTGAATTGTTTAAATTTCCTTGATGCTGAAATTGTGCATCTGCGTACAATGCGGCGTATGAAATTTTTGTCCGAAGCAAACAAACCAAACAATTTCTTTATTTTTTTAATCATTACTTTTTGTGCGAACCAACAATTTCTTTAATAATTGTAAGTTCAACAAATTGTGAGACTTTTAAAGAAAAATTGGCTTTTGAATTAAAATTTTCAATTCAATTGTTTAGAAAAGTTGTTGCGTCAAATTCAACTCGATCAGTCAAATTGATTTTTCTCTATTTTGTACACCAATCTGAAAAACTGTACGAAATACTTTCCAAGTGCCTGTAGCGGTTGGAGAACTTCCAATGTTATTTTCTAACTTTTGGATTACTTTCTTGAGTATCGTAACTATAGATAAAAAACAGTAGTGAAAAAAAAACATTTCGGACCATGTAATTCAGGTTCCGAATAAATTTTCCATTGCATAATAACATTGTTCATAAATTTTATTTTGTTGTCATTTTTGTTTTCTATTTGTTGATTTATCGAGTTTATTGAAGTTATAAAATTATACTAATTTATCAAATCTCTGCTCAATTTCCACTGCATTTTAAATAATAAAAATTTTTCCAGGATTCACGGTCAGTTTTCTGCTATGGGCAATTCTCTGCACTCAAGCCATGAATCCTTGGTTATTCTTATTGTGTTCGGTGCCTCCGGTTTTGTTGGGTGGAATAGTTGGTCCGATCCTAGCATGTTTGTGCATTATCACCGATATCAGAAGTGAAGAAGATCGTGCATGGCACTTGACATGTTTACATGTGCTGATTTCTGTAGGAATTTTTTTGGGCACTTTCGCCGGTTCCACTCTTTTCAAGTTATTCGGTTAGTCTACAGTATTTGGTGTTTCTTGCAGATGTTCCGCTCTTGCGATGCTCTACGTTATTTTCTTTGTGCCTGAAACCGTGATTCGAACTGACACTGAGGTGAGCAAAGTACAAAATTTGTATCATTCAAAAGAATTGTCAACGATTCTTCAAAATCATTTGGGAAAATATGATTTTTATTTTGTTTTTTCAGCCAAGTTGTTGCAAACTTCTCGACGACTTTTTGGTCAGGGAAATGTTCGTCGCTTGTTTGAAGAAGCGCGATGGTTTCAATCGCGTTATTATTTGGTCATCCATTATTTGTTTATCGTTGAATATCGTGATAATACAGGGAGATTTTGTAATTGGATTTTTATTCGCGAGTGTAAAATTCGGTTGGAATGTCAGTGACTATTCGCTCAATCAGGCAGCTTCCGTATTATTCGGGGCTATCGGAACATTATTCGGAGCTAAATTCTTTCAAGCTTTCGTGGATAAAGGTTACCATCATTTCCCTAATATTCATAATTCTACGAATAACGAGAGTTTTTTTCTTCATGCATGTAAAATTCAAATTTAATGATTTATGAATAACCAAATATTATCGGTTCTTGAGGGGGCCCCATGCCCAATAAAATTGGGAATCTAGAACAATTTTTTTCGAAAAAAAAAAAAACGACATCGAATACGTTCAATCTTCAATCTCTTATTAAAAGTATTAACTCGAAATATTCATTTTGCAGACCTGATGGATATGAGAATCGCAATATTTGCCATTATCTCTGCCTTCGCTTGTGCTATGACCAAATCTTTCGTAACGAGATCGTGGCATTTATATTTGGCCACCGCACTCGCTTCGTTCAGTGGATTATTGGCGCCCGTTTTACGCGCCGTAATGTCGAAATTTGGACCACCCCAAGATGCAGGTAACACAGAGAAAAAATTCTTCCACTGTTATTTCAAAATTTAACAAACATTTTAATAGTTACAAAAATATTATTCATTTTTTTTCAGGCAAAATTTTTTCGCTCACAATCTATAGAAGCGGTGATACCGCTCGCAGCATCCCCGCTTTATACGCTGGTTTACACACACAATATGCCACCGATTTATCCATCTCCGGTATTTCTTATCTCAGCAGGAATATTTGAAGTCACATTTGTTCTCGTTATTTTAATAGACAGGGAACTAAGAAAATCGAAAAATTTGGGATGTGTTAGCATCAATGAGGACGTTGATTGAGCTTTTTGTGCACGAGAAAGCAAAAATTACATCATTTAGTATTTTCTATTATTATTAACCCTTTGTAGCCACATTTTTAAGGGGGGAAAGTCATGTAAACGTACGCTTTTTTCAAGATTTTTTTATAAACAAATGGAATAGTTTATTTAATTAACATAAAGCATATCTCAAAATATACGATGTAAGGTATATTGACAAATTTTTTTAGATTAAAATATTTAAAAATGGCGGCGCCACAGGTGCTGGAATCAGATTTGCACCGTGCAGCTTACAGGTCTCAAATCTCAACTAAAATAAAAAAATCAAATTTTTATTGTTAAAATACATTAATACGCTCTGCATGACGGAGAGAAAAAGAATAAAAAATTAGGATCATTTTGAAAAAAAAAAAATAAAAAATTTAGGACCATTTTGAAAAAAATCACTTATTTTTGTATGATTTTTTTCAAAATAATCGTTAATTTTTTATTTTATTTCTCTCCGTCATGCAAAGTGTATTAATATATTTTAACAATAAAAATTTGATTTTTCGATTTTAGTTGAGATTTGAGACTTGTAGGCTGCACGGCGCAAATCTTCTTCCAGCAGCTGTGGCGCCGCCATTTTGAAATATTTCAGTTTAAAAAAATTTATCAATATACCTTACATCGGATGTTTTGGGATATGCTTTATGTTAATTCAATAAACTATTCCATTTCTTTATAAAAAAACATTGAAAAAACGTACGTTTACATGACTTTCCCCCTTTAAAAGATCATAATTTAATAGTTATAATTCGTTGTTATCAACGTTACACATTTTTAAATGTTTCGTAGATAAGAAATTCAAATGATAACATTTTGAAAAATAATCTTGAAGATAAAAATTTGAGAAAAACAGTTATGACACTTGAAAAAATAGTAAAAATTTGAATTTTCTTTTTTTTTAATATAAATTTGCAGGTGATACTTTCTTACACGTTGTACTTTGAGATACAAAATAGTTTCAGTGTCACTACAAAGGGCTAATATAAAAATATATATTATTCAGTAGAATACACGTTTTCGATAATATATTTTTAGTGTATTTTAATATATTATTGTAACAATTGAATAATATATACTGTTTTAAATGTAACAAAACGCTGGATGCGTTTACAGCTTATGAAACTATACGTTCGTTTTTTACAAATGATGTATAGCTTCTGTGAAGCTTTGATAACCGACGAGTTACCTGATAAGCGATTTATCAATCGCCATTTTCAACGCACTAACACCTTTCCCCAGCTACGCTGGAGAAATGTCAAAAAAAAAAAAGCTACATCGAAAGACTATTGAATAACATTAGATTTAGTACAAAGCTCAATAAGATTTTCCATCTGTGATACTAAGCCATTTTGAGACGAAGAAAATTTACTATTTGTATATTCCCCCGGTTAACCTCAACGGTCAACCACTACCACAACTAGACAGCATAAAATACCTCGGAATGCATCTTGACCGAAGACTGACCTGGAAAAAACACATCGAAACAAAAAAAAAGGAATTAAACATTCGACTTCGCAGCATACACTGGCTACTTGACCGAAAATCACAGCTATCTGGCAACAACAAACTACTGCTATACAAAAGGCAATAATAAAGCCCATATGAGCATATTGGATACAACTGTGGAGATCGGCCAGTAACAGAAACCTTGACAGGATCCAACGTTCCCAATCTAAGATCTTAAGGGCTCTGTCTACTTTAAAACTTTCAAAAAATTGAATTTTTTTGCATTTTTCGAAAGTTTATATATTTAAAAATATTCTCTGAAAATTTCAGAAAGATCAGAGCATTCTAAAGGTATTTTTCCATACGTTGAACGCTACCTGAGCGCGCTTGTTCATCCCAACCGCTGCGTATATTGTATTGCCAGGCCGGAGCGGAGAGCTGGTGTAAATACCGCAAGCCCGAAGCCACCAATACTTTACATAATTTCAAACATCCTCCTGCTCTTTCTAAAGATGTTCAAGAGGTTTTGAAACCCATCTACGAGGACTTGACGAGAGACGAATTGCTCCAAAGATGTCTTGGCGGCAACACCCAAAATAATAATGAGAGTTACAACAACTGCGTCTGGAATATTGCGCCAAAACACATTTTCAATGGCAAAGTCATTATTGACATTGCATGTTATATCGCAGCCTGCTTTTTCAATGAAGGGTACCAACCAGTATTAAAAATAATGAGTGTAATGGGCATCAAAATCGGTGAATGCACGAATTGTTTCGCCAGTGCGCGCGATATCCAGCGCATCAACTTTGCGAATAGACACATTGGAGGCTTCTAAAGAAAGCAGAATAAATCGGAAAAGGGCTAAATCGCAAGAAATTGAGTTACAGGAAGAGGCAGAAGGAATTATGTATGGTCCAGGCATTGCTGATTAAGTGTAAATCAAATTAAGTGTAATATTCAATCAAATAATTTAAATTTTACAAAAACATCTTATTGTTATGCCAAGATATGAGAGTTCAATTTCTCAGTCGATCAGTCCATCAAATTTTATTCGCTCCACTATTTCGACCGCCGATAATTAGTCATAATATGTAGCTTGATTGTCAATTATTTTTATCAAGCATGGAGATGTCCTGGAATGGAGATGTCTTGGAATAGAGTTGTCTTGAACCATATTTACGAATAGAAATATATAAGAATAGAGATGTCCGAGATAAGACATATTTATGAATAGAGATATTTAAGCATAGAGATGTCCAGGAATAGAGATAATTCGGCATAGAGATATTTAAGAATAGAGTTATTTACGAATACAGTTTAATTAACCACAGAGTTAATCAGAATAGAAATATTTAAGAATAGAGATGTCCAGGAATAGAGATTTTCAGCATGTAGTTATTTAAGAATAGAGATATAAAGAATAGAGTTGTCCTACTACCGAAATATATATATATATTTAAGAGAATCGAGTAGTTTGATTACACGTTTTAGAAGCATTAGTGTAGTTTGATGACATTTGTGCACTTTGCTAACTGCCATCAAAGTACCCACCGTATGATTTCACTTCACGTACCTCTTATATCGAATATGCTAGCGGCAATATGTAAGAAAACGTCAAGGGATAATGATTTCTAAGCAAACTGTATTAATGTCGATATTCATCAGTAAAAAATAAACATTGTAGCAAAGTTGTATAAAATAATTATCTATATTTATGAACTTAGAATGTATTTACATGTACTTATTTTTTTACTATTTTCACTGTCAGTATCCAGTAAGATTTTACGACTTCATCATTTTACTATTCATTATTCCCGAAGCAAAGTACTGCCATGTTTTTCAAAAAGGAGTCATATCTTGGCAATAACTTTTAAAAAGTAAAAAAAGAACGCCAAGTATTAAAAAGTTGCGAGCTTAGTTATAAAATGACCACTCTATATTGTTATTACGTTAAAATGAAAACTATGTTTTTATTCACAGCTTTCATTTCTTTTTCGTTATATACAAAATGTTACTTCATCTCGAGAAGAAATTACTAAAAAATGGTGTTCTTGATTTGAAAAAAAAAAACGAAATAATTCTAACATAGCCAAGTACGGTAAATGAATTACGAAATTCCACATGGGATCATTGGCACCTTGAACGGTGCCCGCTGAAGAGTTTTGTCGACTGAAGGGCTTCCAAAGAAAATTCTACAAATATCAAAAAATTAGTATCCATACGTCCACTTATACATTCATTTTTTTTTGGGCTCAATCGTCCCAACTCTATCCTATCTAGTCTTTTTTTGCCCACCCATCCACCTTAGTCATCAGTTTATCCATCCGAACCCTCTACCCCATTCATTCCATTTGACTATGCATTTAGACCATCCATCCTATCCATCTATCTTCACATGTAATCATCCATCTCATTTATTTATTCAACTTACATTTCTATCCATCCCATCCATTTATCCATGCATCCCATTAGTCCACCTCACCTATCTTCATCTTGTCGTTCATGTTGTCGTCAATACGGACTCCTTTATTCGATCTCGGAATGGATCTGAGGGCTTCTTTCATCATCGATGAAAGAACGAGTTGATCATTGATCTATATGTGAACAACCGTGTGTTCCCGAACTTACTTTTAAAAACCATGCACGCCAAGTTTTTGTGTAGTTTTTACAGTGAATTCTTGGCGTACGTACATGTAGAAACGTGTATCGTGTGCACTTATACGGGTACGTACGATTTTCTATGTAATTTTTGTTTCATTCGTTTCCCGTAGGATTGTTTTGTACGTTTATTGTCCTCAGCTAACATAATGTCATAATACAATTTTTTTGATATTTTTAGGATTTTCTTTGGAAGCCCTTGAGGTGACAAATTTCGTTAGTGGACATCATTCAAGATGCCAATGATCTCATGTGAAATTTCGTAATTCATTTACCGTACTTGGCTATGTTAGAATTATTTCGTTTTTTCTTTTTTTTTTCCAATTAGGGACAGCATTTTTTGAGTAGTTTCTTTTCGAGGTGAAGTAACATTTTTTATATAACGAAAAAGAAACGAAAGTTGTTAATAAAAACACAGGTTTCGTTTTAACGTAATAACAACAATATAGAGTGGTCATTTTATAACTAAGGTCGCGACTTTTTAATACTTGGCGTTCTTTTTTTACTTTTTAAAAGTTTTTGTCAAGATATTCATTACTCAAATCTTTAATCACAAGTTTGTATTCAAAGATTCGACCCAACTCACCCATTTGTTATGTATAAAAAATCACCATAAGGCCCCCTGACTCGAATTTCATCGACGATTTTTATATTCGCCAGATAACTCGATAATTCACCGTTCGGATAAAATTTATCAAAAATTCCAAACTATCGTTCGTCCAAGATATTGGTGTATAAGGCCACGATTTTTTCTTATTCACAGACAATATTATGTGCTGTCCAGGATATGCAAAATTATTTTAGAATCTCGTTCAATTTGTTCTATGAATTGAATTATTTAATTATAAACTGAATTATTTATTAATAAATGCATTCATTTGCTAAACAAATGTTAAGAAAAATCTAGAATTATTTTCCAATTGCTAACTTATTTCAATGTGCAATTAGTTTTACGAATTTATTTCTTTTTTTTCGATATATAATTGAACATGAAATAACTTACTACTGCAATCAAGTAGAATTTTCACATAATTCGAATTTCCTCGACTTCCCGAACTTTCCTAATGTTCCATTGTTCCAACAATTGTTTGTGTATATATGTATATCAGAAACAAATGGATTGCAGGCATTGCCACAACAGTCGTCGTTCATCGATGTAGCTCGTTTCGTCGAAATCATTATCATTTTTATTGTCATTCACGTTAAAAATGAGGTAATTGCGAGCGCGGAGAGAAAGTGCTTTTTAACAGAATTTTATTGACTTCACGAATGTCCGCCCGCTGAAGTGCGTGATAAGATAAACGATCAGCTGTTCGCATTCTCTCATAATAATAATAATCGTTTCGGAAAGGAAATAATCAACTGATTCGTCTGTCAAAATCACGTCAAAACTAAATCATGCTCGAATGATGTACAAATAATCTATGGCGTTTGGATAAAACGCATGATAAAAACATAGGAAACGCATAAAACTTATCATATTTTTCCAAAACACGACGGGTATTATTTCTACAGAAAATGACAAATATTCCCATTGAAATATACGTAAATGTCGAATAAAAATGGATTATATTGAATATAATTGAAACATAAATAAAATTCATAAAATAGCCACATGTATTTATTTATAGGGAGAATAATTTCGATTTCCCAAAATCATGCACGCACGAGCACAAAAAAAGATTATTCGTATTTCGGTCGAATGATAAAATTACGAAATATTTCAATAATGAGAGGAACAACACACGTCGGGTCGGTGTGACCCATAAAGAAAAGAATGGTGTTACATTGCGAAAGCAACGATAATGGCACACGAAGTAGGAAAGTCGGAAAAGAGCTCAAATGTCTTTTCCTTTTTCATTAAAAACGCACCAATAATTAGTGCATAGCGGAAATGTAACAAAGCGTGCTGGTACTCAACACGAAAGAAGACAAAGACTTTGCGTTGTGTGGTGTGTGTTGCTAGTGTGTGAATTCAGAAAATGACTCGAAGCAGCAGCAGAGTTCGTCGCAATAATTTTTCTATTTTGTGGTGCGATAAGCGGGCGAGTTGCCTGAACAGTATTTTTTTCCAAGGTTGAACATAATTGCGCGTAGCAAATGTAGGACGCGTAATCACGATTTGACGAGCAATAAAATTGTGAGAATGGCCGTATGGTCAAGTCGTTGTAGAGCGGGGACCGGAGCCAGTCCAAATTAAATAAGAAGAAGAAGAAAATTATTGTGAGGACAATAATTAGAGGGAGTTCACAAGTTATTATATTGACGATCGATCAGTTGCTTTTATTTTAGTGTTTTTACACAAACGAAGTTAAGAATGGATCCCAGTGTCGGTGGTTGGCGTCTCTACACTTTCATCGAACCCCCCCTTTTTTTGTATATTTTTGCTCAAGCACTTGGTGGTAAATTTTGAGTTTTTTTGTTTTTCTTCACTAATGGCGAACGATCTTGTGGACTTGATATTTTTTTTCTTATTATTTTAGGATCTGTTATCACCGATCTCGTAGTTTTTCGGACCTGCGAATCCATGCATAGCGACGATAAAAATATCTGTGATGTTCTTCATACCGATAGCCAAAGCCAGGATGCTTTGAATTTAGAGGCAGAGGTACAACCTCACGCCTCGTATATTCTCATGTGTCAATCTCTTGTCTATGGCATTGTGCCTGCTTTTATGTCCTTTTTTCTTGGACCCTGGAGTGATAAGTACGGCAGAAAACCCCTGATGCTTGCTGGATATGGCGGTGAGCCACACTTTCTTTTCTTAATTTTCTAGCGCAATGAGAATTTTTGCAATTAACATTTTCTCAGGCTCCGCCATTAGTTTTTTGCTATGGACAATTCTTTGCACTCAAACCATGGATCCTTGGTTATATTTGTTGTGTTCATTGCCTCCGGCTCTGTTGGGTGGAATGAGTGGTCTGTTCTTAGCAAGTTTTTGCTTTATTACGGATATCAGAAGCGAAGAAGATCGTGCATGGCACTTGACATGGTTACAGGCGATGATTTCTGGAGGAGTATTTTTGGGCACGTTTGTGGGTTCTGCTCTTTTCAAGGTATTCGGTTACTCTACGGTATTCAGTGTTGCTTGCGGATGTTCCACTCTTGCGATGCTCTACGTTATTTTCTATGTTCCTGAAACCGTGATTAGAACTGAAACACAGGTGAGCAAAATACAAAATTTGTACAATCCAAAAGAAATGCAAACGATTCTGCAAAATCATTCAGGGAAATTATGATTATTACTTTTTTTTAGCAACGTTGGTGCAGTCTTTTCGACGTCTCTTTGGTCGGAGACATGTTCGCCGCTTGTTTAAGGAAGCGTGATGGTTTCAGTCGCGTTATCGTTTGGTCCTGCATAACTTGTTTATCGTTGAATGCTCTGGCGATACAAGGAGATTATGGAATTGAATTTTTATTCGTGAGCGCAAAATTTGGTTGGAACATCAGTGACTATTCGTCGTATCAGGCAGCTTCCATCGTATTTGTAATTACTGGAACGTTACTCGGGGCTAAATTCTTTCGAACTTTTGTGGATAAAGGTTAGCACAATTTTCCTAATGATCATAATTTTCTACGAATTACTAGAGTTTTTTTCTTCATGTATGTCAAAATTCAAATTTAATGATTTATAAACAACCAAACATTATTAATTTCTAAAGCGCCCAAAAAAATTAGGGTCCCAAAGCAATTTTTATTCAAGGTAATATATCGAAAGAAAAACGACGAAATATCAAATACGCCTTATTTATTGGTATTTTTAATCGTTCAAAATGTAACTCCGAATGGAAAGTATTAACTCGAAATATTCAATTTGCAGACATGTTGGATATGAGAATCGCAATAATTGCCAACATTTCTGCTTTCGCCAGTGCCATGACCGAATCACTGGTAACGAGACCATGGCACTTGTATTGTGCCACCGCACTGTCTTCGTTCAGAGGATTATTAGGGCCCGTTTTACGTGCCATATTGTCGAAATCTGGACCACCTCAAGATACCGGTAACGCAGAGCAAAACTACTTCCACTTTTATTTCAAACTTCTCCAAACATTGTAACGTTTCCAGAAATGTTATTAATTTTTTTTTCAGGCAAAATCTTTTCACTCCAACAATCTCTAGAAGCGGTCGTACCACTCGCAGCATCCCCTCTTTATACGATGGTTTACAGGCACAATATGCCACCGATTTATCCATCTCCGGTATTTCTTATCTCGGCAGGAATATTTTCAGCCATACTTATTATCGTAATTTTAATAGACAGGGAACTATTGAAATCTAAAAATTCACAATATGTCAGCATCAACGAGGACGTTGATTGAGCTTTCGTTGCACGAGAAAGAAAAAATTATATTATTTAGTATTATTATTATTCTATTATTATCAACCCTTCGTAGCAACGTTGAAAAAAAAAAAATCATAACTTAATAGTCATATTTCGTTGTAATTAACATTGCATATTTTAGAATGCCTCGTAGACAAGAAATCCGAATAATGATATAGAAATTTCGAGAAAAAGAATTATTACATTTGAAAAATAGTTAAAATTTGAATTTTCTATTTTTCAACATTAATTTGCGGATGATACTTCTTACATATGGTGCTTTGAGATACAAAATAGCTTCAGTGTGACTACAAAGGGTTGATATAAAAATATATATTCTTCAATAGAATAAACGTTTATAATAATATATTTTTACTGTATTTTGATATATTATTATAGCAATTGAATGATATACATTATTTTCAGTGTAACAAAATGTTCGATACGTTTATAGTTTATGAAACTATGCGTTTTTTTTTTACAAATAACGTTATAGGTTCTATGAGGTTTTGATAACAGCAGAGTTACCTGATAAGCGATTTATCGATCGCAATTTTCTACGTACTGATCTGTCCCCAACAGAGCTGGAGGAATGTAAAATGAAAATTAATATCGAAATGCCTATTGAACGAATAACATTAGATTCAATACGAAGCTCAATAAGATTTTTCATCTGTGATACTAAGCAATTTTAAGATTAAGAAAATTAACAATTTGTATATTAATCGTAGTTGTAAATATTTACATTTTGTAATTTTGTAGAGCTTAATATTTACAAATTTATAATTCGAGCGATGGAAGATTTTGTATTTCAGTCTCTACGAGATTAAAAATATTCTAACGATAATTATCGCTGTTGTAAAATAAGAACTGTTCGTTTTATTTCCAAAAAATAATTCCCGTCTATGAAAAAAAACATCAACGTGATTTTATTACGTATTATTACGAAAAAAAATAATTGTTTATAACTTTGATAAAGATTAAGATAACCATGATCGTTTGAAGATAATACCGGAAAAAAATAACATCAGACGTAAATGCATGTAAACGCGAACGTTTATTTTGAAAAGTCAACTTAATTGGTAAAAGAAATGTTGTTATAAAAAATTAAACAGATATTCAATATCACTTTTTCAGCCTTGAAATTCGATAACAATGCCTCGGCTATCGGATTCTGATAGCTCACATGGAAACTTTACACTCATAAACAAACAGTCGTTCACGGGCACGTTCAGAAATCACAGCTGCTCCTGCCGCCGCCGTAGTCGGTATTTGACCATGTCAGTGCGAAACGGCAAATCTTTTTCGAGAATCTCTTGAAAGTAGTGAAAAATTATAAAACGGTGAATTATTCCTAAATAGTGAAAAATTAATGTTTTATTTTGAAAAATCTTTATATCGTATTTTCGAATGCTCATTTTGGTGCAACGATAAAAAGACATGCACGCTTAATTACTAATAAATCGTGAAAAAAACTTTACTAAATACTTTTTTTTAATCGTATTTTCAAATAATTTTGAATGCAACAATTGCAAATAAATAAAAAATGGAGTACAATAGGAATGCAGCTTTTAAGGGATGGCGCAGTTACGCTCTTGTTGAGCCGCCGGTAATGTTATACTTTTTTGGACAGGCAATCATAGGTACGACAATATTTTATGAACTTTGTTGGTAAATTTAATTGGTAAAATTTGGTAAAATAAATTGAAGTTGAGTTTTGAATATAATTATTATTGAATAAATTAAATTTTATCACAAGTGCTTTTCTCTTGATGACAAAGATGGAAATGCATTAACTCTTCAAATAATTGATTCAATATTATTTTTGAATAAATTTAATTATATATTAATGATTTTTTGTTTTTCTTTCACTTTTTAAGGTGCCGTTACTTCGGACCTCATGGTTTTTCGAAGTTGTCAAGCTATTTTGGGTGTTGACAAAGAGGATTGTGATATCCTGCACTCAAACAGTTCAAGCTTGGAAGCGATGAATTTGCAGGGAAGAATCCAGCCTTACGTTAGTTATATTCTAATGAACAAATCTTTTATCGATGGCTTGATACCAGCCATCCTTTCATTCTTTCTGGGATCCTGGAGTGACAAATATGGGAGAAAACCCATCTTGCTTGCGAGTTATTCAGGTGATATTTCCTCTTTACATTTAACTAGCTCTGCCCTCGGTTTCACTCACGTCTGTTGAGACAAATAGTATTAAACATAACAAAATAAATTGGAATGTAATCTCTTGTTTTTTCATGAAAAAAAAAAAAATATTGAAATGTTATTTTTTCTGTTTCTGAAAAATGTTATTTATTCTGTTTGAGACCTGTAGGTTGCGCCGTGCAGCCTACAGATCTCAAATCTCAACTAAAATCAAAAAATCAAATTTTTATTATTAAAATACATAAAGGGCTAAACCCCACTGTAACGGCCTCAAAAAATGCCTTTTTTCGACAATTTTTTTCGGGTGGAAGAAAAGGTAATAGAATAATAATATTCGGGGGAGTTATTAAGCATATATTTAACTGTACGACAAAAAATTATGATTGAAAAATATTTAAAAATGGCGACACCAGAGCCATTCCCGCGAGGCTTGTTGAATTCGAGGCGTTCTGCGGCACGCAGTGTAACTGGTGCAATTGTTGATCTGGAATAAAAAAAATAAAAAAAAAACACAATCTAGACACTCATAGCTAGTGAAGTACGTAGGGGATTTTAAAAATATTCATTTTTGTATTATTGGCGAGTGTTTGAATGAAGAGGTTCAATTTTCGACAGAAAAAAGGGGTAATTATTTGTTGATAAAAAATGTTTAAATGAACTTATCGAAAATTCCGTACGTATTTCACTTTGAAATGTTATTTTTAAGATATTGTCAAAAATTCAAATGAAAAAAATGAAAATTGTTGGAGTTATGCTGCGTGCCGTTTTGAAAAATCGTGTTTCGAGAAAAACGCGTTTAAAGTTTTGAAACGTGGTACTGAAATGACCGACGCGCTGGAGGAAGAGCCCGAAATTTCAATGAAATTTTTTTTTTCAGGTATAAATCTTTTTGCCTCATATTCAAGAGGGTTCAAAGTATATTTTAAGCCAATAAAAAAAAATCGATTTTTCGAAAATTCTACAGTGGTTTTACCCGTTAACCCTAGAACCCCACTACGGGATAATTAGTTACCCCACGAAAATGTCAAATTTCGTTCCCGAACAAATTTTGTTAAACCATTCCTTCCGTTTTATAGAATTTTCACCATTAAATATTTACCGAATGCGTCTTTATCATGCACCATTCTCTTCGTTATGAAAAAACGAAGAGAATGGTATGTAATTAAATCTTATTATCGTATACGAGGACTATTTTATGCTAAAGAGAAGATTGGGGTAATTATATTTACCTCAGTGTCGAGTTTACGTTGGAAAAAATAGATTGTGGGGTTCTAGGGTTAATACGCTTTGCGTGACGAAGAAAAAAAAATTAAAAATTTAGGACGATTTTGAAAAAAAATCACTTATTTTTGTATAAATGATTTTTTTTCAAAAAGTTTCTAAATTTTTAATTTTTTATTCTTTTTCAAAATAGTCGTAAATTTTTAATTTTTTTTCTTTCCGTCATGCAACGTGTATTGATGTATTTTAACAACAAACGTTTGATTTTTTAATTTTAGTTGAGAATTGAAACCTGTAGGCTGCACGGCGCAAATATGCTTCCAGCAGCTGTGGCGCCGCCATTTTTAAATATTTTAGTCTAAAAAAATTTGTCAATATACCTTACATCGTGCATTTTAAGATATGCTTTATGCTAATTCAATAAATTATTCCATCTCTTTATAAAAAAAATCTTGAAAAAAACGTACGTTTGCGTGACTTTCCCCCCTTAAACAACCTGATGTTTTTCTTTCCTAGAGAAAATTATTTGAACTTTTTTTTCGTTTGTTTGTTTGTACTTCACATTCTTGTAAATTATTTGTATGTTGAAGATATATTTAAAAAATTAAGGTAGTTGTTAGTTTTTTATTTTATAGGATAAAAACATTATAAAGCATTAGAAAAAAGTGGCTAACGTAAAGTTTGAATTTTAGAAACTACAAAGTCATTCACTTTTCCATCCTATCGCTGTATCTCTGAAAATAAACAGTCAAAATCTTAGTTTTTTTTGTTCAACAAACCTCGTTGTGTTTTTCGATAAACGAGAATTTTCTTAAAAAATCTATCGAAATTTGGTCCTTTCAAAATTTGGTAAGGAATCATGCAGTTGTATCCTCAAAATGGGCTTTGATTTTAAAAAATTTTTATAACAAAACCCTTCGGCGAGAAAACTACTTTGAAAGGGGACGATTGAAAAATCTTTAGATATCAATATAATTTTTTGAATAAACGATATTTAAAAAAAATTTCATGTTAATTGTCAAAATTACAGAATTACAAGCACAGTACTCCTGGCAATTTTATTGTATGCAGAAATTCAATTTTACTTCCTAAATCGATGATTTTTCTGAAACTGTCAAATATCGTTACAGGTTCAGCGATCAGTTTTTTTCTATGGTCAGTTCTCAGCTCGATGGAACTGAATCCCTGGTGGTATCTCATTGCGTCAGTTCCACCAGCTCTTGTTGGCGGATACAGCAGTCTCATTCTCGCAACTTATTGCTACATAACGGATATAACATCGGAAGGTGAGCGGGCCTGGCACATGACTTGGCAGCAGTCTGTCATACCGGCCGGTCAATTTTTAGGAAGTTTTGCTGGACCGGCGATTTACAAAAAATTTGGCTATGTGGGTGTTTTTGCGACAGCATCTGCGGGTGGTGCAATCTCGATGCTTTACGTATTAATTTTCGTTCCGGAAACCGTGACTGCAACTGGCGAACGAGTGAGTTTTATTAACGGGTTATACGCAGTTGCAAGGCCAAAAACAGTCGTTTTTTTACGAATTCTTTTCTAAAAGGGATTTTATTTGACAAATACAAGAAGTATTAATAAATGTAATGGTAGCTTTTAATTTTATATCGTCATTTTTTATTTTTAAAAATATTGATTTACACTGCTCCTGTAGACGATCTCCTGGAGGTTCTCCAAAAAAGGTGTCTGGCGGTGAGCACGATATCTCCGGTTTGAATTATTTAAAATAAAAAAACCAAAAAGATTCTATTAGTGAATAGATAAATCTAGGTATTGATCGAAGGAATAGTCGAAATGTTGATTTTTGACAAAATGACGGCTCCAAAAAGAAAAAATTCCAATTTTCGACCAAAATTTTTTCGTTGAATTGTTAAAACAAATAGAAATAATTATCGGAAATCTTATTCCTTCGATCAAAACCCAGATTTGTCTATCCACTAATAGAATCTTTTTGGTTTTTTTATTTTAGATAATCCAAACCGGAGATATCGTGCTCACCGCCAGACACCTTTTTTTGGAGGACCTCCAGGAGATCGTCTACAGGAGCAGTGTAAATCAATATTTTTGAAAATAAAAAATGCCGATATAAAGTTAGAAGCTACCACTAAATTTATTAATACTTCTTGTATTTGTAAAATCAAATCCCTTTTCAGAAAAAATTCGTAAAAAAACGACTTTTTTTGGTCTTGCAACTGCGTATAACCCGTTAAACGTGTAATAATAATAAATATTTTTTAACGAAAGAAAAATTAAATGGAAGGAAAATGGAGTGTGACTGATTTATCATGAATCTAAATTTTTCAGAAACGTTTGTGCAGCCTCTTCGATTTGTCATTGATCAAGGACATGATAAAAACTTGTGTGCAAAAACGCGAGAACACTAATCGTCTCATCATATGGTGTTGCATTTTGAGTCTCGCGATCATAATGCTTGTTGGTGAAGGAGAATTGAGCATTGCATATTTGTTCGCGAGTGCGAGACTCGGTTGGGGAATCGACGAGTATTATTTTTATCAAGCGATCGTTGTCCTTCTCACGGTTGTTGGTGCATTGGTTGGAGCCAAAGTCTTCGAATATTTCGTTGATAAAAGTGAGCATCTGTTTTTCGTCGTTTCCCCACAATTAATTTAAGATATTTACCTAAAAGAAATTAATAGGTTCTTAAATTAAAAGTCCTTAATTCTTAAAAATTTTGCACACTTCATAACCAGAAAGATTTTCGATTTTCTTAAATTCTCTAACCGTTTTCGATGTAACTAACATTTCTAAAAAAAAAAAATGATATTTTATTAATATTTATTTGCCGACCAGAATCAAATATCGCTAATTGCCTGAAATTTCTTAAATTCGTTAAATGCTTATTTGATCATGAATATTAAGGCATCTTCTCACTTTAAGCGCCTCAAAAATAGGCTGTTTTTGCGATTTTTTTTCGAGGATTTTTGCTTAAAATTATGGGATAAAACGGATCCTATGTAATAAACACATCTTTCAAGTACATGAAAAAATTTTTATTTTATTTTTTTAAACAATTATTATAATACATCAGTAGCATTGAAAAACCCGTGTAAAAATGTTATGGTCGTGGCTTGTTGATGGTATCTCCGAGACGGGTCGTCTGAAACAAAAAAATAAAACTGTTTTAGATTCAGTATGTCAGTGGCTATAGCGCATATCATCAGATTTTTGATATTCGCGAAAATAACAAAATGGCGCACGTTTTTCGAAAAAGTAAAAAAAAACCACGATTTTTTTGCAGTTTTTTGTAAAAAAAAAATTCTTAAAATCAAAATTTAAAAAATCTGATGATATGCGCTATAGCCATAACTATGAAGCATATGTCATTCAAATTTCATGACAATCGGCCGGATAGTTTCCGAAATTTCATCAACAAAGCACCGAAAAACCTTGTTTTGAGATAACTGCGTTTAAAGTTTTGGAGGGATCGCCGGGTACTCTCAGGTAGTCACCTAACGGTCGCCAAAAAATGTAGTTAGACTCGTCCGATCTTTATGAAATTTCGAGATGACATTTTTGAAGATATGTACTTTCAAAATTTAAAAAAAAAAAAAATCGATTTTTTTAAATTTCCAAAGTGAGAAGACGCCTTAATGATAAAGAAATCTTTGCAGGTATGGCGGACATGCTGATTGCTGTAGTTGCAGTAATTTCCTCGTTTGCTGGCGCGATCACCAAATCATTTACAACAAAATCTTGGCATTTTTATCTCTCCACCGGTCTCGCAATGTTCAATGGACTCTGTGGACCAGTTTTACGAGCTGCTCTATCAAAATCCGTACCACCTTCGGACACGGGTGAGTTTCAGATCAAAAATAAAAATACAAAAAATTGCAACTTTTAGTTAAATGCATGAAAAGTTAATAAATAAATTAAAAGTGGTTTTTTTTATATTTTAAATAAAAAGATTCAAATGAAGTGATTTGAAATTGGAACGAATAAGATAAACCGAGAAAAATGGAGAGAAAAAATGTTTCATTTTTTTTTACGTTATCGCTCTAAGCGCCGGGAAATATGCGCGAAAAATATTAGTTATTCAAATTCATCTACGTTTCCTCTATATTTTTCACACCTAACAATGAACTCGCCTCGACAAAAAAAAACTATAGAAAAGAATCGATAAAGTTTTTAAACAGAATTACCCTGAAAATTTTTGTTCGTTTTTGTAAACAGGCAAAGTATTCTCTTTCGAAACATCGATGGAAGCGATGATCGCGTTGGCATCGGGTCCTTTCTACACGATGATATACGCGCATTACATGCCACCGATTTATCCATCTCCAGTTTTCCTGCTCTCCGCTGGATTTTACGCTTTAATCATCATACTCGTAATAACGATAGAACGGAGGATAAAAAAGAATTTCCAAGGAGAACGCTAAAAAAGAAGCGGACTCTGGAATCGTCGAAAATTTAGACTGAAAGATATTAAAGTTTTTTTTACACACTAATTTTAAAATCCTGGACAATCCAGGATTCATAAAAAAATGTTTACACGTTCAGCAAATTTGTTTATACGCTCTATTTTTATACACTTTTGACGCTCTCGAATCGAGAACTGGAATGAAGAATTTATACTCAGCGTGAACTCGATCATTTTCACGAACGATGAGGTTGAAAAATCCATTTATATAATTAAAATAGAAACGAAGATTACGAGAGAAATCCTGAAGGATTTTGTAGAAAAAATAAAATGCAAAATTACAATTGATTGTACTAGCGGATGTCTGGTCAGCGAATTTGCACTTTTGCCTCTTAAAAACGATATCGATCGACTGGTTGAATCCGGTCGTGAATGTATGTCCTCGTTATCTTGTAATTCGTGGAATTTTTCACATTATTCAGCGTCACCGGATTCGTTCATGAGTGTGTCAAGCATATCGGTTTCGACTGGAGAATAGCATGAAATTTATAAAGGAAAATAACGAGAAATCCCACAGGATTTTGAAGATACAAAAAATGATAAGAAGGTACGTTACAATTGATCATAATAATCGACGTGGTCACCAGATTTGTAATTCTGATGCTTCAAAACCATTATCAATCGATTGGTCGATTGTTCGGGCGTCAATATGTCGTTGTTATCTCGTAAATCGTTGAATTTTGCACGTAATTGAAGGTCACCGGATTCTTTTGTTAGTGTGTCAAACATATCGGTGTCGACTGGACCAGGCGACCAATTGAGTACGTTGACCTCAGGAAATTCGGCGGCGAAAGTCTGCAAAGTGAAATTTCGTTGAATCAGAATCGAATAAGGGAAAAAAACGCGACGAGTTATTTATGTGTGAGTCTAAGTTAAGAAAAAAATATAAATCGGTAACTTTTCTGTGTGTTTTCTTTTGGAGTTATTGGAGAAAAGTTTACTTTTTCTTTTAATTTAAAAAAATGGTACACGGCTATGATCTGGCATCGGTAGGAAACGCCCTTAACAAATAAATGTCAGCATGATACCGGGGATGCCTTCGCCAAAAATCACCTACCAAAAAAAATCAAGTGAAATACACCAAACTACATATTAATATCTTTCGTATCTCGTTGCTGATTTTACAAGGATCGATTTTTGACAAAATCACCAACATTTCAACAAAAAAAATAGCTATTTCAGAAGGAAATTTTATTGGTTTTCTGTCAATAACTAAAAAAAAAGTAAGAGTCATTAAAAAAATCCTATAACACACTATTGTGTACGGAATGACCATGAAATATTTTAAGCAAATCGGTCGATCGGTTTTCAAAGTATTTCTGGTATCAGTTTTTCAAACCGTAATTTCTTTACAAAGCTGTATCACAGCTCGGTTTTTTAAATAGAAAAAATTACAAACTTTTGTCCAAATGTATTTTTTGCTTAAAAAAATTGTTTACCTCTTCTAGATGTGCATGCCACCTTAATAATGATACAGTAATTATTATTATTATTATTATTATTATTATTATTATTATTATTATTATTATTATTATTATTATTATTATTAATGATTACCTTGAAGAACATTTCTCTGGCTGCTTTTCCAGTATTGTAAAATCCTGACGATTTCATAGGCTCGATAGCACAAAGTGACGTAATGTTTATCACCAACCTTGCAACTTTGCTCTCGTTCGTGAATATTTTCATGAATACACTATTCAATATTATGGGCGAGAATAAATTGAGATCACAGTATTGTCGCCATTCATCGAGATCGTCCATATCTATAGTTTTTTTAGCAAGATCACCAATCGTCGCGGCATTGTGCACAATCACTGCTCTGTCATATTTTTTCACACCTTCAGTTCCCAAAGATTTTTCAAGAATTCCTATAAATAACGTGAAATAATTCACCATTAACCCCTAGCTACACATTATAACTTTTAGTACCTTACTTAGACACTACCGGTCTATTGGACCGACGAGTGTTATTGATCTATAACATTGTAAGAAACGCGTCTATTTAAGTTTAATTGTAGTGAAATCGAAACGCCAGACTTCGAACAATCCGGAGAAGTAGCCAGTAAAATCAAAAAGTCGTTTGATAAAAAGTTGTAACGTTTATGAAAAATATTGCTGTCGGTCCATTGGACCTCGTAGTGTGTAGCTAGGGTTAGCAAAGCTCTTTTTTTTACTCTGTACTATTGAAAGAAAAAAGTATTATTTTGTGCTTGGAATGTTTATTTTTGTACTTTTTTGTAAATTTTATTTTTTGTCAAAAAAAAAAGAACAGCACAAAGAATTCAACGACCAGAAATGTACTCGAAAACAATTTTGATTTATTCCCTACATTTGTTCGATTTTCTACAAAATAAATGGAAAGTTTTTAAATAAAAAATGGAGCAATGTTTAAAAAATATTCTTGTCAATAAAAATTGAATCTTTAAATTCGCTCGAAGAACAGAATAACTAAAGAAATTACCTTTTAATTCGTCTTTAGTGGCAACCGAAAGATCAACGCTTTCACAATCACACGTTACGCGTTTCGGCATTCTTTCAGCATTCTCGTACAGTTTTTCAAAGTCTCGCGCCAACAGGAGAATATGAGACCCTTTGGCCAATAATCGTGAAAATTGTTGTGCTATCTCAGCACCGATACCCCGACTTGCTCCGGTTATAACGAGAAAAACTTTGCCGGACAATACGTCAACCATGATTGAAGCCGAAAAAAGTGACTGACTTGCGCGATGGAAGAAAACAAACCGCGTGAAAGAGAAAAAGCCGGTACAAAAAAATCACAAAAAAAAATCGTAATTATTCAACGAAAAAATATTCGCAGATCCAACAGTTGTAAAGAGTTGCTACTTTTCTGAAATAAAAAATAAATAAATAAAACAAATGAAAATCGATGTCTCAATGTGCGATTTCAATAAAATAAATCATTTTATATTCGTTTTTCAAGCACGTGATGAAAAGCTGTTTTTGTTAATATTATTATTTATTTATTCTACTCTCGCAATTGTTTAACATTCAATATATTTATTTAATAAAAATTTTCTCACTTAGTTTTATCGTTACGCACTTTTGTTTCAAATGTTTTAATGATCTTTCTATTTTCCAGAGATCGGCGTAACAGCTGTCAGGACGGTTAGGATGACACTCTCGCTACTGCGTCTTTGAAGTTCCGAGTCCGCCCCACCTCTTACCCATTCGCCAAGCTTGAGAGATAGTCGACAACTTGCCGACAGCTATCAACAGTGTGAAAACGTCGAAACTGACACGGTTCCATTTATTTCGTAGCCGAGATAAATACGTGCCGAATGTTGGTACATTTATTAACAAGAATTAACACTATCGGTTAGTGGTAAAAATCATTATTCAACTATGCAAATTATTTAGTGATAACAATTTGCAGCCACTTTACCGATAAGATTTAGAATACTGTACAATTTTATTATGCCTTTTTCTATTTATGCAAAATGAAAATAAGTGTAACTTGAAAAATACAAGATTATTACACCGAGGTTTTCGTACCGTCAACCGTTTTGCATATAAATCAGGGGATTGTTTTGCATATAAATCAGGGGATTGTTTTCCAGTGTTTATCACTGATATTTTCAAAAACTGTTGGTAATTACAGTTTCTCTTTCGAATAAACGTACACTGACAATTAAATAAATAAGTAATGAACGAATGTGAAAACTCGAGAATAAACCTCTATATATATGGGGCATTCCATGCCAGTCCGTGACCCCGACCATTTTTGATTTTGTCCAAATTTTTTCATTTTCAAGTAACTACTGAAAGGAGTTTTCAGAAATTTTTTCAGATTTTTATCTCGACCCGTTTAAAAATAATGAATTTTTCAAAATTTCGCAAGAAATTTTTTTAAATGCTCATAACTTTTTCAACGTCCGAGATATCAAAATATAACAGAAGGTAATTTTTTTCGCCATGAATGATAGTTTCATAAAAAAAATACAAAAAAATTATCAAAAGTCAATTTCATATATTTTTTAGTTTGAATCCAAAAATATTTTTTTTTTTAACTTGGACCGTTTTGATTTCTTTGAAAAAATTTGCCATTTTTTTAGACATATTTTCACATGTCTCGAAAAATTTACAGCTTGTAATATCCATACCTTCTATTTTTTTCTCATTTTTTACCACGCGTAAACTAATCATAAAGAGTTGTTAATCCTGGATTATATTTTTTTTATTGTTTTTTTTTCCATTCATAATTCCATTCCTTAAGAAATTATGATTTCTTGAGGAATGAAATGATATGAAATTATTCCTCAAGAACCAAAAATTTTTTTTTTACAACTTGGGCCATTTTGATTTTTCTGAAAAAATTCACCATCTTTCACGACACATTTTTACACGTCCCAAAAAATCCGCAGCGTGTGATATCCATAAATTCTATTTTTTTTTTATTCTCTGCCATGTGTAAACCAATGATTATTAATTATTAATCTTTATTCATGAATATTTTTCATGCGGATTTTGTGGGACGTGTAAAAATGTGTCGTGAAAGATGGTGAATTTTTTCAAAAAAATCAAAATCGCCCAAAATGTGAAAGTAAATGTTTGGTTGAAAACTGAAAAAACATGGAAATCAATTCCAATATTTATTTATTAATTTTTTTCGTCCATAATTTCTTGAGGAATGGAATTATGAGTGGAAAAAAAAACAATAAAAAAATATAATTCAGGATTGACAACTAATAATTATTGGTTGACACGTGGTAAAAAATGAGAAAAAAATAGAAGGGGTGGATATCACAAGCTGTGAATTTTTCGAGACATGTGAAAATATGTATTACAAAAAAGGTGAATTTTTTCAAAAAAATCAAAACGGCCCAAGTTAAAAAAAAATTTTTTGATTAAAACTAAAAAAAAATATATGAAATTGTCTTTGATAATTTTTTTGTATTTTTTTTACGAAACTACAATTCAAGACGAAAAAAATTATCTTCTATTTCATTTTGATATCTCTGTTGCTGAAAAAGTTATGAGTATTTAAAAAAATTTCGTGCGAAAATTTGGAAAATACATTATTTTTAAACGGGTTGAGATAAAAATCTAAAAAAATTCCTAAAAACTCCTTTCAGTAGTTACTCGAAAATGAAAAAATTTCGACAAAATCAAGAATGGTCGGGGTCACGGACTGGCCGATTTGGCATGGAATGCCCCATATATAAATCTTTTGGCGAAAAAATGTTCGTCCGCTTATCAATCGAGATCCACTGAACCGATTTTGATGAATCTTCCACAAGAAGAAAGCTTCGCACTAAGTTGTGAGCTAAATAACAATCTGATTTATTTTTTTTTTTTACGGAAATGCAAAAAAATTTTTTTAATTATTTATACAATGTTGAACTTTAAAAATTCATAAGTAATTAAAAAATGTAGATAAAGAAAAAAACTAGTTGCGAATCTGAAGATAATTCGAAAACAAAGAGAATGAGTGGTGGCTGGGGTTCCAATTTTAAATAGAAAAAAAGTTACAGCTGTTTTAGTGAAGTGATGAAAAATTTGAAAATTTTGTTATTTTCAATATTTTATTGAGCAGCTTTCATTGGAGGATTTTAGTAGAAAAAAATTGCAAAAATTATGTGCAAAGTGGGAAGAGAATGGCAAATAAGAATTTAGGTTTCATATCACCTCGATATCTTGGTTCAATGGCTCATTGGCTCATAAATATTATCTAAAACGTTATAACGTATAAAATATAAAAAAAATAAAATTTTCATATTATTCGTACCGAAATTACTAAATTTTGTTAGATTAGTACCTAATTGTTAAATATCACATTTGCATTAACAACGATTTTTTTTGTCGCGGGCGAAGCCGCGGGAACAGCTAGAAGATAAATAAATGCATAAATAAATGAACAAATAAATTAATAAATAAACCAATGAATGAATAGACTTTCCCACAATTATATCGTTTTTCAGTTGTTTTGGGAATAAGAGAAAGAACATTGTTTTTCAAGCTGCGTTCTCAGGAAAATTTCGAAAATTGTATAATAATGCAAGAGTAATAGCTGCGAATTTCGATAACGAAAATTTTCCACGTCATTCGACTATTTGGAATGAAAAACAGTTTTCTCCCTTTTTTTTATTCATTTTTTTGCGTGGGCTTTGAAGTGTAATTCATTGGTAAGAAAAGCTTTTTAAAATGATTGCCCACGTGACCAAAAATACTTTTTTCGTCTTCAACTTCCACTTCGTTCTACAATTTTACGAAAAAATTCTTTTTTTTTAAGCCTTAATTGTTGGAATATTTGTATATTGTTTTTTTTTTCTTTTTTCATTTCTTTATATCAATGTCCATAAACTGAGACGAAAATAAGAGCGCAAGACAAAATTATATTTTCATTGTATTTAAAAAATGATGAAAATTTCAATCCCAGTGAAATTTTTTCGTCGAAATTGGTAAAATGTGTTTATTATCGAGTCTGCATTAAGCTCGAAATGATAAAATATTTCTCGAAAACGAGAGACAGAACAGTCTGAATGGTGCCCTCGAGCCACGCCTTCTCAACCAGTTTTACAGTTCCCACTCCTTGTGTCACAATTCGAAAGCAGAGATCAACACCTTTCGCACCGTGAAAATTTTCTAAATGAATTCGTACGTGTGTTTCGCGATAATTTATAAATGTTTTATTCAAAATCCATTTACAATGATATAAAAAAATGGGGAACACAAAAAATAAACACAAGAGAAGTAACCTTGACTGTATAGACTATTTCGAAGATGTAGTCCGAATGAGAATCGTTACAATATTAATTAGGAGATCTGTTCAATCACGTTGAAATCCTTTTTGTATTTTTATTTTATTTTATTTTTTTTTTAAACGGAGATTCCGCGTTTGTTAGCTTCGTTTTGGAACTTGCTCCTGAACTCGTTATTGGGGTCGTATTTCGCAGCGAGTTTGTCCCAAATTTGGGGACGCTATTAAAGAGAGAAAAAAAAACAAATCGTTTAAAATACAAAATTACACAAAAACAAATTGTTGTAAAAAATCGTATGAATCATTAATTTGCATATTGTTTCCTAGTTTTATTCGCTTATATAATCTTCCCGAGGACGTCAATTTTATTGCCAAATTACGATCTCAATCTTTAGAGCCATTTTTTTTTATACAACATTTTTTTATTCGTATCTAAAAATTCACGAAAATCTAAAACTTCCTAAATTTCAATATCATTGCAATATTTGTATGGAAAATAAATTATCGTTTGTGCCAAACATAATTGAGTCGTAACTTTTTGTATTTTATTCGACTATTCGTAGCAATATTGAGAAATTTGGCAAATGACAAAAAAGTGTTGCATAAAAATGTTTTTATTACGAGCGTTCCAGATAATTTTATTGCGGTAAAAGGATCAGGAACGTTGCGTTAAATCGTGAAAGTTGAAATGCAAGTTGGGAAGAACATTCGCAACCAATGTTCGCTCTGTATTAGTCAGAGAATGCATGCGTAAATGCAGTTTGAATTGGGACGAATCGCATAACTCGAGAGTCTGAAGTTACTCGTACGAACTGTCGTTTGTTTTCGTTTTTTGTTATTATTATTATTATTATTATTTCATTATTATTATTTTATTATTATTTTGTTTGCTTTCTTTTTTAACGACTTTAAAATAAGGAAAGGTGAACGTACCTCATTTACTAGAAACCGGATGACCTTCTCGCTACCGGCCTTCTGTTTTTCGCTACATTGGGCGCAACCGGTGGCCAGAGCATCGGGCAGAGATTCTGTAAAATGAAAAAAAAAAAAAAAAATTTCTTCAAATAAGTTGCTTCGAAATATTTTGAAAATGAAAAATTATGCAAACATTTTTTTTTTACACGAATAGAAAAATAAAAAAAAATCGTTTGTAATTGCAGAAAAAACAAACTTACTCTTCAACTCTTTACCATCGGGAGTACATTTTCCAACCTCGAGAAGACAATTGACGTAATTATTGAGAAGGCGAGTACTTGTGAGAATTTGGTCGACGTCGATGTTGTCGTACTTTGTGGTAAAAGTACCTTGAGCAACGACGCACGCCACAATGGCGAGGAAAACAACGGCTATCTGGATAAAAAAAAAAAACACAATTATGGAAGAAACCAAATAGACATCACAGGCCGTAGATTCCGGTTTAAATGTGAAGGAAGAAGTTTTTGAAAAGTCTTGAAAATTCACGAGTCACAAAAAATATACTAAAAAGAATAAAAGCCCATAAAATGAAAAAAAAAAAAATGAAAATCTTTTACAAAAAACTTCTTTGTACGAAGATTAAAAAATCAGCGCACTGGAGAACAGTTTGATATTGAAATAATTGTTTAACAAGCACAAATCAAAGTTGACAAATTTCGTTTAAACCGACGAAATCTTAATAGGATTTTAAAATGTAAAAAATAAAAATTTTCGAGTGATTGTTTGATGAAATTCACAGAATAACAAAACTTTGCGAAAAATTTGAACAAAATTTTGTTAATAATAAATAATCTCACTTTTGTGTATCTAAAATTTGATTTATATCGTCACTCATTTTTTTCAGTGTACCTCATTAAACTAACACACTTTTAGAATTTTACGATTTAACAATTAAAAACTCGCGTACGGTTGATTTTGTTAAAAAATTTGAAAAAAAATGGTGATTTTTGAAAAAACTTGGAAACTTGTACGTTTAGAAACGACGGTGAACCGTGAAAGTGCAAAGTCAGTATACAAACGCGAAAGTTAAGAATATAATCACTGTTTTTACTCTCGATGGATTTTTCGATGTTTTACCTTCATGTTTGGTGTGTAAGGTGACTGCGAAGTTAAGAAACTGATGCTGGAAAGCTACGAGATCTGGCTCTTTATACCCAACGGATGTCCAGAGGAATCCTAATTCCCCGAACTCTCTCATTCGTGGTCCTACACTCGACTTTTACACACGCACACACGTAAACTCGTTAAATATATTTAAATCGCTTTGTACAATATTTGCGAGTTTGACCATTGCTTGCACGCTTTATTATTTGTACTAATATTTCGGAATACTAATGAGATGGCCTTTCTGAGGATTTGTACGCACGTGGACGAAGCAATAATACATTATTCACTTTGTATTTTTCCTCTCGAATTTCGTGCTAAGTATTTTTCCATACATGATCCCGAGAAAAACAAACGATTAGATTCTCTCAGTAATTTCGAAATTTTAGGTCTTAAAGAAATATCTCCAATTTTTTTTAACTTAATTAACTGGGTAAAAAAATGAGAAGGATTAATAAACAAAAATAAAATCGACTTCAAAAAAGACCTGAAAGGCTAAAAAATGAACATATTCAAAGCCAATTCGGATTTTTCATTGTATAATGAAATTTTGAAGTTGGCACGAAATAAATTTTTAAGGCGCACCACTAGTGTGACTACCCAAAAAAAAGGTGATTTTCGGGAATTTATTGAAAGAAAAGTATTGCATCGAATGCTTTGTAATTTCGAGGATATATTTGTGTATAAATTATGTATATACAGTAATTTTTTTTGTATGAAAATATTCAATTTTCAGCGACTTATGCGCCGTCTCCCGAGTCTCCAAAAAAAAAAAAAAAAGCTCTCCCACTGTTGTAGTGATTGCGGCCTTCAGAGTGCCTGAAATCAAAAAATAAAAAAAGTCCGTTAACGGACAACACCACTGTGACCCCCTATTTTTTTCACATTTTTCAAGAATTTTTTTTGTGGGAAAAAAAAGAGATATTCGAAAAATTTTTTTTGGGTTTTGTTCCTTGTTTATTAATGTATCAAAAAACATTTTTTTCACATTTTTCACACCGCATGGTGGCGCTGGAGAAACTCTTGCGTCATCTCCGCAGTGGTTCGCGGCACGCAGCAGAACTCTCTTCAACGTCGATCTGAAAAAAAATACCGAGTGTTTTCGTTAATAATATGATATTTTGAAGAGAAGTACATAGGGATTTGGAAAAATATTGATTTTTAAAAAATAGGCACGCCTTTGAAATTAAAGAATGATTTTTGAGCAAAATTTCTCGTCGAAAATGGGCTATAACTTTTATAATTATTGAGATATCGAAAAAATCTTATGTACTTCTTTAGATAATCTACTTTTATTGATACAGTAAAAATTTGAAGTCGATCGGATAAAAATTGCTCGAGTTCTGCTGCGTGCCGCACTCAAAAAAGTGGTTTTGAGAAAAACGCGTTCAAAGTTGGGACCCCGAGCGTCGCGGACCGCTGCACCGCTCCACAAAATATTCAATATCTACGAAAATAATTATTTTTTCGACCTGGGTCCAACGGCATTTCAATCTTAAAAGTATTTTAGATTTTTTAAAATGGTTTTCAAAAAATCGATTTTTTGAAGCCGTCACAGTGGTGTTGTCCGTTAAACTAGAAGGTATTGCCTGTACAATGACGCAGGATTGTGAAAAAAAAAATAAAATCCAACAAAATGGCGGAGTTTTGAAAAAAGTTCCAAATTACGCTTAAAAATCTGATCGGTTTTTGCATGGCAAATTGACATTTTTTATCTAATCGAAAAACTGGAGGGTCATTGTACGAAGAAACAAATATTAAATACACTAAAACAAGATTCAACTCGATCGGATGATTTGTATTCGAGTTAGGACTGCAGCAAATTTGAAAAATGTCGTTTTGAGAACAACGCGTTGAAAGATAAAAATATTGATTTCATTGTTATAAATCGATAAATATCATACCTAGAGCTAATCTGCTATTCCAGGCCCATACAAATCACCTTCCTCTTCTTCGAAAAACACCTGCGATTTTTTGAAAGTATTACACTAGTGGTGCCCCTTAAAAAATCCTTGTTACAATCTATCGGCAATTCGAATGCATCAGAATTTGTAGTTTTAGTTTTTATGAGTAGAATATTTCAATATTTCATCTTTTTTTTTTAAGGTTTTGGAAAAATGTAGAAAATTTCTTCAGATTTTTCAAATATGATCTCGAATGTTTTTGTTATAAGAATAAATTTTGAAGTTGGGTTCTGATAAATTAAAAAAAAAAAATCCTAGTTACAATCTATCGGCAATTCAAATGCATCACAATTTGTAGTTTTAGTTTTTATGAGTAGAATATTCCAATAAATATTTTGTCTTTTTTCGGAGGTTCTGGATAAATCTATAAAATTTCTTGAGATTTTGCAATATGATCTCGAGTGTTCTTGAAGTTTTTTTCTTTCTTTGTTTCGGCTACGGCTCGGCCTATTCCTTTATTTGTTGGATTTCGAATGATGGTGATAAATTTTATAATTCATTATTTTACGTTTCAGCCCTGATCAGGACGCTCTTCAGAACTTTTATTTTTTTATTTTTATTTTTTTTATCTGCGGAATTTGAATTATCGGTGATTGTACATTTTCCATTTACAAACATTTATAAGCTATATATTCTTGAAGTTTCCCCTTCGTCCTGTCTTTTTCTATAAATTACTAAAAATTTATTATTTTCAAAAATACATTTTAGATTATATTAAGATTTTTCATTTCTTTTGCCACCAATTTTTATTTTCTTTTATCTAATAAGGGTTCCTATATTGACTTACAATAAATTTGATGTTTCCTTTTTAGTGTCGTTTTAATTTTTGTAAAAAAGTTCATTTTTCGAAGAATATTTTATAGTTTTTCATTTTGAAAAATCTCAGACAAGAAAACGAAATTTTGAGTCCTTAAATAAAGTTGTGAAGGCACCATCAGATCGTGAAAAAATAAATACAAGACGAGCTTGTGAGTATCTTTTTTTTTTTTTGAAGGTGAAAAAAAGATTCATCCAAATTGGTGAACTTGATGAAAAGTTATGGATGAGCGTACATGAAAAAAATGTACGTAAGTCGAGCAGAGAATCTCGTCCATTTTGGAAGTGAATGAAAAAATAAATTTTTCATATTTTTGACAAAACTTATTGTCCACGCCGATAGGATTTTTTTGCAATTTAGTGGAAGTTTTTTTTATCAGGTTGAAAAATCAAAATCTCACGATACCGAGATATTTTCAATAATTGTAACTAATTTACAAAATATTTATTAAATTATTTATCGTTGTTTTTCTACAGTTTTGTCAAACTATTTTGGCAATTATCTCTGAATTTTTTTCAACGATACTGGCATTGGCTGTGCGTCTGGTACGAAAGAAAAGAAAACAAAAAATAAATGTATGGCAAATTGAAGAATCTCGGCTTTAGTCATTTTAATGAGTTCGTCGGTTGAACGAAATATGAACAAGAGAGTTTCAAGTTATACACAAATTTGCGTAGGTAGATTGATGTTCGTGCATCATGTGTAACAGGTCTATTCGACACACCCAAGTCCACACGAGAGCACGTAATGTACATTCTTATGTTCAACTTGCGTAGTCCTTTATGGAAATGAGCTCCAGACTCTGTCGCAATTGCGGCAGAAAAACAATTCAAAAATTGCTGGAATGTTTCGTGAAAAAAATCGTTTTTCCTTATACCAAATCGATTACATTCTGAATGAATAATTCGTTTTTATACGCTATTAAATCGAAATTTATACAATTTCATTTTCCTCGTGTTTTTTTTTGTTTTCGAACCTGTTGCTTTGAAGAAATATTCAAGTGGTCGAAACGGTTTTTGTTAGTTTTACTATTGTGACTTTTGATTTATGTATATTGATGATTAATAGATAATTTTTTGTTTCAGGCAGGAAAAAAGGGCATGACGTGGATAGGTTGAGTTTTTTATTTTCTAAGCTCAGATTACTCACTTGATTCTTAACTAGAATGATAATGCGAAATGATACGCTAGTTAAAAATTCTGGCATTTTTTCTTCAACGCGTTTTTTAAGGGGGGGGGGGGGGGATCCTGAATCAGAACGCTGAAAAAAGGCTAATTTGTGAGACATTTTTTCTCGGCTCCGATGAAAGTAAACTTTTCGAAATTTTTGGGCTATTTTATTACACATTTTGACAATGTACAAAGAAACATTTTTTTAATACGAAAAAAAAAATTTTTAATGTACAAAAAAAGTTTTATTGCAAAAAAGAATTTTTTTGAATACAAAAATATTTTTTATATTTCATACAAAATATTCTAAAATGTTTAGAAAGCCCCGACGTTTCATCGGCGTATGATGCAGCGTACGTACTTTTTGTTTGAAACAAAAAAAAACACCAAGGGTCTTATAAATTTTTGTATAATTACCTTTTATGGGAACTTGGGAGGTTTTTTCAAATAAATTGTATTTAACGTTCCGAAAGAATTGAGTCTAAATTTTTCTGGGCACATCGTAGCTTTTTTTCAAGGTCTCACAATTTGTTTGATTTAAGATATTTCAAAAAATCAGGTTCCCATAGAAGGTAATTGTATGAAAATTAAATTTATTTATTCCATTTTTTGCTCCGGATAAAAATAGCACGATACATTGGACGCCTAATGAAAAACCGGCGTCGGTGTAAACATCGAAACATTTTGTAGAAAAAAACAATATTTTTTCGTGGACTATTGGAACATGAGGAAATATAATCAATATGTATAATAGATGTAAGCGTGGTTTGTCCGTGCGTACCGCTATAACTCCGCAACCCATCCCCGCAGGCCCATGGAGGTTATATAGTTTGGTAGCCCTCCATTTCCCATCCATGAAGAAGGTTTCGGTTTGGAACTGTAGGGATTGGGTTCGAAGATAAGGGTGTCAAAATAGGGAATCGAACCATTGGACTTCTCATAGGAAGTCGGTGAAGCAGCTGGGAATCGAGTGCCGAAGTAACCGAGACTGACCAGAATGTTCCTGAATGTTCCAGAAGATTCCAGAATATTCTAGAATGTTTTCGATAGAATGTTCTAGAATATTGGAGAATGTTCGAAAATGTTTTAGGATGTTCCAGAATGTTATAGAATTTTCCAGAAGGTTCGAAAATGTTCCAGAATGTTCAAGAATGTTCCAAAATACTATAGAATCTTCCAGAAGGTTTGAAAATGTTCTAGAATGTTCCAAAATGTTGGAAAATGTTACAGAATGTTCCAAAAGGTTCGAGAATGTTCTAGAATGTTACAAAATCTTCCAGAAGGTTCTAGAATGTTCCAGAATGTTCGACAATGTTCTAGAATGTCCCAGAAGGTTCTGGACCTTCGAAGGAACTTCCGGTTCCAGAATGTTCCAGACGGTTCTGGACCATCGAAGGGAATTCCTGTTCCGGAACGTTCGAGAACGTCCTAGAATGTTCTAGAAACCGGAAACGGAAGTCCAGAATCTTCTGGAACATTTTTCAATGTTACATTATCCTATTGTGGTGGGGATATGTTACAACTCAGAAGGCTATAGGCGATGGCAAGACGCATGCGTCAGTTTACTTTTGGAAATAAAAAGCAGTTTTCTTTTACTAAATTAAATACAACTGTATTGAGAATATGATAATTTAGTTTAGCTTTATAATTTCTGTATTTAATGGTTCATCATTTTATAGGAGATGGCTGGCTTTGTCCGAGCAAAGCGAGGGTGACTCCAGCTAGTCAAGTAATATAAGAATGTATATGATATAAAACGATATGATTAATACATATATAGATTAACGCGGTCGTCTAGTGTGAAGGCTGTTTTTTTAATGCTTTTTTGGGGATTTTTTTTTGACAAACCATTAAAATAAAATAATTTATAAATTGTATATCATTTTTATCAACATTTAAACAAACTTTGTGAATTTTTTGAAGTCAATATATTGAATATAATCGGAGATACACCGCCCAACAGGAACACAAAAAAAGAGGTGCTCCACTGCTGCCATAATTCCGGCCGTTCTGCTTATCTGAAATCAAAAAACCAAACGCCATTCCAATTGTGAGACTTCAGGCTCTACATGGAACTAAAATAAAGTCAGAATTCCAAAAAATAATGTTTTTTTACGCTTTAGAAAAAAAATTCAATTTTTCGCACTTTTTTTGGGGTCTATTTAGCTGCTAAAAAAGAAAACTAACCAAGCAACCTTAATTATTTTAGTTCAACTTATAGTTATATATGTACTAAAGATGCTGTATAAATTTGAGCAGAATCAAGTAACTAGTTTTTGAGATATCATGGCAGCAGTTTGAAAAAATCGTGTTTTGAGAAAAACGCGTTTGAAAGTTATTGTATATAATCACGCGCTCCGTATACCTGCTCCGGTTTACGGCTGTAACTATTCAACGGCTTTGAATTTCGAAAAATCCTTTTACCCACATCTTCTACACATGTTTTAGATGTGATTTATGAAAAAAAAATCGATTTTGTTGACCTGACACACTAGACGACCGCTTTAAGAAAGAGAATGCGTGAGGTCTCCCTAGAAAGGTTTATAAAATCGTTTACACAAAGTAAAAGAAACAAGAGACGCAGGGCCTTTTTGTTCTTGGACTTCGAGTCACTCTTTTCAGCCATTTCACCGATCAATTCTTCGACAGCTCTCTTTTAGTACAGACATAGAAATAATAAATTGAATAATTGCTCTGCTTAAACTTTGTGTTTTATTTCACGACCTGTACGCTATAATCGAATATGAACAAAATTGGTTTGCAATTTTGAAAAATGGAACAAAACCCTCGAAAAATTTCAAAAAAATTCGTTCTTTTTAAACCGAGGAATAAAATTGGAAAAATGGGTTTTAATGTTCTAGTTCAGGTTCCCCGTCTAATGTTGACTAAAATTTTTCAAAACATCGGCAGTTTTCAAAACATTTTTTCCATCGACCACTCCGTTGTAATAAATTGTATTATTTTTATATATTAAATTTAATACTTCGAAATCCATATATTTTTTCGAAATTCTCATATTTCTAAATCAAAAACATTTTTCGTATAAACAAGATTCTTTCACGCATGTGGAGTATATATTTTTATCCGCATTTTATTTCCACCATCATTCAGACTTGCAAAACGCATTGGTGATAAATGTTGTAACTCCAAAAATAGTGAAAAAAATGAAGCATAACAAAAAAGCTCTTTATATCATGAAGAACTCGTTCGAAAATTGTCAGTCTCTTTTTTTACATCGGGGCAAAGCCCGAAGACCAGTAGGTCGTAAAAACAAGAAAAAAATAAAATGATTTTGGGATTCCCCGATCGTTCCAGCCAGCTTCAAGTTAGCCTGAATAAAATAAATTTAAGCATCCCGAGAGACTGGATTTCCATAAGTGAGCCGCTGTAGTTCGGAAATAATAAGGAAAAAAAAGTCAACCAGCTGGCGATGAATCACGAAGATTTGCCGACCTTCAACAGCAAATACGAGTTTGACGAGAGCAGGCGTTGGGGCTATTATACCATTGACCTTCTTCCTTGGATAACCTCGAGGGGGGAAAAAAAACAACAACAACAGAACTTGGCGGACGAGCTCGTAAAACTTTCCGTCATAGGTGTACAGATTTTTTTCTTTCTTTTTTTGTTTCCACGTTCGTATTTGTTACTCGAGTGCGTTGGCAAAAATGTGAAAAACGATTCGAATGAATATATTTATTAAATATATTTGGTACAGCTTACCTATAAACGTTGTATTTTTTTTTTCTATTCAGATTTTCCCATATCGAGGTCGATAACCCAGTAACTGTGATAAAAAAACAATTAATTTATTAACAGCTCCAGAGACCGAAACGATGACAGGAGTTTTTTTATGTTAAAAAATATCGAGTATCAAGCATGGAATTCCCAGATCTTTATGGTTACGTAAATCGGTGTATTATATAAACGAATTGGAAATAAATTATACGACTTTTCTTACCTTTCTAGAAGAATTCCTTTCCGTTATTGAGGTGTCAGGCAAGCGAAACTACGACTCTGAAAAAGGAACAATCAATCAAATATTAAATTATCGATATTTTTTTATCATTACGGTTAAAGCATCTTTTTTTTTTTAAATCAGAGTAGCAAATATGCTAATCACGACATTCAGAGATCTCGGTGGTTGCTATATCATCATAATTGTTTAAGAAAAATAATCATATCGTCAAAACTTGAGAAAAAATTTGGTTTCTATTAAAAACGAATTCGATAAAAATCATAAAACTTTTTTACCTTTCTACGAGAATTTCTTTCCGATATTAAAGGAAGGTTCTCATTAAGATCGACCAAAAAATCAATTTTTTTTGCATTTTTTTGATAGTTCATGATATGTAAAATATGTTCTCAAAACGGTTTGGCCGAAAACAATTTTATAAAAAAGATATAGCATCAGAAGGGGACCCACCTTTTTACATGAAAATTGACTTCGCGCGGTAGCACGTCTTTGAAATTCTTTGAAATTCGCACCTGTATGACCATACTATGGTAAGTATAGCTACCAGATGTCGAAAGATATGCCATGACTGTGAAATATTGGGAGACGTGCCTCTATATATTCTAATTTTTAAACTCGTTTCCGGAAAAATCATATTTTTCAAATCTGTCTCCACAATATCTCAAAAAATACTTGATGGATCGACTTTTTTATTTTTATTTTAAAGTAGATTAAATTTATTGGAGTCTGAACCTAAATGCAAGTGATATTTGTTGTTGTTTTTTTTTTTATAGTACTTTTACGAGCGACAAAAACGTGAAAAAACGCTACCGACAATTGAAATGTCCGCCATTTTTAAAATTTTTGACTTTTTATTGATATTATAGGTTTAGGCTCCAGCAAATATTATATAATTAATAAAAAAATTTGGTTTTTTGATTTCAGATAATTTTTGAAAGTGCTACGATGGAGACTGATTAGCCACCTTTTTTCAGACGGTCATATTACAGCACGTATAAACAATTTATATGACTCTATTTTTTACTAAAATTTTTTTTTCTGTACCTTAAGACTTAATAAATAAGTGTCAAAAAACTTCAGTTGTTTATTTACTTTGGTCTATGGAAAAAAAATTCATGAAATTCACCTTACTTTTCGGTCGCTTGATGAGAACCTTCCCTTAAACTGCTAAGGAAACGAGAATTTGCAACTCTGAAAAAGAAATAATGAAATATCAAGTTATCGATATTTTTTAATCATTACGATTAGTGGCTTTTTTTTTTATCAGAGTAGCAAATATGCTAATCACGACATTCAGAGATCTTGGTGGTTGCTATGTCATCATACATATTATTCGAATAATTGTTAGATTCCAAAAATTGATAATTTCGTCAGAACATTAAAAAAGAAATTGGATAACAAAAAAACAATTACGACTTTTCTTACCTTTCTAGAATTTTTTTCCATTAATGAACTATCGTACAACAGGACTCTGTGATTCTGAAACACAGATCGGTGGATTCGATTAACGAAACTCTCACACTTGTATATTTTTGAGTATAAATAAAAAAAAAAAAAAATTGAAATTGAATCAGAGTAGCAAACATGTTAATCACGACATTCAGAGATCTTGGTGGTTGCTATATCATCATAAATGTATTTTGGAAATGCAATTGAACAGTTGAAACTTGTTGCAGTATTTGTTATTTTATATTTAATTTTTTTAACCATTTTTGCTTACCGCAGGTTTAAAACTCATTAAAAATAATGATTCTTACCTTTTGAATGAGAATTACGCTCGTTAGAACAGAAATCGCCAAATGGGAGCAACATCTTTGTGTGATTTTTCGTTCAATCCAATAGTCTTTGCTAAAACCAGAAAAAAAAAACTGAAATTAAATTTACGTTTTATAGGAAATCGCAAATCTGATGAAATTCGAGTCGAAAATCAGTTATCAAATACTATAAATAATCATGGCACTCATAGATCTTGGTGGTTGTATATTTCATCACAACAAACTACTTATTAATATTGAAAAATGTTGATTAACAAATAAAAATACAGCTTATAAATTGAATAAATAAAGCTAAATTAAAAGCTCACCTTATTTCTGATCTACTGTCTCGTCCTTCGCCAGTCCTGAAAAAATGATGAACAGAAAATTTATAATTCGATTCTCTAAATGTTTATACATAAATTTGAAGTTTTTTTTATTAATTCAGTTAGCAAATACTATGAATAATCACGGCATTCATAGATCTTGGTGGATGCATATTTCATCACAAAAAAAATAAATAAACCGAAAAACTAACAATACGTAGAAAATTTCTTTACCTAATTCACTCAATTTCAACTTCCTCCAACGATCGATCATTCAGAAATCTGGTCAATCAATAGAATCTGAAATTGAAAAAAAAGAAGAAAACCGTTAAAAAAATTGGATTGGAGAGTTTGAAATAATTATGAAGAGAATATGATTGAGGTCAGTTAGCAAATACTATGAATAATCACGGCGTTCATAGATCTTGGTGGTTGCATATGTCATCATAACAAAAAATAAAATAAACTTAATAATTGAATTAATAATAAATTAATGAATTAAAAAATTAACTTAATAAAGGTAAATTTTGAGCTCACCTAATATCTAAGTTCGGTCCTCGTCTCTTTAGCAAGTCCTAAAACAATTATAAAGAAAAAACTGTGTTACAACTCGATGTACAAAAAACTGAGTTTTAATTTTTTTTTCTCGACAGTCAGTTAGCAAATACTATAAAAAATCACGGCATTCATAGATATTGGTGGTTGCATATTTCATCAGAACAATCAAAGTACGTATTTTTCATCTTTTAAAGTAATATGGCTGCTTCATACAAGTCAAATGAGTGCTAAATTTTTAAAATACATTTACGCAAAGTTTAATGCACTAATTAAATTACTTGAAGGTTGATGTGTATTACAGCATGTCTTTAATAATGACAGATTTGCAAAATTATCAACTGATAACTGCAAAATTCCATGATATCGTATTTTCATCGAGATTTTTCAAAGAATAATCCGTATTTTTCAACCAATTTTAATGCACCAAGTTTTATTTTGTTCCTCAAGAGATCTTCTACGAATTCACCACGTAGATTTTTTTTCTAAACTTGTTAAGGAGATTAGGCATCGTAAAATCTCGAAATTTTTCGTTTTTTTTTGTATTCTGTTACTACAATCTCTTCCAAATATTTTGACGCAAAAAAAAACTGGGAAAATTCACAAAATTGAGATCAGGAGAGCAATAAAACTCCAATACTCCGCTACCGCCGTAGTACTGCGCGAGAACTTAAACGCGTTTATCTCGAACCAGCATTTTGTACTAGTTTTGCCGCGATAACTCAAGAACGATTGAAGATATCGCCTTAATTTTTTTTTTTAAATGAAGATATCAACTTTCTCTTCAGAATGAACCGACGTCTATGTAAAAAAATCAATTTATTATCATTGTTATTACAACAAATGTCATCCGTTTTTCGATGTTTTTCAAATTTTAGCCGCCATTTTTTTAATTTTTGTTTTTTTCAAAAAATTTTGGTACAGTCTGTGAAGGAACATCCCCTGAAGAGAATGGCGTTTGGGAATTGCCGAAAAATTCAATCGGCCACTCGGAATCGTGGCAATGAGGGAGCAATGCATGAGACGCGTGGTCTTCTTTATTCGTCCATATCTCCCGTAAATATATATTTTTGAAACCTCAACCACTGAATTTATTAGCCAAAACTCCAATAAAAACGTTGCAATAAAAAAAAATGTATGTATGTTGTTTCGGTTCTTCACAAATGCCATTTGAATTTTATCCCATTTTCGGCCTATTTTCGCTGCCTAGTCGCCTCAATATGAAAATTGCAGAAATTGGTTTGTAAATATTTTTTTTAGCCAATTAAACAATTGGCTGCAACAGTAAAGCGATGAAGCTCAGAAAAAAATACGGATTATTCTTTGAAAAATCTGTATGAAAATATGATATCGTGGAACTTTGCATTTATCACGGTTGGAGGTTTTGCAAACTATTGTTATTAATATTTATTTAGATTAATAAGACATGCTGTAATACAAATCAACCGTCGATTCATTTAATTAGTGTATTAAACTTTGCATAAACCTATTTTGAAAATTTAGCACTCATTTGACTAGTCTGCATCAGCTATTTTACCTTAAATATTGATTAAAAATTATTATACAGCTTATAAACTAAATGAACCAACAAATAAACTAGCAGCTCACCTGATTTGCGATTTCATTTCTTGTTCATAGCCAGCCCTGAAAAAAGATAATCAAAAGATTTACGATTCGATTCTAGAAATATTCGTGTATAAATTAAATTTTTTTTGTATATTCAGTTAGCAAATACTATAAATAATCACGGCATTCATAGATCTTGGTGGATGCATAATTCATCATAATTTATCGCAACAGAATTATTCACAAACATCAACAAAAACTCACCTTCATTGTTTAGAGGGAAGCTTTAGGAGACTTGAACGTCCGGATGATTTAAGTGTCTGAAAAAACAACTAATGTGAATAATTATGTTGAGAGACAGAGTGACAGCTTGGACGAAACTCACCTTGATTTTTTAAGTTCGACAAAATAATAATCGATGATGGAACGAAGCAGGTTTATATAAAATGATTAAAAAAACAATTACGTCATCACCACAGAACAAAGATGAAAGTGAATTCTTATGTTCTTGACCCTTCAAGTATACTCCAGGTCTAGAATAGACCAGACAGTTTCAGACAAAATTTGAACACCTGGTTTTATGAAGATTTTTCCTAATTTGATATTTGTTTTTTTTTTCTTTTGACTAATAGTTCTGTCTTGTTGAAGGATACTTGAAACACAAATTTTCTCAAGCTTCGTCGACATTTCAAGGGTCATCTAGTCCCCGTGTAATTTTCATGTTGCTAGAGGCAGATGTATGCTTGGAGGATTAAATGCTTCGGCTAATAAAATGTGATAAAAATGATTCAATCATCTGTGTTCTTTGGCGAGCGGTAAGCTTTTGAATATTTATTAAATATTTTATTGATGGAATCCATGAATTAATCGGCCTTTTTAGGAGCACGAGTCTTCTTGGCTGGCAAAGGCTTTTGTGATTGTAGAACAGCACTGGCACGACGCAACGCAACCTGTTGATTGAAAAATCAAATAATCGCAGCAATTTGTACATTTCGAAGTCGCATCTTGTTTGAATTTTCAATTTTTAATTGAAATTTTAGTAATTGAGAAGAATAATAGTAGTCGATCGAACCTTGGTGAGATCCCGACGGTATTTGTTGGCCGTAAGGAGAGTTTTCAACTTGTAAAGAGATCTACGGGCTCCTGCTTTCATGGTACGCCTGACCGTTGCCTTGGCAGGCTTGAACGCTGCCTTTGGCTTCTTGTAGACAACCGTGAAACCCTTCTTGTCCGGAGTGTCTACAACACCGACGCTTTTGCGGTGGACAATTCCGGAATAACGGTAACTACTGAGATTGGTTAAATTGTTGGGTTCCTGAAAAGTTCATTTTCAGTGTAAGGAAGTTTATGCAAAGATGGGCAAAGTTCTGTATAATCCTTCATCACATGTACCAAAAAAATATAAATTTTATAATCAACTTTAGGAGTTTTTATCACATCGTGAGTTAAATCATTACAAGCGCACATGTTCCATGAAACACCATAGAAATGTTCATGAAAATTCCAAAAATGTATCATTTACCATTTTTTGGTTATTAATTAAAAAAGAAATAAAATAGCGGTGTTTTGCTCATGACGTGTATAACGGAGGGATAAGAACAGATGCAAGCAGAATTGAAATATTGTGACTGCTCTTGAATTAGCAAAAAGATGCAATTATCTCCATTTTTATAGATAAAAAGCTTTCTGAAGTATTGAAAAAATATCTTGAGTTATTCAAAGGATTTTAAAAGATAATGTTAAATACATTCTGCAGTAGTTTTACTTTTATTTTATAAATATTTGTTGGGAGAAAAGGCAAAAACAAAACCAAACTATCTTTTTCCTCTGATCCGTATAGATATTCGTACTAAAAAAATTATTCAAAATAAGACTGGAGAAAGTTCCAATTATTTTCTATTACTGGCACCCTTGTTTCACGAAAGCATGCGTCTTTGCATAAAAACTATACCACATATAAATTTTGAGCTGAATTGTACTTACCGTCGAGAAAGGTTTGCTAATGTTTCGCTTCTTGAGAAGGAAAGCATTGTTGTTGCGAATAATCATCCAATTCAAATGGGACGACATGATGAATAACCTGAAATACAAAAAGTTCCAGTTTTCAGACCTCCAATCGTAATATTGGTTCCGAACTACGTAAAAATGAGGTTAGAAATTTTCGAAAAGAAAAAATCGTTGCTGCGCGATGTGGATAATATTTCGTTGCAAATAGAAACAGAATAAAAATCGCAATTAATGTTTCAATAATAGAAACACTTCATAGAACCCCGAAAAACGTTAAGACGATAAATATCGTGAACGCGACGTGCATTGCGAAAAATTGACATGTGCTTTCTATCACGAATATCGCTAGTTACAAATAAAATAAATTCGAACAATTATTACCAGAAAGAAAAAAGCTATAATTAAAGACCCCAATAAATTTCGAATATTTTATATTGTTGGAACTATAATATCGATTCGATTAAAAATATAATTTCCTCACCTCGTGCGTCCAAAGAGCAGCGAGAGGAAAGAAACTCTCAAAGTAGGAGAGGAAATGTCGTGTTCAAACGACGACTTTTTTATTTCGAAAACTTTCCAAAAACCTATATTCAATAAAAATAAATTCTTGCTTAGGATTAAAATGAATTTATAATTGCATTTAAATGTTAATTTCGAAATTTATTAACAAAATATCCGTAAAATATAAATTTTTATCTGACTCTCGTAGTTTTCGTAAAACTGGACGGGAAAGCAGCTGCCTTCGAACAAACCACGGTCCTCCGAACGCACTTCCGTTATGTCATTGGAGAGAAAGCGCAATGTTTTGTCCAAAGTAAACAAACCCACGAAACATCAGGCTGCTTATTTCTTCCGTCGAACTTCCGTTTTTATTATTTTTTTTCGTTAATTTATCATAAATAAAAAATGGCAAGCGACGATCACAAGAAATTAGCGAATTTTATAAAATCGACGCACAATCAATTGCGAAAAGAGTCCCGTCTTTACGGGCCGATGGAGGCATGGGAGAGGCACCTAGCTCGTACGGAGGTCCTTAAGGTTAGATCGCGTGATGAACCCCGAAAAATTGGCAACTCAATGAGGGTTGATTTGAAAATTGCAGAATTACGCGACAACGATGAGGGAATTAGCGACGAATCACTGGAAGCAGAACGAACAAATTATGGAAAAGCAGGAAGGAGCAGCAACACATTGTAGAAACCAGTGGATAAGGTCACGATGTTATGATTATTTTTTTAAAGGAGGAAAAGTCAAATTTGATCAGAGAGAAATAAATATTAGGTGTAAAATGAATGACGTAGAACTTAGTGTCGATAATGACGAATATTTAGACGTTGAACGTACTGCGAATGAGAGTAGAACAATTAGTGAACCTAAGATAAGACTGTTGGATGTAGGAAGTTGTTACAATCCGTTGGGTACAGAAGAAATGTTTTGCGTTACTCCCATCGATATCGCGCCGTCAACTCCCAACGTAATTCAGTGTGATTTTCTCAACGTACAATTAGCTTCTGAGACAATATTATCCAGTGACAAGAAAAGTATAGAAAAGTTGGGAGAAGAGTCATTTGACGCCGTAGTTTTTTCTCTGCTTCTGGAATATTTTCCCTGTCCTAAGCAGAGGTTCGAATGTTGTAAAAAAGCTTACTATTTATTGAAAGAACGTGGAATATTGATTATTGTAACACCGGACTCTAGTCACGTTGGTGCAAATGCCAAAATCATTAAATCCTGGAGACTCGTCTTGTCCAGACTAGGTTTCATGAGAATAGTTTATGAAAAATTGCGACATCTTCATTGTCTCGTCTTTCGAAAATGCGCCGACAAAGCCGTCGCTGCTAGATGGTTTGAATTACAAATTATTCATGAGGAGGATAAGTTTCTTAGTCGTGATGATAAAATTTACATTCCACAAGATTTTTCGACGATCGTCGACGAACCCGCGAAAATAAGCGAAAACGTTGTGTACGATCGCGAGGAACTGGTCGAATTTTTTAACGAGATGCCTGGGTCCAGCGATATGTTTGAATAAATCAATTTGAAGCGTTGAAAGGAGTACAAAAATGTGTCATTCATTTCAAAATTATATCGTAATTTCTAAAATTGCCGCGCGCACCCGTCCACGCCGCCTAGCGTTCAACGCGGCAACACCCTGCGCGCTCGGTATGCGCAGTTTCCGGCAAAACTAGAGGCTCGCTGGGTGATTTTTTTTTCCGGTTGTTGGGGCAAAGTGTTGCTAATCACGGAACTGCGGGTTTTCGCAAAAAAAGCGGCGATAATACGGAGTGAGAAAAAAGTGTAGCGTCCTTTCTGTGATTCGTGAATAAAGTAAATATAAAGTGAACGCGTTAAATCGTTTAAAAAGGCACGCGTGAGCGTCGTTTCAACACGATGAGCATCGCCGTGACAGATTCGTCGACGGTAGTCTCGTATTCATGAAATTTTCTGTGTTACCTCGCACCGGAAAACAAACTAACCTACAAATTTCGTGTCTGATACGATTAAAAAACGTAATACGAACGAAATGGCGGTTGGCTCGACGAAAGTCGTACAAGTTACGAATATCGCCCCTCAAGCAACCAAAGATCAGATGCAAACGCTGTTTGGTTATTTGGGAAAGATCGAGGATATCCGATTGTATCCAACTATTCGGGACGTCGCTGTGCCTGTACAGTCTCGAATATGCTACATCAAATTTCACGATCACAGTAGCGTCGCCGTTGCTCAACACATGACCAACACTGTTTTCATCGACCGGGCTCTTATTGTTATACCTTATCAGAATGGCGATATTCCTGACGAACAAAGAGCACTCGAACTTACCAACAACGGCACAGTCGTACCAGGTAAAATCCCGTTATTATACACAATTATATTGTTAAAAATGCAACGTTGGAGAGCAACGAAAAACATTTTTTTACGCATCTTTATTTTTCGAATTGTTCAAATGTTTGTTTTTTATTTCAATGTAAACAGAATTTTTGTAACTCGATCCTTTATAAGTCCTGGGTCTGAGAGACCCATACAAATTTAACTACAAATCTTTAACAAGTGTTTCATATATTTTTTTCTTGAAAAAGTTTCATCGATCTTTTGCATCCATCTAGATGAAAAAATGAACAATTTTTTTTTTTTAAGATAAATCAATATATATATATGAGCATAGAAAAATCGTATGTGCGTCAAGACTTGTTGAATTTTTACTTTCGGTATTTCCAAGATTTCGTAATAAAAAATTGATCGCTGTATTCCATGAATATTCTTGAATATAAAAGTGCTTGGGTTTTTGGATGTTACCGTTAAAAATCGATTGAAAAATAAACAAAGTATTGTAAAATGATTGAGATTTTCACAGATATTTGGCGTCTGCTAGCACATGCCTTCAGGCGAGACAGTTTGCGAATTTGACTGTGTTTTTCTTTCCTGTTCTCGAATGTTTTTACCGTATTTGATAAATATCCATAAAATTAATGGTAATAGACAAACCGGCAAAATCTTACACTATATAGGCTGTAAACAAAACTGACAGTTTTGGCACACAACAGTAACGGCCATGACACGTTTTACAATCCACTACACTCGTCAAATTTCAATTATTAAACATTTTTTGAATAATAAAATCATATAAAAATATCCATTCTCCGCTCTTTATATTTCAAAAATAATAAAATCATAATTTTAAAGTCAGTTTTGCATTTGCGAACTTTGGTCTACAATAAATACTGCAAAAATCACGTAGTTGTCACCGATCTACGTTAAGACGTAAAGATGCGATGATAAAATTGCCAGTTAGAAAAGTAAAATTTGACTTTTGGATATGGATCTGGGAGATGCATGCGTGGAAGGAAAGTACGAAATTTTATTGCTCTCCAACTACGTCAAATTTCAATATCATTAACCCTTAAAGTTTACAATTCTCTGTTGTTGCATAAAAGTTGAATCGGGTCCAGCCTACCCTAGCGTCTTTAAATTGTTGCCAAGTAAATCCTAGACTTCTACAACGGGGTCTACCTTTTAAATTAATAATAATTTAATAATAATGTGATGGTCCGGTATTCCATCTAAATAGACGATTCGCAAGTGAGAGAATATAAGTAGCCGTAGCACAGTGGTTAGCGCTCCCAACTCAGAGTCCGAGGATCCTGAGATCGAGCCCACTCGGCCCATCTTTATTTTTTCTCATCGTCACTGGACCGTTCCTCACGCTCTCTGCCATATCGACAGGCTCGACCATTACAATATATTTAACAATAAATTAATAATTTTTTAAATTGGTGTAAAACGACCACAATTTTTTTATTACAAAAACTTATTTTGGCATTTCCAAAACTGTGTTTCGTTTTATAGAGTTTTTATCATTAAATGTTCACCAAATGCGACTTTATCATACACTATTCTCTTCGTTATTAAAAAACGAAAAGAATGGTGAATGACTAAATTTTATTATCGCATACGGGAAACATTTCATGTTGAAAAGAAGATTAGGGTCGTTTTCGACCCCATTGTACGGTTCACGATCGGAAAAAAAGATTGTAGGGGTCTAGGGTAAAATGTAATTGATATTGAGGCTTGAAAAAATAAATTATGTATTATTTCAAAGTATTTATTAATGGCTTACGTACAGCTAAAAAGGGAAAAAGTTGAGTCATGTTCTATCATTTTTTTTCTATAAAACATTAGTTTATGAAAATGAAAAGAACAAAAATGAAAATGAAAAGAACAAAAATTAGATGAGCGATAGTTGTTATTTTGACCAAAAAAATAGTTTTCATTATAACCAATTTTTTTTCAATACATTTTTTGCAAAATGACAGAGACCTGAATCAGAAAGTCAGGAATTTGCCTAAAATGTCGTTCGGTTTTCAATTGTAATAAGAAAAATGATATTCAAAACAATCTCAGAGACTTTTTTTTTTTATCTACTCATGGTAATTCTTTCTTTCATTTGATGACAGATTATTCATTCTAAGAAAAATAATAAATGAAGAGTTTTGTAATAACATAAACGCTTTTTATTGAAATTCCAATTTTTGTTTTTCATCGAATTAAACTACATCAAAATGATTTCTGAAATGATAGACGTACATGAAATGCAACAAATTCAGCAAACAGATGCAAAAACGTGTTTTTTTAACGATTTAAAGAAAAGTAAGTCTTTCATATTATTGATAAAATGAATTTCGATGTATATTGTAAATTTGTCGCAATGGCTGTAGAATTTAATTGAATTTTTGTATTTCTCGAACTGGTTATGATTATTTTCTAATGAATTTATTATTTTTCTTACAGGACTGTATCCATCAGAGCCGAAACTTCCTCCAAACGTGGTGAACGCGATAGAAGGAATACCTCCAAATCACGTAATAGCGACGATCGATCCGAAGTTGGACGCGAATGGATTACCGGGATATCCTCATCTTCCGGGACATTTGGACAGTCGGAGGATCGAGGAGATAAGGCGTACTCTGGTAGTGGGAAACCTCGATATTTCGGTATCGGTTGAACAACTGTTGGACTTTTTTGTGAGCAACGGGGTTGAGATTAAGTATCTTAGATTATGTACTCGGGATTCTGACACGGAGCATTACGCGCTTCTGGAATTATCGGAACAATCGAGCGTGGTTGCGGCATTGCAATTGAACGGTAAATTATTGGCGGAAAAGCCGATAAAATTGTGTCATTCGACACAGGCGATCGCGAAACCGGAAGCGAAGAGTAATGAGGCGGCGCAGAAAGAGATCGAGGAAGCGATGTCGAGGGTGAAGGAAGCTCACAATTTGATATCAGCAGCGATCGATCCGGTGATCGGGATGTTGTCGAAGGACAAGAGAAGTCGTAGCGGTTCGCGGGGTCGTAAATCGCGATCGCGTTCGAGAGGGCGCAGTCGACGCTCAAGATCGCGCAAGCGATCGCGCTCTCGACACAGACGATCGCGTTCGCGGCATCGTCGCAGATCTCGCTCAAGATCGAAACGTTCACGATCGAAAGAGCGCCGAAGAAAATCGGCTTCGAGAAGACGAAGTAGTTCACGAGGACGTCATCGTTCGAGGTCAAGGTCACGGAGATCGAGATCGAGACGTTCGAGAACGCGATCGAAAGATCGGAAGAAGAAATCGTCGCCGTCGTCACGTCGTAGAAGTCGATCAAGATCGCGCAGCAAACGCTCGAAATCGAAGACGCGACGCTCCAGATCAAAGTCCAAATCTAAATCTTCCAAAACTAAATATTCGGAAAAGAGCAAGGACAAGGAAAAGCGCGACAAGGACAAATCGGACAGCAATGGAAAAAAGAGCGACGGAGACAAAGATCGAAGCGAGAAAAGCGATCGAGGAGAAAGAAGCGAAAAAAAATCGAGCAGAGACAAAAGAGCGGATAAGGAATCAAAGTCCGATGAAAAGTCACGGGGTGGAGGATCCGATTACAGCGATAGCAAGGACAAAACTGAGTCCGAAAATTAATTCATTTCTTTCTTTTTTTCTTCCATTTAATTCCTATTTAATAAGTCCCTTTGCGAATTTGAGGTAGAGTCCTGTACTGGCGTAATTGTCCCAATAAAATAATAATTAATATTTTGCGAATTTTTCTTATCAATTTCCAGTCACCATTTACATACGATATCAACGACAAAGCACAAGGGAGGCGATCTCCCTCCGTGGTCTCACTTAATAACATTTCCAGGCTGGTTTCACAGGGTTACAATAATTTTAGCAGTTTTTTCCGAAATCTTATAATAAAATGATAGAAAAAAAAATTCAAAATGTTAATTTGGAGAACTTTGTTTCCAAAAAAAAAAAAATAAATAAAAAAATACTGGGGTCGTAGACCCCGCGTGACCAGAGAGGATTGCAAAATTCATAACGACTAATTTTGAGCGTTGGCATGCAACAGAAATGATTTCTTGTTTTTTATTTCGCAATTATTAAAACTGTTCTAATCTTTTTACCCGATTATTTGGGCCCGAAAAGAAAAAAGTTTGATTATAGTTTAAAAAAAAGTTATTGCATTCTAACGAGACAAAGTGGAAGAAACATTTTTGTACGTGTTACTGGGACAATGGTATAAAAAAAATTTACAAAAAATTCATAACAATGATGAAATTTAACGTTTTATTCAGTAATAACGATGTTTATTCAAATCCTATAAGTATAATTCAATAATATAACAAATAACACGAGACACGCCGATAAAGCTTTGTTTGGCAAAACAAAAGGGGGAAAAAAACAAATAAAAGGAAGGGAAGAAACATTATCAGACATTGCCACCCAAGATTTGTGGCTTTGCGTGTTTGCTGCGTCTTGTATTATGATAAAGATACGAGTGTACGCGTAAACTGTTGCTGTTCTTGTACTTGTTGCCACAAAGTTTACACGTCAGACTTTCGAGAGGACCGTGAATGTAACGTACGTGCAATTTGAGATTTTCTTTTCGCGTAAAATGTCTCAAGCACCATGGACACGAGTACATACGAACGACTTTGCCCCTATCGACTCGCAACGTTGGTCCAATCTCTGAGACAACCCTCAACGTTGTTTCCAGCGGCAAAGAACTGCCCGGTAATCCTCTGACTGTTTTTTTTCCTCTCGAATAACTCGCCCCTTCACAGTTCAAATCCTTTGATTCTTTCGGCTGATTTTCGATTCCTAACGTATATATATATATTTATGTATACTGTTTGTATTTTTTTTCAAGTATAAACAAAGAACGTAGCAAAACTTTGGCTTTTAAAAGAAAAAGTAAATATCTTGCAGTCGAGTGAGATCTTCCGGCTGGGCTTACCTAGACTTTCCCTCTCGCAATCCTGGCTGCAAAGCAAACTCGATACAAAATCTTGGGAAGAATGATTGTCTGTGTTTAGCCTGTAGTTCAATGGTTCTTCGGTGTTGTCAATCTGCGCTCGCACTTCAGAAGTGTAATCCAACGGTTCTTCGTTCATCGTTGCCATTTGGTTCGTTTTTTCTTCATAGTTTTCGTGAAACATTTTGTTTATCGATTGCATTACATTTTCCGTATCCGAGTCTGCATCTGACTGTTGAAGAGCTTTGCCAGATGTGACTTTTATACAGGATTTTTCAGTTTTCACAGATGGAGATTTTTCTCGACGGGGAGAATCAACGGAATCTTCCAATCTCTCCGATACCCTCTCTTCTGTATTTTCTTCCTCCGCATCTTCGCACATTTCCGTTTTAAATGAATCTTTCTCTTTTTTATTCTCATCGGACGTCAAAGATTCGCTATGCTTCTCCGTTGTCAGACCTTTTATTTGTAAAGTTTCGGCCAGCTTCAAAAAACTTGATATATCTTCCTGCTTTATGTTCACTTCTCCTTGATACATGAAATGCAGCATCGCTGACAAATCTCTGTAATTCACATCCTTCAATATGACTATTGGATGCTTGCAAGTGTTTCCCTGTAAACAAAGAAATAAAAATTGCACATTTTTTGCAAATTGAAAACATCAGCTGTTTAGTACATTTTTTAAAATCAAAATTTGAACTGTGAAATACAACGCTAATTATTTCTTTACCTCTTTCATTTTTACACATAGGATTTGAAAAAAAAAATACATTGCCTTGCGCTTTAAGGAGACTTCGTCACAAAAGATTCACCAACAGAACAAAATCATTTTTAAGTATATCGTAGATAAAGTACCCATATTCACGTATGCAAAGTTTCAGGTAAAGTCTACGACTAAATAAGATAGGCAAAAATTGTTAAAGTTGGGATTTTTAACACAGGGCTTATGGAAAAGTCACCCGCAAAAGACTTGTATCAAACTATATCTTCGCATTCATGCAACAGATATTGATCGAAGATTACAGTAACGTTGATCATGTTATAAGTATTCCAAATACAATAAAAAACTTTTGGGTCAACGACTTATGTAAAAAGATATTTAATGTTAAAATGTCGAAATACTTGAAGTTTTGACAGGTTTCGCAACCGTATAAAGATTCGGCAGCGCGCAGAAATCAGGTGTTCTGTACAACGCAGAACCGCATGCGCGAGATTTAAATCATCAGCTACCTAACCTTTATTACGTTCGGGTAACGTATATTTGAATGCCCTGTTTTTGACCTTCCCTACAGCTAATTAGTCAGGGATCCGGGCATGGTAATTGATCAAAGTTTGTTTAAGATTTTCCTCAGAACAATTTAAATGTTACTTGCTTTTAATCATTGGAAAAATTTTAGATTATTGTTTCAATTTTTAAAAATAGAACTGGTGACGTGGGTCACCGGTTGGAATGAAATCTGAGTGAAGAAATCGAATTACATATTCGATTCTGGTTAATTGGTAGTCCACCGGCGTTGGGGGGTTGAAGTTAATAGAATGTAAATGTTCGTCGGTGTAATAACCGTGCTTTTGGGTCCGCGAATACCCGTTATATTCCGCTGTGATTTTACGTAAATAGTTTTTCCTCCCGCCTGGTTTTCCCACTGTAACAAACGGAAGGTGCAACAATTCAATTAGATACTTCAGGAAAATGAACAAATTCGTGGTGGGTCGCGTTATTTGTCCGAGGAGAGGAGATTAAGTTCGAGGTGGTCCATGCAACTTCGTTTATGGAAAGGAAATTGCGGAGCACGAGGCAGTCCGCGCTACTCTTATAAGGATGTTGAATAACTTACTGTTGAGATGTTACTTTTTTTGTCGAAGTACCTCTTTACAAAATTTTCTCCTTACTCCCTAAAATTGACAAAATTCAGGCTTTTTATATTCGAAAGATCTTGAGGGTGGCAGAGGTTGAGTCCCTGTCATTGGTGACTTGCCGTCTCCCACCCTGTATATTTCTTAGCCTAGGATGGGGAGAAACTCCTTATTCTAAGGGTCCTGTATCCTCTCTTCTCTAGTTCTTATCTCTTGGTGCGGTCACTAGGCCCTGCGCCAAGGGTGGGGAAGATAGAAAAGCTACGGCATGCGTACACGCGATGACGTAACACCTTACATTCGTTTGTGATTGACGTATAGGTAGAAAAGTTGGTTTTATCGTAATAAAATAAATAATTTAATCGATTAATGAAACCAGTTTTATCTATTTCTCAACAATAATGAAAAATTAGTTTTTATTACAAAGTAGACATCTTAGAAATTTCATATCAGATAGCCTTTACTAAAAATGATAAATATCTTAATAATTTACTAAAGCAAAATATATGTATCTAATCAAGCCTTTCTGAGCTGTTGAACTGTTTGATCAATAATTGCATTTTTTCAATAAATAATATACCGTAAGCTTTTTTAAAAATCGAAAATTTTGTACACAATAACACGCGACGAGCCGCGGTCAGCTGGGTGTCATGAGTACGACAAATAATGCGGAGGAGAGAGTAAGATGGAGAATTGCGACGTTGCCGTACTTCTCTATGCAGTGTCGCAATATAAAATTGTACTAATTTTACGGTATTTATTTATCGATGTACAACTAATGATTTTTGTATAAAATTACTAATAATATGTTTATAACCAACTGTATCATGACAAACATGCGAATTACTAAAAAAAAAAAAAGGGCCCTGTTTATGCGTCCACACAAACCGGCCCTACGTGACGGAGCTTCCTTAATGATGCAAATTTTAATACTTTTTTTTTTTAGATTTCTCATCGAAGATTTAACACTTAAGGGGATGGGTCAGTCATCTAACCTCACCTAGAATTTTCGAAGTTGAAATTCTTCGATACGGTTTGACGGATTACGAAAAAGCTCTGACAGCCCACGCAGAACGATGGTAAAAATGGGCTGACAGGGCCTTTTTGTAATCGGTCAAACTGTGTCGAAGAGTCACTTTCGAAAATTGCAGCTATCTCTCTCGCACTCATGGCGGCTCAGTCGGTATAACTCCTAGCCTTAAGGGTGTGGATCAGTCGGTATCTCGCCACCGTGAGTGCGAGAGAGATAACTGCAAATTTCGAAAGTGAAATTCTTCGACACGGTTTAACCGATTAAAAAAAGGCCCTGGCAGCGGATTTTTGCCATCGTCCTGCGTGGGCTGATAGAGCCTTTTTCTAATCGGTCAAACCGTATCGAAAAATTTCAACTTTGAAAATTCGAGGTGAGGTTAGGTGACTGATCCATCCTCTTAATTAAGGCTAGGGTCATACCGACTGAGCCGTCATGAGTGCGAGAGAGATAGCTGCAAATTTCGAAGCGAAAACTTTTCCACACCGTTCGTCCGATCGGAATAAAAAAGTATGAGCCCATTTTTGCCATTTTTTTGCGTGGGCTGATACTTTTTTTATTCCGATCGGACAAACAGCGTGGAAAAATTTCACTTTCGAAAATTCAAAGCGGGCGAGGTGACTGATCATACGCCCAATATTTAAATTAATTTTGACCAATTTTAACCAATTTTATTTTATTCATTTTAAAAATTAATTTAAAATTGAAACGGGCGGGGTGACGAATGACACACGTTTTTCAACTAAATATTTTATTTGAACAGAATTCAGAAACTTTGCAGCGTGATGAAAATCTGAAAAAATTCAGTCAACTTTGAAACGTTAAAAACTTTAATTTTCAATATAAATAACTCCAAAAAATTATTAATATATTGACAATACTCGTCGAAAAAAAAAAAACTTCGTCGACAAACGATTCATTCTTTTTTCGTTACGTGAAATAAGTGAGATGATTTTTTCCCAAATCATATACATTTTTTTTAGAATACTCCCTTTTTTGAGAGTTGACCAAATTTTTTTTATTTTTTAATTCATGAAAAATCACGTAAATGATTATATTATTTATCAGATAACGTGTTTTTGTAAAAAGATTGAACATCGTCAATAGAAAATTTCTAAGGCATTGAACAGACTGTTTTTTAAATACCACTCGCAGAAAAGGTGGAAAAGAGCAATTTCGAAGAAGAGAAAAAGTTCTGAAGAAATTTAAAAGTATTGTCAAAAATAAACCAATTCATTTAATGCGACTGAAAAAAAAACTCTAATTAATTGATGAACAATTTGAAAAATTTTTAAAATTAATTTATTAATTCTTTGATGATCTTATTATCGCGTATCAATGTTGTAGCGTCTTGAAGATGACTGAATTTTTTCCGATTGGTTACGTACTAAAAAAAATCAAATTTTTGTGGAATAGAATTATTAATATGAATATGTGTGTAGTTCATCCTTAAAGTCTACGCTTCTTGGCAGTAAATGTAGGAAAAGTAATGAATATTGAGGCTTGAAAAAAATTGTGTATCATTTTCGAGAATTCCTCAATGAACCAAAAGTAAAAAAAAAAAATGAAAACAAATATATTAACATATTAGGAAACACGATCAATTTATAAAGCTTTTGAAAAGGAATTTAGCTTCGAACTTTGCCTGCAGTATTCTATACCCTGCGTAATTTTTAAGTATTAAATTGCAATGTGAAATTGAAACAATACATCGTGCCGCACTTACCTCAAAGAGTTCTCTAAAATAAGAACTGCAGACGGATAATATGAGCTTGTGAGCTCTAAGAATTTGGCCCTCAGCGGTAAGAGTAACGTCAACAAGATGTTCATCCGTCAAAAGAGTGTACAAGCCGGAAGATAAATTTGTTGGAAAGCTGTTCCAAACGAGTGAGAATTGTTCACCCGCCATGATACTATTTTACGTTTAAATCTGGACAAAAAAGGTAATAAAACAATGCAACAAATTTAATAAATGTTTTTTTTTTGTATGTAAACAAAGAATTGAGAATTGCCTCTTGTGGTTCAACACAAATGGCCATTGTCAACATTTCCTTGTTTCCATAATTCTACAAATGACGACAATGAAAGCCCCGTTGTTTTGTTTTTATTTACGATTTTCATATCAAATATTTGATTTTTCAATTATTTTCAAAATTTCATGAAATAACACGATTTATTTACCTGGATATCACGAATCACTTTATCCTGAATGACCGTAAGAATATACGTAATTCGTCATCGACATGCACAGTCGCGAGAACACTTTGTTTGCGTGAACGAGATTTTTTTACGTATGCTTTTTTGATCGTGAAGTAATTTGTATAAAATTTATTAATGAAATTTAACGCATTAGATGGAAATATTTGAGGTTGATCGACTGAACAATGATTTCGTGATGTTTTGCGACATTTTAGCGATATCGTATAATTTAACGTTTCATTATATGCGTGCTTCAAGTTTTTGTTGCTCGTAACTACATGACGATGATGATATTCGTATAATTCGAGTCGCGTTTGCCGAGACATAACGCATAACTATTCCATGAATCATAAGATGTATGCATTCGTATATATAATATATTTAAGGTACTGTTAAAGTGTGTGTATATACACATGTGAGTTTTGTGCGAAGCTGCAGCAGAAGATTATGTGTGTATATGTTGTCGTCGTTCTCTCTCTCTCCCCCGCCGCGCGTGGTGTCCTGTGCTTTTTCGTTTTCCCCCCTCTTTCTCCCACCCCCTTGTGATACCGTGAAATATGCGTGCTCGTATTCACACGAGTGTAGAAGCATCGTTTCTATTGGATATCATGCACTTGCTGCTTTTTCTCTTTTTATCCTTTTATATCGCTTCTTCCAAATGTGCAACCATGCAACGCGCATGCATACGAAAATGCGTAGAGCAAAGTGCAATTCTTACAACCAATCGAATAGTTTCCCATATAAGACCGAATCCGGCGGGAATTTATTCGAATTTAGTTAAAAATTTATGTCATGCGAATTGCACATTTATACGAAATGCAATTAAACAGAAAGAGAATATAATGTAATAGATTTTTATATCAATTAGATCATTACTAAAATTGTCATTTTTTCGGCTTTGCTCTATAATTTTTTTACACTAATGGCGGGTTGTTTCAACCTCTAGGTAAAGCTTATCTGGCAGTTAAAGGTCTGCACGTCTATGCTTTTAACCACCAGATAAGCTACTTAGAAGTTGGAATAACCTGCCCTAAGAGTTTTTTACTTTGTTTAAGTCTAATTTTCATTCAACTACTTTTCTAATGCATGTAATCCATTTTTCTTCTTTAGTTTTTTGAAATTTTTAAATGTTTGATTCAGAGTGCGTTGATTGACTCACGTAGTCTCTTCTTTGCCGCTTTAAAATGAAAAATTACGAAAGGCAAAGTAAAAATCACCATTTTTTATGTACATTAAAATCGTTATTTGGGTTTCTGGCTGCTTGCAAAGAGAACCTGGTTGAACTCGAAATATGAATTCAAGCGATTGGTGGTAAGCTTCCAAAGAAGAAAATCACGTTGACTTTGAAAGAGAGGAGGGGAGGGGATGAAATTGATTTATAATAGCTGAAACTTGAAACGTATTTATTTACAAAGGACAGCAAAAGGTTGCGTTTATTTTATTAAACTTTGCGGAAGTCAAAAACTTGTGAAGAGAGGGAAAAGTAGTTAATTATAAATTTGAAATTTCTTCATACATTTTGACGCCTTTTGTAAGGTTAACTTCGTGGTATCATGAGTTGTTTCATCGTGTTTTTCGTACAGTTTGTCGGTCGTACACGTCGTTCGTTCAGGTTCAGGTGATTGCCACTATGCCACTACGAGAGCTGACGGCAAAGTCCGTAAAGAAAATGATAATCCTAATTCGAACAGAACTTTGGGAACAGTTGTAAATTTAAATATTTGTCAATTTATAAAATAAAAATTAAATAGTTAAAATACCAGAGTTTCAACGATGGCGGTAAGTTATTGTACTTTCATTAATATAAAAATACGCAAGAATATTGTTGACATGTTGAAACATAACCCTCAAACTGGAATATTTACATGCTAAAAGTTTTCCAAACGTATGGCTGTTACAATCCATTTTTTAAGGCATTTTAATTTTTTTTATTTATAACTTTAAGGTTGTCTCGCTACTGTTATGTTCAAAATTTAATTGCAGTGTCCTAATAATGTTAGTTTTATATTTTATAAATATAGCAATGTCAAATAATTATAAATCAATGGAAAAAGATCTGAATACTCATTTTTATTTACAAACTTTGTCACACGTTTCTCTGTAATTGAGAACTTTCGAGAAAGAATCTGTAGAAAAGTTTCAAAGTTATCACGAGAAATGTAAGATTCTCAAGTGCTTTCGATAAAAAATACTTGTCAAACTATGGATCTTTGACAGAAAATATTAAATCAAAAACAGTGAATCCTTTGAAAATTAAACAAAAATTAATAGAAAAACGTTTCGTTGACACAACTACCTTAATACATGATTTTAATAATAACTCATTCTTTTTTTTTGTTGTTAATTACAAACTTTACAGGCAGAAAAGAAAAGCAGCAAGGTTGCAACAAAAGGAGCAAAACAAATAATTGAAGAAAATGTGTCGACTCTCAATTTTTATAGAAATATGGTTTTTGCCGCTGTTGCTATTTATCTCACCATGATGATGGTGTTCTTTCAATTTAACGCTCTAGAGATTGTAAGTAACGCCGACAAAAATTGCTACAACCTTTTGTACAAATTCTTTTCTTTTCTATTTTTATTCACATTTGTTTGGGCCTTTCTTTATAGACTTTAACGATATTTTCTGCTCTGGTGTATCTTGGAAGTTATCAATTCATGATGTACATGGCACAAACAAAGCACAGTGAAACAGGCCAATTGCTGGATTCCGGAGTTGATCTCAATATGGACGGCGGCATAGCAGAGTAAGTTTTAGCAATTTTATTGATAAATTGAAAATAAAATATTCCTTGACTTTTCGCTTAGGAAAGGGGGAAAATCTCAAACACATTCCCACCCTCGTCCCTCATTCAATGATTCACAGATTATATTGAAAATGATATTTATTAATAATTAATGAACAAAAGGCACAACTCTTTGCTCGTTCTTTCGTCGCATCTCCCATGCTCTCAACTCTCGCACGACGCTTCTCGAACGTTCTCTCTCCTCTCCTTTTTTCCAGCATTCTGTTCCTTGTTCCATGTCTCTCATTCTGTCTCACGCACACTCTCATACTAACAAATATTATGAGATTAAATAAAAAGAACGAAGTTAAAATATATGAAATTAGATAAATTATATTCACTAAATGATATCAATACCCCCACAACGGGGTCAAAAACGACCCCAATTTTTTTTAGTAAAAAACTTCTTGTTGGCGTTTCTCCGAAATTTGTTTCGTTTTATAGAGTTTTCATCATTAAATGTCCACCAAATGCGTCTTTCTTATATACTATTATCTTCGTTATTAAAAAACGAACGATTTTATCTTAATGAGAAGATTGGGGTCTTTTTTGCAGGATTGCAAATAATGCATTACTTTTTTTAATGCAATTGCATTTCCATTAACCATTAACTCGTAACGGTGTAATGGAAAATTATTTTCATTAACCGTTCAATTTTAATTTTTAATGGAAATTATTCCCATTTAAAATTAAAATTTATTGAATTAATGGAAATAATTTCCATTAACCATAAAATTTTAATTTTTAATGGAAATAATTTCCATTAACCATTAAATTTGACTTTTCAATGAAAAAAACTTCCATTAACCATTTAATTTTAATTCTTAATGAGAATAATTTCCATTAAAAATTAAAATTCAACGGTTAATGGAAATTTTTTTCCATTAAAAATCAAATTCAATAGTTAATGGAAATTATATCCATTAAAAGTTCAAAAAGTAATGGTTAATGCATTACTTTTTGAATAACAATATCTCAACCCTGCTTTTTTGACCCTGTTGTAGGATTCACGTTTGGAAAAATAGATTGTAGAGATCTAGGGTTGATTAATAATATTTTATGCTTTCTAAGGATGCAAATTTCAATAATCCGTAATTTTAGTGTATTAAGTAAACTAAAAATACAGAGAACGAGATACACTGAAATTCAACAAATTAAATTTAAAAAATATTTTAAATGTAATACAATTATTGAAATGTATAAAGTGATAAAAAGACAAAGAAATTTAGTAAAATAATCACACAAAATTGTTACTTTTTAAATCACAATAAATGTAGATTTAACGTAGACATAATTAATGTAAAAAAGTATGGGCAATTTTATTTTATAAATAATGCAATTTTCCAGACAAATGATATTCATTTGTGTCTCTTTTTTTTTTTTTTCACTGAAAATTCGTAATTATTTTCATTTGGCAAATAAATGAGACCGATGATTCTACGTGATATAAAATAATCCACAATTTTTGTCACCATAAGGACGAAAAATTGAAATATTTTGTTTTTTTTTTCCAAATCTTATCCGTCGTATGTGAATTCTTGGGTATCCAATAAAATAATATTGTTTCAGGAATTTCAAGGATCTCATAATTCTTACGGCCGGTGTCCAAGTGTTGTCATTAGTATCGAATTACTTTTGGCTACTGTGGTTGCTGGTGAGTGAATAAAAAAATCTGTGAAACCAAGTTTTGAGGTATATTATTTATTTTAAAAAAATAAAAAAATAAAAAAAAAACAATTCATGTTCGCAGGCACCGATCAGAGCGCTTTGGATGCTGTGGTCGAAATTCCTCGCACCCTGGTTTTTCTCCGGACCTCAGGAGCAGCCGGAAATCGATGAGAAGAAGCAACGAAAGATGGAGAGAAAAATGGCGAAACGTCATTGAAGAAAGAAAACTAAAATTTTGCAAAATCTTTCCTGTACATAAATCAAAACTCCAAGTAATCGAGCTCGTAGGCTCGCAAACGGAGAAAATCTTTATTTCTTCGTTTTTTGGAAAAGCTTCGTTAATTATTTATTTAACAATATCTCAGGATTACTGGTGAGCTTCAACATTTTTGTGCAATTTTCCTAATCTTCGATAATCGTTGATAAATGAATTTATATAAAAAATTAAAAATACACGAAAAAAAACAAAAAAAAAACTCGTATCGAAGTTTATAAGTGTGGCAGCGTTTTTTTTTTTTTTTTTTTTTTTTTTTTTTTTTGTGGCATTTGATACTTTGTTATTCAAACACATTGAATATAAAACGTATTTGTTAAGCAATTTACAAATAAGTATGAGTACAAAAAAGTTTACTTCGGTAGAAATGAACATTCCACGCCAATCGGAGCCAACACTTAGGATACACGTTTATCAAGCTAGTGACACTAAGTCATACGAGTTGATTTTTTACGCGAGCGTATTCGTATGAATGAAATATGAAGAATGAGGAAAAACTATCAACGATTCAGCGGTGAACGTTTTTCATAAGAGATAAGCGTGTAGAGTTTCGAAGATTACAAATAGGAGAGAGGAAAATGTTAGCGTACCTGTCGCAATCGAAGAATGAAAAAGAGCGGAGTGAAACTTTTATCATAGTTGAGAAAATCGATAGTAGTAAAAAATAGAAGGGGGGAGGCACGATAGTAGCGAGAGATATAAAGCTCAAAGGTTGAGAACGCCTTGCCGACTCTTTTTTTCGACTCCGGTGTTGCATGCGGACTTTTTAACTTAAATAAGATTGTACGGGGCGCGGGAAGTTCAGTGGTTAGCGAGGGATGAACACGACTCGCTTTGCGAACGACTCGAACGTGTTTAATTTAACATGGGCTTTCAATGAAATCTCTAAGAGTAACTTAACGCCGGAGACTTTAAAGAGAGTCGAGAAAAAAAAACGTATTTTCATTATTATACATGGTTTTTTTAATTCATACAATTGAAGTTCGTTAAAGGATGATTTGGAGACTTTTGCTTTTATGTGCTTACTCGCAAGTGTCGTTGCTCGTTGCTTCCTCCGAGAATGTCTCAGAAGATCTCACAAATAACTCAGCATCAACGGAACTGCGGAGAATCCGAGATAACAACGAGAATATCTGGACCGAACACGAGACGAAAGAAAAAAGTGAAACCCCGGGAAAGGACCAATCGGATCTCGCCCATCCGTGGTACTCTGACGTTCCTCTACTTCCTATCATCTTCGCCAGTTCCTCGACTTTACCTGATGGACCTTGCAAAGTGCAGGCTCAGCGTTATTTGACCGACTTGAGAAACGGCACTCTGTGGGCCACTCAGAGTAAGTGCACAGAAGCTGCGAAATATATTTATTCCTTCTTCTCAGTGTACTTATTTTTTGACCTCGTCAAAAAACCACTCGATTCTCTCGAAAAGTTTTTCACACGATATTTCTCAATGGAATACGAAAAATTGATTGATTTACTAATTAAATCATTCATAGACACTTTTCCATTCGCTATTTCACAGAATTATTTTGTTTTTATTATTGATATGTTAATTATTCAAAAATATGATAGTTCGAGAATATTTTTTCAATTGAAACTTTATTTTCTTTTGCCAATTGACTATTTTTATGAGTCGTTAATTAATTTTGAATATTTCTGGGACGAAAATAACGCGTAAAGACTATTCACGAATAAGAATTTCGATTGATTATAATGTTGCAAATAAATTTTTAAAACTTTTTCAACAAATCGTTGTAGGAAAAAATAATTTTAACGATTCGTTACAACTATCGTAGGATTTTCATTTTCAAACGCGAAATGCAAGATTTTGTTATGTAGGATTTGTGACACGGTCTTCCGCTAATAGTATATACATCAAAAAAACATTAATCAAAGATCATGGTTGGGAAGGTTACGCGGTTATTTTGCATAATGTCTTGACGTGCTACGATATTTGCGACTTTGAATTGCACTCGCTTTCAGCGGAATTTTTCATGTTGACGTACATGTTTTTTTTACTATTCAGACACATGAAAAACTTTGTAATAGAGTGTCTATTTTTCAAGTACGACACTCACAACAATATTACATTGGAATAAACTCTTATACATCGAATTTGTCAGTTTGTGTTCGTGTACATTGAAATTTACGCAATTTGCTTCGATAAATCAGAAATTCGTTTACAGGGTCTCCGATGACCAATGGTTATGAATGTAAACTTTAATTCAGGACTCAATTCCGAGTCATAAAGTCTATTAATGTTTTTTTTATCAAGCTACTTCCGGGTGAGTTATTAATTATCGAAGTTAAACTATATGCGTTTTTTAAATAGAGCATACTGCCGAAACGGTTAAAGATAGAACGAAAGACCATAGGACTAATCTTGTAGAGCATAAAATTTCCTACAAAAAAGTCCTTAACGGCACTTTTCTATCTTCAGTTGTTTAGTCTTGAGAGCGAATCGCAAAAGTACCATAAAAACGTTCGCCCCACGAACATTTGAAACCAGGTGTTTTTTCGTTCAGCTCCTAAGACTAAAGTACTGAAGATAGAAAACTGTCGTCAGGAGCTTTTTCGTAGGAAATTTGATGCTACGCAAGATTGGTCCTGTGGTCTTTTGCTCTATCTCCAACCATTTCGGCAGTATGCGCGATAAAAGAGGGCGGCTCTTGATGGAAAACTAACGTGAAACTTCATTTATTAGATTTCATTTGATTAATCAGAAATTCCTAATTATTGTTTACAATTTGTTTGTGAAGCAGTTTACAAAAAAATGTTGAAGTAAAAATACTATGGAACTTAATTCGTGTAATTACAGAATACAAAATCATTCTTCAGTCGTAGAATAAGCCAAAGGATGCGAGTTTTATTGTCACCTTTTTTTTTAACATTGATTGTAAACGCGATAATATTAGAATAATCTTAATTATTGGCACGATCAAATGCATTGATGCGTAATTTATTCTTCGTTTAATCAATGACGCACCGTTTTTTCGTTCACTGCTCGTTACGCCATTAATGCAAATAAGTTCACGACCGCACTGCTGCTATGTTGCTATAAACAATTTTTTTTCAAATTTAAGTACGTGGCAAATGGCTAGATAAAAATCATTTTTAACGATTGTAGCATTCATTCAATCATATTTTAATGAATGCTGATTGCGGTATTTGAAAAAACTTTTATTAATATTTTACACCGATTTCTAACATTGTATGTGCCAAAATTTTTATTTCCATTCGAACATAGTACGGATAATGCGATGAAAAATTAGCAAGTCTGTGATTTGCGCTTGTTAAATATTATTTATTATTAAAGAATCGATATAACGAATAATAATTATCATTCAAATTGTTCGTTGTTGTTTCAGTGTACGATGCATCGACGAAATATCCTGATGGTTTGATAAATGGCCATACGAGACATTTTGGTGATTTCGACGGTTGTTACAATCTCAAAGTGAAATTACCAGCTGTTTATTTCCAAAATAAGGAGAATTTTAACGAGGAAGAAGAAATAACTGGTAGATATTGTCTCGTCGATCTTAAATACGAGAAACAAGATTTGCCTCCACTGAAAAAAGACGAAAAACATGATCTTATATTTGATCCTAATGATTCTGCGTGGGAGGCTATTCGAGTACGTAAACATACGAGATCGTTGAGCGAGCAGAAGAACAACAAAAAAATGAAGATATGCAGATTTCTTTGAATAATTTAATTGAATGTATAGGAAAAAGGTGACTTTAGACGGGTCAAACGGTACTTGCTACAAATGGCCTTGTGCGTGCCGGAAGTCTGCAGTCCTTCCGACATCGAGGCCGCTCTTCGAGGACCGGTCAAGACCTTTGGAATTGAGAAAAAAATGAATCTCGAGGTCTCCGTTAAACCACACTTTTGTCAAGCGCGCAAAGATGTCCCGGAATTTTCTTTTTCTGCGAAAATTTATAGGTAAATCAAAATAATTTTGAAATTTTCCGAGGAATATAAATGTTTTGATCAAGAATAATTTAAAAAAAATGCTTAGAATTGATGAATAAGTGAAAAACATATAAATCAGAGTGTTCCTGACCAGTTAATTATTAAATTTGATGAATGCGTACCCTTTCAGGGCATATACTGTCAAAACTAGTAGCGATAGAGCAAAGATCCATAGAACCAATCTTGAAGAGCACAAAATTTCCTACAAAAAAGTATTTGAGGACATTTTTCCTATCTTCAGTAGTTTACTCGTGAGAGCGGCTCGAATAACTACCCTAAAATCCTCCCGAAAACCAGATCGTTATTCGAGTCGTTCTCAGGTCTAAACTACTGAAGATAGAGAAAGGCAGTCGAGAACTTTTTCGTTGGAAAATATGTGCTCTACAAAATTGGTGCTATACGTTTTTGTTCTATCTCTAACCGTTTGAGCGCTGGACGCGATTAAAGAGAGGCATGCTTTTGACTCAAAGTTCCATGGAAAACTTAACATTATTAAAGTAAAAACTTATTGTTTGATAATTGTTTAAATAATACTTTTCCCTTGCAGTTCCATACTCCTCGGTCTGATAACACTGGTTGTAGTCAGTACATGCTACGACTTCACTTTGAAGGATTACAACGAGAACGTAACATCAACGACGAAAGATTTGGTCTTATGTTTCTCGGCACGTCGTAATTTTAATACAATAATTGAAATAACGAGTGGCCATCGTGGATTGAACACATTGCATCTAACTCGTTTCGTTTTCCTCACTTTAACGATGATTGGTCATCGAATAATTCAATATTTCACAGGCCCTGTGCTAAATGTCCATTACATGGAATCGGTAAAAAGAAAATTTTTCAGTGGCTTTAAAAAATTGAATTCTGTTTAATTTCACATTAATTTGATGGAAAACCGTTTGTTTAGTATTTCAAGTACAAAGCGATCATGTTGGTGGTTGCTGGAGTCCAGACGGTCGAAGCTTTCTTCGGTATCGGTGGTCTCCTGTTGACGTACGGTTTGCTTACCGAACTTGATGCAAAAAAAAGAATAAATTTTCTTGGCCTCATTATCATACGATTTATCAGGTCAGCTAAAAAAAAGTTGATATTCATTCTGATATATTCTGAACACATTCGAAGATTGCCTTTCCACACTGTCTCGTTTACATATGTTAATAAATTATTCAGAAACAGCAACTAATTGAAAAAAGGGTATAAGAAAATTTGAATTGGATATGATCTTCGTAACTCGTTTTTGGAATGGTTTGAAAATATTATAAATTGAGGGAGGAGCCTGATTTAGAACGCTGAAAAAGTGTAGTTTTTGCGATTTTTTTCTCGTTTCGTACGAAACAAATATTTTCAATACTTTTGGGCGGTTTTATTACATATTTCGACATTACAAAACATTTTGACTTATAGAAAAAATTGCGAATATGTCCCTTGTAATCCAAAGTGGAAATGAGGCAGTTTGAAAAATTCTCATTTACATATTTGTAACATAATCTTGAATGAAAAATAAAAAAAATAAACGTTTGTCTTTTTTCTCAGATTGACACCGTCGTACATATTGATCATTTTTTTTAACGCTTTAATACTGCCGTATCTCGGATCTGGACCTTACTGGGAATGGAAAGTCGGACGTGAGCGGGATGGATGTTGGAATAATTGGTGGGCAAATATTTTGTACGTCAATAATTATGTAAACCCAGAACAGGCGGTGAGTTTCATTAGAGCCAATGAAATTCATGAAAACCTGTTTAAAAAATGTTTTTATTTTGTATTATTTTTTAGTGTATGTTTCAATCGTGGTACGTTTCGGTCGATTATCACTTGTACATTATTGCATTGCCGGTAATTTATATTTTTTGGCGAATCCCACGTAAATTTGGATATTTGTTACTTTTCGTCATTATTCTCGGAGGCTGCGTTATACCGTTTGTTAACACGTACGTTTATGACGTGCAACCACTCTACAAAGGTCTCTTATAGTGAGTATCAACCTTTTTTTGAATTTTTATTTATTTGCATACTTTAATATTCGTATTGCTCTTACAATGAATAAATTCATTACAGGATCCTTTATCGCATGTTAATTTACATATTCAAACATATTTGTAAGGTCAGCAATTGCTGCTGCAAAGAAAAATAATAATGGAATTTTTTATTGACTATGTTTATGACTTAATCGATCCAAGATTTGATTACAATTTAACATTAGGAAAACTATTTTGAAGCAACTCAAGGTAGTTGTCTCGGAGTTTTGGAAATGAGAGTTCCCAACGACTCCTAATACGCGCTTTAACTTTCTATCGTTAGATTTCTGAAAAATCCTAGAATATTTTTCACAAAATTCGGCAAATGCTCCACTGTATTTGAGAATTTTATTTAAAAAAACTTGTAAACTTTTCAAAATTCCCGCGTGAAAAGTGAATTATTCAATTACTGCCCATAGAAAATGCACGTAGAACTGTAAGATCTTCGATAGGAAGTATCTCAAATCCAGAATAGTGAATTCTTATCAAATTTGGCAAATAGTCACATCGTAGTTTCTGAATATATTCCCTGAATTGAATAAATTTTATGGAAAACCCCTTCGGCGAGATCACTACTTTAATATTTTCGATAAATTAGAACAATAAATCTGAAATGTTTCAATTTGATGACATTGACTGTTCCGTACAGGGTTCATTAACAACCGGATTTTTTTTCACAGTATGCAGGAAGTTCGTGATGATCCTTACTTCATAAGACACTACATAAAAACACACGAACGTATAACTTCTTATTTTGTCGGAGTATTCATAGGCGCTGTTATTTACGATCATACTCGAGCTCCTTGGCAATTAGGCAAGGTGCGTAATAAATAATTAATGATCAATATTACATTGCTGTTATTTATTGTTACTTATTCATTATTCATGATTATTTATTGTCATTTATTGTTATTCGTTATTATTTATTGTGCAATTTTTGTTATTCAGGTTTCCTCGAATATTTTGTTCTTTTTCGTCGTCGTCGTATTGAGCATTGGAACCGAAATATTCGGACATAAGTACTACGATCCGAATTTGAATCCAACAATACTTAATAAAGCTATTTACGCTTGTTTACATCGAGGTCTATTCGCTTTAGCCATATGTTCAATCTCATTACTCATTACGGTCGGTCAAGGCTTAGGTAACTGTCGTCAGAGTTTCTTTTTAATTCATAGAAATAATACATTTTAAAGACAGCACAGAAGACAAAACTCCACATGTCCATGTCGACGTCGATTCATTTTAAATACATTAGAATAATAATTTAAATTTTCTTTTGTCAACAAAGTTTTCTCTGTTTTGGCTCTTTAAACAGGCATTTTTTTCCAAGTTTCGGGACCATGGCAAAACAGTGTTAAAGATCACGGGGCTATGTCAATGTCGATCAATTTAAAACACTTCAGAATAACTTTTATTTTCCATTGTTAACGATTTTTTCTTTATTTTGACACTCTGGACGAGCATCATTTCCTTATGCTGTTGACTGATGAAAATCAGTCAACATAAGTATTTTTATACTCACAAATATTTAACCGAAATATTCAATATTTTTAATGTTTTCCAAATTTTTCGTCTAACATTTTTTTTTAATTTGCATACATGATTTTCATACAGTTCCATTGTCATTCCATTTTCATATTGAAGTGATGATTGATTCTAGGCAATTATTTTTTTTTCATATGTAAATTTTACTCTGAAACTTTTTTTTTTCCAGAATTTCATTACAATTTTTTGACTCCGAATTGGGCTCAACCATTGGGCAGATTAACGTACGGTGCATATCTCATTCACACAATGATTCAGTTGTATGACGTCGGGGTGACAAGAAGCCCTAGAGTTTTTGGCGTTCACAACGTGGTATGGATTCGATGAATTTTGGTTTTGACCAATGAAAATATGAATCACAACGAAAAATTGAACATACAAAATCTAAACTTTGAGACGAAAAAATTAGAAAAAAATTAAATTAAATTAAATAGAAAAAAGTGCTCAAGGGAAAACCCTTGATCTCCTTTAATTTACTTTAATTAACTTTAGAACAAAAAAATTAATGGAAAGAAGTGCTCAAGGGTTTCCTATTCAGTACTTTTTTATTTTCCATTTTTTTATTCATTTTTTCCTTTTTTATTTGTCTTAAAGTTTAGATTTTGTATGTGATTAAATTTTTTGTTGTAATTTATATTTTTATGGGTCAAAATAAAATCCATTGAGATTAAAAATGAAATATATGTGGCAAGACTCAAGCGGAGCGACTATCGTGATTTAAAAAAATGTGCACTCTTTGCAGTTCTGGGATTACATACCGGACGTGGCATTCACGTTCTTTTTGTCGTTATTACTTACATTGACCGTCGAGGGGCCATTCAGGAGAATTGAAAAACGTTTCATTATAAAAAGAGCAAAAAGCAGTCCGTCCACGAAGTGAGTTATTTATTTATCATATTTGAACATCAAACATTTTTATTTTTTTTTTTTTAAACTGCATCTTTATCAAAGTATTTCCATTTTTTTTTATCGAAAATTTATCGATGAGTATTTAGATAGATTTGATAATTGTTTGTTAAATATTTTCAGCCTGAAGGAGGAAGAGAAGAAGGCAAACTAGTCATTCGTCGATTGATATTGTGTATAGTTAACTTAGTAATAAATTTTGAAGAGACTCGAAGTTTGTATCAGTTTTAAAACTGCACAACGTGTCCAACATTTGTACAATATTATTTTTTTTAATGCATATGTACAGGACTTGTGTAAATTTATAGAAAAACTATGTGTGCCTTATATAAGATGTATTCTTAACACTAGACCTCTACAATCTATTTTTTCGAATGTAAACCCTACAACGGGATCGAAAACGAGCCCAATCTTCTCTTTGGCATAAAATGTTCCTCCTATGCGATAATAAGGTTTAATTATATACCATTCTCTTTGTTTTTTAATAACGAAGAGAATAGTGTATGATAAAGTCGCATTTGGTGAACATTTAACGATAAAAACTTTATAAAACGAAACAAAGTTTTGGAGAAATGCCAAAAAAAGGTTTTTATTCAAAAAATTGGGGTCGTTTTCGAGCCCGTTGTAGGGGGGTTCAGGGTTAAGAGGATGGATCAGTCATCTAACCTCACCTCGAATTTTTGAAATTGAAATTCTTCGACACGGTTTGACCGAATACAAAAAAGCTCTGTCAGCGGACGCGGGACGATGGCAAAAATCCGTTGACAGAGCCTTTTTGTATTTGGTCAAATCGTGTCGAAGAATTTTACTTTCGAAATTTTCAGTTATCTCTCTCGCACCCACGGTGGCGAGATACCGACTGACCCATACTCTTAAGGATCGAATTGATGAATGAAAAATCAATCAACGTGTTTCCTATCATCCGTTTTGATTCCTTCTGTTTTATCTCTGTTTAACGATTTTCTATTCTTTCTTATTTGGAATTCAAGGAGGAATATACACTCAGACGGTTCAAATATAAGTTATGGAATGAATTTTTTGAAATCTATTGCTTTTTCGTGATTAAAAAAAAAGTTAAAAAAAAGTGGTCACGTCTTCACTACAGCGTCACGAGGAGACGTTAATTAAAAAAAAAAAAAAAAAGAAAAGCCAAAACGGTACCAGCTGCCGCCAAAACTCGAGTAAGAAACGAAAATAAAGTGGAATATCAAACTGGTTTTGGTTTTCTGTTAGGAATAAAAAAAATAAGACAAAAAAAATTCTATGACCCACGATAGATAATTGAGTGTGGTATCATCGTGAAAATATTTAAGCAAATTGTTGTATTAATTAAAAAAAATTGCGACCAATTCTCGAAACGAATGTTTACACGAAAAACCTTGATGGGACAATAATTTCCCGAAATCTTTTTCTTTTTAGGGTTCCGTACGTCCAAATGAAAAAAAAACGGAACCCTTATAGGATCACTCGTGTGTTTGTCTGTTTGTCCGTCTGTCACAGCCAATTTGCTCCGAATCTACTGGACCGATTAAGTTGAAATTTGGTACACATATCAATTTCTGTAACCCAAACACGGACGTGTAATGTAAATAAATGAATTTTGGATATGGGGGTCACTTTTGGGGGGGCAAATTAGAAAATAAAAAAAAAAGTTTAGCAAACTGTACCGTGTAACATATCAAATGAAAGGGCTTGTTGTGAGGATCGCAAATATATTTTATTTATAATTTTAAAATAAATAGTTTTAAATTTATTTAAGAAAATAGATGAAAATTGACCATCCCCCCCCCCCTCCTTATCTGCGAAACTACTGAGCATAAAATTTTGGAAAAAACACAGAAAATAGTTCTTTACTTATAGATTACAGGAAAACCTATAAGAAGTTTATGATCTTAAAATTTTTAATTACCACGAACAAATTTGAGTCAGATTTAAAAAAAACATGGTAGATAACATCGGGCATTCCATGCCAAACCGGTCAGTCCGTGAACCCGACCATTTTTGATTTTGTCGAAATTTTTTTATTTTCAAGTAACTACTGAAAGGAGTTTTTAGGATTTTTTTTTAGATTTTTATCTCAAACCGTCTAAAAATAATGAATTTTTCAAAATTTCGCACGAAATTTGTTTAAATGCTTATAACTTTTTCAGCAATAGAGATATCAAAATAAAATAGGAGGTAATTTTTTTCGTCTTGAATTGTAGTTTCGTAAAAGAAATACAAAAAAATTATCAAAAGGCAATTTCATATATTTTTTTTTAGTTTTAATACAAAAATATATTCTTTTCAAAATTGGACTGTTTTGATTTTTTTGAAAAAATTCACCTTTTTTGTAGACATATTTTTACATCTCTCGAAAAATTCACAGCTTGTGATATCCATCTCTTCTATTTTTTTCTCATTTTTTACCACGTGTGAACCAATAATAAAGAGTTGTCAATCCTGGATTATATTTTTTTATTTTTTTTCCACTCATAATTCCATTCCTCAACAAATTATGAATGAAAAAAGTTAATAAATAAACATTGAAACTGATTTTCATGTTTTTTTTTTCAGTTTTCAAACAAACATTTTTTTTACAACTTGGGCCATTTTGATTTTTCTGAAAAAATTCACCATCTTTCACGACACATTTTTACACGTCCCAAAAAATCCGCAGCGTGTGATATCCATAAATTCTATTTTTTTTAATTCTCTGCCATGCGTAAACCAATGATTATTAATTATTAATCTTTATTCATGAATATTACACTCTGCGGATTTTGTGGGACGTGTAAAAATGTGTCGTGAAAGATGGTGAATTTTTTCAGAAAAATTAAAATGGCCCAAGATGTGAACGTAAATGTTTGGTTGAAAACTGAAAAAAAACAGGGAAATGAGTTCCAATATTTATTTATTAATTTTTTTCATCCATATAATTTCTTAAGGAATGGAATTATGAATGGAAAAAAAACAATAAATAAATATAATTCAAGATTGATAACTAATAATTTTACACGTGGTAAAAAATGAGAAAAAAATAGAAGAGATGGATATCACAAGCTGTGAATTTTTCAAGACATGTAAAAATATGTCTACAAAAAAGGTGAATTTTTTCAAAAAAATCAAAATTGTCCAAGTTTTGAAAAAAAAATATTTTTGGATTAAAACTAAAAAAAATATATGAAATTGCTTTTTGATAATTTTTTTGTATTTTTTTTACGAAACTACAATTCAAGACGAACAAAAATACCTCCTATTTTATTTTGATATCTCTGTTGCTGAACTAGTTATGAGTATTTAAAAAAATTTCGTGCGAAATTTTGAAAAATTCATTATTTTTAAACGGGTTGAGATAAAAGTCTACAAAAATTCCTAAAAACTCCTTTCAGTAGTTACTTGAAAATGGAAAAATTTCGACAAAATCAAAAATGGTCGGGGTCACGGATTGACCGGTTTGGGATGGAATGCCCCATATTCATCGTACGGAACCCTCTCGACGAGAGTTAACTCGCACTTGTTCGCTTTTTTAATCTCCGATTTATCGTAAAGGGGTGTTCTGTTTATTTGCTCGAAATGTAATTAATGCATAAGAAAATTTGGACGCAGGATTTATTCGAACCAAGAACTTTTACACTGCAAAATCTCTTTTTGACTCGCGCAGCTCTTTAAATTTTGCCGCCTTTCGATTACTGCGAAAATCAAATGTACAGTAAATAGCGCCCGTCTCCGCGCGCCGGCTATTTCGCGGTTTACACCGTTAAACCGTTTCCGTTTACATAGCGGCGCGTAATCATACTCTACTCGCCGAGATTGGTTGTTTGTCTCTCGTATTTATTTATGGTCCAGTTTGCACTCGAAATACGTATACGTAAGCAATACATGGAATGTAGGGACAAGTAGAGGGGATGTAGTGAGACATCCATTCTATTTGGTTTCTCACGGTTTCGATAAGTTCAGATTGTTCAGATGACTATCCTATCTTCCCATGTGTTCTTATAACGAGATGAAAGTCCCGCGTTGTAAATGCGAGTTTGTAAATGTCAAATATCTAAGTCCATGAGGTGCGCGAAAGTTCTGTTCAAATAAACCTTTAATTCACGAAATAAAATTGATCTTTTATCAATAATCATCAATTGAAAATTAACATTTCTCTCTGTTACGATGTTTATTTTACGAGTATTTTGTTGTGATTACGATATACGTAGCGCCAATTATTTGTGAAAATGACTGTTCTCTCGCTGTATGTCATTTTTTCTCGAACGTAATATTCGTCAATTTTCGCTCCAACACGCGACACTGTGCATTTTTTTCTTTTCACTGGCAAGTGTCAATAGACTAAAAATTAACCATCGTGTGGGTTACATTTATACAAATTTATTCAGTGGAGGCTATATGAGCATTGACTTGTTCCACAAATCATGTCACATTATGTAATTATCATATTTGCACGTTTATCGACGAATACCTTGTTAAACGTTGAAACAGGTTAGTACGAAAGTGCAATAATAAGTGTATTTCCGTTGTAACTAATATTCTCTTGTTTCTCACATTGTTTCACCTTTTTTTTTTATTTGCTAACATTTTTATAAATTTAATTGGTAATTTTATAACGCGGAGCAAAAAAAACATTGCAATTTAATAGTCAAAAAAATATTAGCCAATAATTTTAAGAAATTCAATAATTTCAATATCTTAAAATTTCATCGATATTTTCTAACCAATGAAAATCATGGGTTTCTCGAAAAAATGCAAAAAGAAAACAATTTTCTGTAGCTTGTATAAGAGAAATGTTGGTAAAATAAAAAAAAAATTTGTTGGACTTCTTTCATATAAACTTTGATGGCGTAAACAAAAGAAATTTTGTTGCATTTCAGTAATGCAAAATTTAATACGATTTTCATTGTGGAAGATTTAAAAAAAATTTTTTTTAAGTTAGTCATCTTGGTCAAGTGTTTTCTATAAAATTTTCAAAAATTCAAGACTCGTATTCACCGTTCTACGGTGTAATTACTTTTCAAATTTGAAAAGAATTCACCATTCTGGATTTGAGATATTTCTTATCAAAAATTCCTTAGTTTTTGTATTACAGAGTTTATAAAAAAAAAAACATGGATTTCAACCATTCAGTTTAGGACATGGAGACAGAAAGTAAAAGCTAGTATCAGGAAATGGGGAGAATGTTGTTTTTAAAACTATAAACATGACTATAGCGAGATAAATATCTTAACTTTGTTCTGTTTTTCCAGTATATCATATTTTATTCTATTAATTGACTATAGATATGAGAAAAGAAGGAAAAACAACAGTTCATTGATGAGATATAGAAAAAATTTTGAAAAAAATGGAATGATGTAGTCGTGAATATACCAACAATGATACCTCACATTATAACTTTGACGCCGGTACGACGAAGATGTTTCATAACGTTGCTAATCGTGCTGGTACCTTGCACTTTCCTGAATCTTGTCTCGACGCCGGATATGCACGAAGAAACTACACTGCAAAACGGTATTGCGGAACTTCAAGCCAAATTAGAACACCTACAGTCAAAGTACATAGCGAGCCAAGAAGAAATAAGTGTACTTTCGCATCAGTTACTTACGCTCACTGAAAATACTCATATTCTGCCGGATTTACAAATTTTTTTGAACAATGGATCATCCAACATCTCCAGCATTAAGCTGCCGTCGATTTACAATTTTTTTCCTCACTTCTTGAGCGATCCCAATAGCCTCAGACCGGCTTTTCTTCAGAGCAAAGGACGCAGCGGTGTTAGCATGGTTCTTGGCATACCTACCGTCAAACGCGAAGTTCAAAGCTATTTGTTGAACACATTGAAAAATCTTTTGGATCGCATGACTCCTGCTGAAAGTTCGGACACGCTGATTATCGTTCTAGTCGCTGAGGTAAACAAATATGTTTTTCTATTCAATCTTTCATTTCAGAGCTTTTTTTTAAATATTTTCTTTAACAGGGAACCTCGGTGAAATTTTCAAGTCATTGAAGTCTTTTCTGATTATGCTAAAACTTCAGGTGAATGTTTCTACTATCTTAAAACTAAGAAATAACTGGAAGAACTACTCCGCCAAACCAGTCTGGACTGAGAAAACAGGCTTGCCAGACTCGGAAGTCGCCGCTGTGTTAAAAGATAGGCAGATTGGGCGATTTTGGGCGATTTATCGCCCAATCTGGCAACCGTGTGAGAAAACACGAAAACATGAGTCAATTGCTTTTTTTTGTCGATTTGTTTTTTTTCATCATTTTTTTTTGTCGTTGACAATCGCAAATTTTTTCACAAATTTCTGTAAGTATTATGAACAGAAATAAGTATCTGTTTAATCATCCAACCATTTTACGTAGAATTACCATTTTTTTCGTCGATTTTTTTATTAATTTTGTTTTTAAATCTGATACCGACAAAAATCATTACCAATTTTCGAAAAATCAATTTCTATATCTGTAAATCGAAAAAATCTATCTAAAAATCTAATTGAATATTAATATTACGGGATTGTCACGTGACGAATAACTTATACGAACGAATTAGCAGTATATAACTATATTAATTAAATTATTTTTTGGTGTTGTGGCCGGAAAGTTTAACGATGAGAGAACATAGCGGCTTCAGCTCGGCCTTTTCCTTCTTAAAGTAGACTCGGTCAGTCTTTAAGCTGGTGTTGTTGACATTGTAGAGGTAATGGAGAATATTGCGATGGCATTAGATTACGTTTCGGCCCATGGTCAGAGCCCTCTTCAGAATTTTTATATTTTCTGATTTTCATCGGTGGAGAATAATTTTTGATACGTTGTGTCCATAGCAAATTATGATGATAAAACTGTTATGAATGTTCGTTTTGTTGTTCTGCTGTGATTTTTCATTGTTAATGATCTTAATTGTTGAATTTCCACGTTGAGATGGAAATGTGTAAAATACTAAATTCCATCCCAACGTGGAAATTCAACAATTAAGATCATTAACAATGAAAAATCACAGCAGAACAACAAAACGAACATTCATAATAGTTTTATCATCATAATTTGCTATGGACACAACGTATCAAAAATTATTCTCCACCGATGAATATCAGAAAATATAAAAATTCTGAAGAGGGCTCTGATCATGGGCCGAAACGTAATCTAATGCCATCACAATATTCTCCATTACCTCCACAATGTCAACAACACCAGCTTAAAGACTGATCGAGTCTACTTTAAGGAGGAAAAGGCCGAGCTGAAGCCGCTATGTTCTCTCATCGTTATATTAATTAAATATTATTGATTTTAACAACGAGATCTGTAGTGTGAGAATAGTGACAAACGATATTAATTTTGAAGTGGTTCAAATTTGAAAATAAATATTTGAAAGCGATGATAAGAATTAATCAAACTCAAAATCATTCAATTTACTATAAAAGCAATTCATGAACTGCACAATATTAAAATTAAAACAAAAAAATGTTCAAATAGACGAAAAAAAAAATTGTAATTCTGCGAAAAATGATTGGATGATAAAACGGATACTTATTTTTGTTCATAATACTTACCAAAATGTGTTTAAAAATGGGCGATTGTCAACGACAAAAATCTAGGCACTTTAATCATTTTTTCATGTTTTCTCGTTATGGGCCGGAAATACAGTTCGGCGGGATGGTTCTTACAGTTATTTTTTGGTTTTTGGATAGTAGAAACACTCACCCAAAGATTTAAGCATAATCGGTAAAGACCTCGACAATTTGGAAATTTCACCGAGGTCCCCCCTTAATATACAAAAAAATATAAGAATTTGATTGTCGTTGCTCTGGTTTCCAGAACTTTTAAAATTGTGAATTCCATTCTTTTTATTGCGAAATCGTGAATTATTAAGGGGTTCCTTCTTAAATATTCGCATTCGATCTCGCCAGTTGGAATATTGAAATATTCAGCTGAGCATCATTCTATAAATTCACAAATTCGAAGTGTGCAGTTTTGAGATACAATGAAATTGCATTTATCAAATTATTGCTCAACATTTTTATGCGGAATTAGGTAAATTTGTTAGTCTTTTTTGACTCTCTGTTAGAAACGCAAATACAAAATGTGTAAAAAAATAATGAAACATTTATTTAATTGCAAAATGAAAGTAAAAATGTTCGTTCTATTCGAACCGTGAAAATTTCGGCATAAATTCAGTATAATTAAGCAATTTTAATCAATATTTGTCTCGAAATTCTTTTTTATTTTAACATTAACATTTAAAAATGCATTTTAACATTAACATTATTTAACATTTAATTAATTAATTTATTTATTTATTAAAAATTCAAATTATAAATTAAATTTATTTTAACATTAATTAATTATTAATTAACATTAATAATAAAATGTTTCCAGACGGATTTGGAGTACGTGACTTACGTTGCAAAGCAGATTGAAGTCCAGTAAGTATTCATTTTATAAAACCTCAAAATATACTCGGGTCTAGAATACCCCAGGCAAAGTTTGACCCGAAATTTGAACATCAGGACTTTTCAAAATTTATCATTTTTCCTAATACGTTAATATATTTAATTTCGATAAACAAACTGTTGTCTCTTATCGAGGAATACTTGAAAATGATAAAATGATACTTGAAATGATAAAAGAAATTGTTTCAATTCTTAAAATTCGTTACTTTTAACTTGACAACACTGTAAAGACGCTGGGGTACTTTGGACCCAATTTAGTTTTCGCGTTACTGCTGGGAAATGGATATTTTAAGGGCTAAGCTCAAAATCGTCATTTTATAAATTCCCGTAAAAAAAAACTTGGGAATTATTGCAGATTTCCTAACGAGTCTGAAGTCGGTTTGATCGAGGTGATATCACCGTCAGCTTCATATTATCCTGATCTCTCGAAACTTCGCAACACCCTAGGTGACGATCATCAGCGTGTAGTATGGAGATCGAAACAAAATTTAGATTTTGCATTTTTAATGTCATACGCCGAAACTAAAGGAACATTTTATATACAATTGGAAGATGATATTCTGGCGAAAAAAAACTTTATAAGTACTATGAAATCGTATGCTTTACAAAAAATCAGCATGAAGGAGAATTGGTATGTTCTTGATTTTTGCCAACTGGGTTTCATTGGTAAGATCCATTATTTCAACATTAAAATATTTATTACATTTCAAGATTTCGTATTTATTGTTATTTTCTTCAAATCACGTTATGATTTTAGGCAAACTTTTCAAATGCGTTGAATTACCGTGGCTCGTTCATTTTTTTCTCATGTTTTACAACGATAAACCTGTCGATTGGCTGCTCGATCATTTTATATCGACAAAGGTTTGCAGTCTCGATATGGACAATGTGAGTAGGACAACGTTAATTGTGACTTAATGAAAAAAAAAAAATCATTGAAAAGATTAATTACCCTTTCACAATTTTCAATGCAATTTCCATCTTATCAGATTCGAAAAGTAATTGATTTTTTTTTAATTACTTCTTGATGCCTTCAAATCGGTTAGAGTTTCCAATTCCTTATATTTTATTATACAGCTTTTTTTTTTCCAAAATTCATACATTTTTGATAAATGTGTTCAATATTTCTTTTCAGAAACGTTGTAAAATGGCTAAAGCTGAGCTATGGTTGCACTACAAACCATCGTTATTTCAACATATAGGCACGCATTCTTCGTTAAAAGGAAAAGTGCAAAAGTTGAAAGTACGTTTATTATGAAAATACAATTCTCATTGTCAGTAATTAAAAAAATAAGCAATTCGCGTCATTGAAACGCGACGTAATTTTTTTTTTAGTATTAGGAAATGTTTTTTTTTTACAATTTTAGGTGCCAAAAATTGATGAGACGTTTTTGAGATCGTTGTTACAAACTTAACGTGTTATATACACTTGTTGGGCCGAAAAAGAAGCATTTTTGAAACTTTTTGTTTAGAAGATCGAAATGATAAATTTTAACAAGAATTTGGTACATTAAAAAGTAACATCTGAAGAACAATTAGTAATGTTTTTGTTAAAAAATATTTATTTATAACGGAGATACAACTAATTTTCGGGAAGCACTTTTGAAAAATGTTTTTTGCGATGAGCAATACCATTCTGCCCCAGTTCATCTGAAATGAAAAAATCAAACAGATTCCGTTAGTATATTAGTTTATCCTGTAATTAATCGAAGGAATTTCCGAAATATCAAATTAAAACAAAATGGCGGGTTTTCAAAGTGAGAGTCGATTTTTGCGAAAAAGAGTCGGCATTTTTCGTTCATCAAATCGAAAGCATGCATCGAAAAAATAATTCCTTCGATTAAATAGTAGATTTGTAAGTCTAGAAAAAGTTCGAAAAAGTTCAGAAAGATCGATGCAATAGTTCTCGAGATATGTTGCTCACCGTTTTTGGAAACGTAGTTTCGAAATAAACGCGTTTAAGGCAAGCAACCATTTTAGGAGACCGAAAATCAGATGATTTTTTGGATTTTTTTTATTGTGAAAAAGAAACGGAAATTTCCTCAACTCTGAAAATAATTTATTCATATTTTCATACATCTCTGGTAATTTTTTCAAGTTATTTCATGCATTAATTAAGGTGTAATCCGCTGTGTCCCTTGGCGTGTCCTCATTGTCGTTGTCGATTTGCGAGAATTGTGCAGCTCGCAATTCGCATCTGAAATAGTCCAACAAATTTTTATACATTTTTGAGATGTTTTTTAAGAACATGACCCTAAATTTTGAAAAAAAAATCGAGAATTGAATGTTGGAACGTGGAAAAATGGTCGATTTTTAGCATTTTTTTCCCCGACATTTTGCAATAATAAATATGTTTTAAACAATCTAATCTTTCCAACTTTAGGTTCATGTTTTAATAAATTATATTATATAAACGTGTTCCAAATTTGAAGATCATCCATGAATTAGTTTTTGAGTTATGATTCCCGCAAATTGAAGAAATTTCGTTTCGAGAAAAACACTTTTAAACTTTGAGCGCGCTTGGGAGTCGAGCGGAGAGTCTTTATCATTTATAGATTCCGTTAGAAGGAATCCGAATATCGTTTTGAAATTTTCAGGGTGTATTCTTAAGATATTTTGCTAACGATTTATGAAATTAAAAAAAAAAAAATTGATTTTTTGAAGCATCTAAAGTGGTTGCTCGTCTTAAAGTTTCGAAAAGACGCTTCGAGCGTTCCGACGGGCTTCAACATAACAGACTATAACTCTGTGAATTCGAATTCGATAATCTTGAAATTTTCAGGGAACATTTATAAGATGTTATACTTTCAAAGAATGTCGGTTTTCAAAAAAGTGATTTGTCGACGTTTACAAGTGTATATAACCCCTTAAAGATAAAATATGTGGAAAAAATGTGATAATTCGAAAAAATTGTGAAATAAACTGATACTTTTTTTTAATTTCAACAGGACAAACAATTCGGTAAAATTACGTTATACTATGGCCATGAAAATCCAGACGCAACCGTTGAATCTCAAATAAAGCCATACAAACAATTTACCCTGCAAAAAGCGTACAGGGGCGAATCTTTCTTCTGGGGTCTCTTGCCTCAGCCTGGTGATCACGTCAATTTCAAGTTCACGCGACCTATTTTTATAAAGAAGCAAGTATTATTGTCCGATAACTATTTTTCAGGCAATTTGTGAAATAAAAAAAAAAAAATCGAAAGCTCTAACGATTCGATCAATTTTTATTTCATCCACAGATATTTGTTCAGAAGTGGCAATGTCGAGCATCCATCAGACAAGTTTTACAACACAACAATAGAAGTTCTGACGGAATCGTCGAGTTCTCTCAACAGGAACAGCAATGATGTTACCGAAGATGGTTACGTTACAATAGGTAAAACAATAATTAACTCTGGACCCTAAAAATTTATTTTTCCGATCGTAAAGCCCACAACGGGATCGAAACCGACTCCAATATTCTTTTTAGCATAAAATGTTCATAGTACGCGATAATGAGGTTTAATTATACACCATTCTCTTCGTTTTTTGATAACGAAGAGAATCATGTACGATTAAGTCGCATTTGGTGAACATTTGATGATGAAAATTCTATAAAACGAATAAAGTTCCGTAAAAGTACAAAAAAAAGTTTTATACTAAACAAATTGGATTCGTTTTCGACCCCGTTGTAGTGGTTCAAGGATTAAAAATATATATGAAGAAACAACTTCTGAGGATTTTGAAAATCCGAAAAATTGTAACTTGAAATTTTTTTTTTTTTTTTTTTTTAATTTAGGAAAATTCGATGCACTCGGAATAGCATCTGGAACAGTGGATAAACAATTGGGGCGTGTTAAAGTTCTTCGAATGACGGTGCACAGTGAGAGTGAAAATTGGGCAATTTTGTCAGAGGTAATCATTGAATCATGAATCTTTGTTTTTTTATTTCTATTATTGTGAATATTAATTTGATTTTCTCCCAACAGATCCACATAGTAGAAGACGATCTCAGTTGACGTTCTCGAGGTAAAGTTACTCGATCAAACATACATTAAAATAATATAAACATGCCAGATCATAAAAAGGAATTGGATTTCCATCGAAAGTTGTGAAATTTGGTATTCACGAAACCATCGTTGTGCTTCTTCCCGTTATCCATGAAAGTAATGAACAAAAAAGCAGAAAAACGAAAACTATTATTCAATATCGTCGTAAAAACTCAGCATTAATTTAAGGATTTTTAAGTGCCTGTTGAAAAAAAGTGTCCATAGCAAAATCTGAAGGACAAATTTGTTGCCGTGGTGGTTGATGAACGGTGGTACCTTCTTCGAATTAAGTATACAATTATATACACTGTATATGAACTTTTCGTTCACCGAATTTATTATCATTTTTCAAGTTTAACGTTGTTATCTCGTGTTTTACTATTAAAATATTTTTTACCTATAATCTATTTTTTCGAACGTAAACTCTACAACAGGGTTGGAAGCGACCCCAATCTTCTCTTTAGCATAAAATGTTCCTTATAGGCGATGATAAAGTTTCATTGTATACCATTCTCTTCATTTTTTGATCGCGAAAACAATGGTTTATGATAAAATCACATTTGGTGTAGATTTCATAATGAAAATGCTATAAAACGAAAAAAAAAAAAGTTTTGAAAAAATGCAAAAAAAAAAGTTTTTACTAAAAATAATTTCGTTTTCTGGGTCTTTTTCGACCCCGTTGTAAGGATCTCGGGTTAAAACACTCCCATTCTCTTTCTATATATATAATTCTCTCTCTCTCTCTCTCTCTCTAATCGATGTTTCAACAGCTCAAAGCTTACGAAATACTTATAAAATATGAATAACACGGTCCAATTATTGCAATCAATATTGTGAGGCAAAAAAATGCATTAACACTGCTGCCATTTATTCGAGTCGATATAATCCATGACGTCTCGTAAAGAACAAAACGTGAGGAACTAAAAGTGATTATGCAGAAAAAAAATATTTATATACTTTCTCGATACCATTTAATATTTTCTATTTCTTTATTTTTTGTTATTGAATATTTTTTTTCCTCGAAGCAATTTATTATAGTGACCGAGTGGCCAATTAATACCAATTTCGAAACCTTAATTCTCGAAAACGATGCCACCGACTGGAATAAACAAGCTTTAGCCCATTTTTGCCACTTTTCGACATGGGAAACGGTTGCATCGTTTTGGAGAAACTAAATTTCGAAATTTCGAAGTGGTTGCTACGTGTCATGTATAGTAGCGTGTGTGGAAAAAAATTGGTACTTTTTTTTTTGCTTGCATCCAGCAAGAAAAGTTAAATTAGCGTAAGAAAAGTAGCATCCTAGAAGGAGGGCTTATAAATAAAATTATTTCGATCGGCGCGTTGTACTTGAAGATTTTCCATAAGAATAACACAGGAAAATAATCGAATCTCTAAATTTTGTATTACAACTCTTGTGAAAAAAATCAGACAGAAATCCCACTAATATATTTTAATAGAAAATCGAATTCCCTACAAAATTCGTCCTATGAGCAATTAGCTCTGAACAACCATTCAAATGTTATTGCTGGACAAAGTTGAATTAATGACAATTTTTTTCATTTAAACGGCGATCACACTCAAATCGCTTATTTTACGGACAAACTTTCATAGAACTTTTTATAGACAATTTTCTGCTTTACCAGAAAAATTCAATGAAATCATCGTGAAAATATTCCTCTCATAATTACAACCATTTCTTGTTTTATTTTCAAGATATATCCATTTTTCCTGCTTACGAACTGTCAAACATAAACTTCAATAAAATATTAGCGTCTGTTTCTGAAAAAGCTTTATTTCATTGTGAAAAATTTAGTACAATCAGGTATGACAATAAATAATAATAAAAAAACGAAAATTGTTAATTTACTGCTTTTACAATTTTACAATTTTACAAGAGCCAAGCAAATGCGCCTAGGCAACGTCCATTCGAATAAGCATTACTGGCCTCATAAAAAAAATGAAGGCAATTCGGAAAGTGAGGCATTCTTGTTTTACTTACCTGATTGCTATGACCCACGTCTTTGATTGATTAATTAATTGGACTCATGAGTTATTAACAGTAGTAATTAATTACTCAAGAGGTCTATTATCATTCTATCATCAAAATAAATTAGTTATTATCGTAAAATCGAATTGCAATTGATATTAAGTTGAAATGCATAAAAAATTTACAATTAAATATGGTACTGATAAAAATGATCATAGTTCACAAAACAATGAAAAGTTTATTTTTCTATTCAATAATATTGTAAATTTTGTTTTTATTTTTATTTTTTTTTTTAATTGGTTGTTTAATTCTGATAGATGAGATAACGCTGTGGCAAGAGGTTCAAAATGAAAATGGGACAACTCGTAGTGTCACGAAAAAAATATTTCGAAGCGAATAATTATTCTGAAAAATGATTGAAAAATGCTGCAGGAAAAAGATGCTAGCAAATTTTGCACAAAAAAATTCATATTTCTCTTCCAGTGATTCGATTTACATCATATTCTGGAGGTAGAAAAGGAGTTATATCCAGAAATTACGTTTTTTAATTAAAATTTTTTTTTTATTTATTTATTTTTTTTTTTCAAAAATCCCGGAATACAAACAAAAACAAAAGAACCTAAACAATAGTAGGTTTATTGTAAAAGCAGTAAATTAACAATTTTCGTTTTTTTTTAAATTATTTATTGTCATACCTGATTGTACTAAATTTTTCACAATGAAATAAAGCTTTTTCAGAAACAGACGCTAATATTTTATTGAAGTTTTGTTTGATAGTTTGTAAGCCAGAAAAATAAATACATCTTGAAAATAAAACAAAAAAATGCTTGTAATTATGAAAGGAATACTTTCACGATGATTTCATTGAATTTTTCTGGTAAAGCAGAAAATTGTCTATAAAAATTTCTATGGAAGTTTGTCCGTAAAATAAGCGATTTGAGTGTGAGCGCCGTTTAAATGAAAAAAATTGTCATTAATTCAACTTTGTCCAGCAATAACATTTGAATGATTGTTCAGAGCTAATTGTTCATAAGGACGAATTTTGTAGGGAATTCGATTTTCTATTAAAATATATTAGTGGGATTTCCGTATGATTTTTTTCACAAGAGTTGTAATACAAAATTTAGAGATTCGATTATTTTCCTGTGGTATTCTTATGGAAAATCTTCAAGTACAATGCGCTGATCGAAATAATTTTATTTTAAGCCCTCCTTCTAGGATGCTGCTTTTCTTACCCTAATTCAACTTTTTTGCTGGGTGCAAGCGAAAAAAAAGTACCGATTTTTTCCCGTACACCCTAATCTTTACCCTTAATGTGAGTGAAACAAATGTCCCAAATCTATATTGCCGAGAATTGTAAAGCTTAATGAAATAATACTATATTTATACATTGTGAAATTTATCCTCTGAAATCCGCCAGCCTTCGACCCTAACCATTTTTTTTTTAAATTTTTTCATGTCGATTATCCACGTGAATAAAATGTACTTGATATTTGTTTTCACTGCAGTTGAATTTAAACAGATTAAACCACATTAATTATAATTTGTAAAAAAAATTATTATATTTTCAAACCACAGCATTTAAAAAAAGTTTTTTCTTTTTGAAAACTATTCGAGTAAACTAAAACTATACATCGAATCAGGAAATTTTCGATCAAAAGGAAAGTATCGATCAAAATATTTAAGATATTTGGGCTATTTAAAAATGAAAAATTTCCTTGATAAATGATCCACCGGCACACAAAAATAAAACAGTGGTTAGTACTTTTGACCAGACCTATTTCTTTATATGTTTTTCGATGCCCTGAATTCGAATCCGGAGCCCGTTTTACTCCATCGGGCTTGAGTTTGGAGTAAATTGCGAAAAACACTCTAAAAATAGCTGAAAATCGCGAAAAATTGGAGTACTAGTATGTTTTGATCTAATGTGAGCAGATTTCTTAATAATTTTGAAGCCCTCAATCTAAATCTAGTGCCTTCTTTGCCCATTCAAGTTCAAGATTCTAAGTTATTCGTAAAAAACCCTGAAAATCGTAAAAAAAAATATTTTTAAACAGTTCTCCGCTTGTATCGAACTCTTTTGTCTTCGAATGATCTATGCAGCGGATTTCTCTTTCGTTTTCTACTTTCATTCGTTTCTCTCTTTAGCATCCAGCAAAAATCTGGCATCATATTGACATCCCACCTTCCTTGATACCGAGCTTCCATAACACTTATATCTTGATGAAATCGTTCTCCTTGTTCTTCACTGTAGTCTCCAAGATTTTCAGGAAAATGGTCGAAGTGAGAATGTGGAAAGTGCAATTTAAGATTCATCAAGCAACCCAAATTTTTGTAAATTTGCGTCCTCCAATAAAGTCCGAATTTGGGGTCCATCGAAAATTCCCTCTTTAACAAATATTTAGGAAGATCAATCAATAGTGTTCGTATAACATTGTGACTACCAATTCTTCTCTGATCCGAATACTTTAGTTTATTCAATACTATTTGTAAATTTTCATAAGTCTCTTTTAGTTGTGTGAGCTATTGTAATAAGTGCAAATGTGTTTTTGTTATGAAGCAGAACAGCTTTGAGATTTTGTGTATGACGAATGATTAAAAAGTCACCACTCTACGTCTTTAGATGGCCTTCCGAGACTTGATTGCTTGTGGCTGTAACCAGGGCACCTCCACGTGGTGACGGTGGGCAACAGAACCATCTGGCAAAGTCCCTGGGTTAACGGCGTGTGTGCCGTCATGGCAGGTACAAGTGATAAGTACTTTACGATGCAGGGATTCGGAACCCCAGTATCGGTGTCTGGTCAGGGTGAGAAAGCAGGCCCGCAGACGTCGTCATCAAGCGATTGCAGCTCTACGTTAGTGGGTAACTTGGCTTCTGTACAGTGTAAAATCACAAGAAGTAACTCCCACTTATGTAACAAAAGCCCGGATTGATTTTGTTATGTTTGCGGGAACTTTGAAGTTGCAAAATACCGAAGGCGTTTATCCGAAAAATTAAGATCAATTTACGAAGAGTGCTTCGGTATAAGAATAACTGATTCGGATACAAACTGGGTACCACATACCGTCTGTGGTCGATGTTACATTATGTTAACACGATGGGAAAAAGCGAAAAAACCAGAAAAATTGCAGTTTACAAAACCAGCGATATGTTCTGCACCGACAAGTAATGAAAACTGTTATTTTTGTATGACTTACGTTGCAGGTTTTACAGCGGCTACTAAAAATCGAATTTCATACCCCAACGTTTCATCAATTGTAAAACCGGATAAATAGAGTTGTGGAAGAAACTGTAACTGCCGAACAGATGAATGTGTGGAAGAAGAAGCATCGAAAAGTGACGAAGTCTCCGAAGACGATGTTTCCGAGGACGAGGAATACTTGCCGGATGGTGAAGAAAAAGTTGCTCAACACTTCGACCAAGAAGAACTTAATGATCTCGCACGAGAATTAGGGTTACCTAAAGATGGAGCCGAGTATCTAGCGGCTGTATTGAAAAGAACAAATTTGTTGGCTCAAAAAAACGACAGCTTACTTTTATCGCAATAGGGAGGGAGAAGTTTCGGCAATTTTTCACAAACGATAAGGAGAACTCATTGGTATACCGTTCGGATGTAAACGGCTTAGTGGATAAATTAAAACCCAACATGTATAAAGCCAATGAATGGAGACTTTTTATCGATTCATCAAAAAGAACTTTTAAAGCTGTTCTTCTACACATTGGAAACACATATGCATCTGTCCCAATAGCTCATTCGATCAAGTTAAAAGAGACTTACGACAATTTGCAGCTAGTATTGAATGAAATAAGATATTCGGAACATCAATGGAAAGTTTGTGGTGATCTAAAAATAGCAACATTACTTTCAGGCCAACAATCAGGGTTCACGAAGTATCCCTGCTTTCTATGTTTATGGGATAGTCGGGACGGAAAACAACATTATATTAAAAAAATATGGCCAACTAGAAGAAATTTCGATCCAGGTTCTAAAAACGTTATACGAACACCATTGATTGATCCTCCTCAATATCTACTACCACCTCTGCATATTAAGCTTGATCTCATAAAGCAGTATGTCAAAGCTCTTGATAAAGATGGCAATCGTTTTCAGTATTTAGGAGAAAAGTTCCCAGTGATAAGTGATGCTAAATTGAAAGAGGGAATTTTCGATGAACCACAAATTCGGAGTTTACTTGAGGACGAAAATTTTATTGGAACAATGAACGACTGTGAGAAAGCAGCTTGGCAAAGTTTTAAATCTGTTTGTCAGAACTTTTTGGGTAATAAGAAAAGTGAAAATTACCAAAATTTGGTCGAGGAACTGCTGGCAAATTAAAAAAATTTAGGTTGCTTGATGAATCTAAAATTGCACTTCCTACACTCTCACCTTGACTATTTTCCTCAAAACCTTGGAGACTATAGTGAAGAACAAGGTGAAAGATTTCATCAAGACATAAGTGTCATGGAAGCTCGGTATCAAGGAAGGTGGGATGTCAATATGATGCCGGATTTTTGCTGGATGCTAAAGAGAGAAACTAATGAAAGTAGAAAACGAAAGAGAATTCCGCTGCATAGATCATTCGAAGACAAAAGAGTTCGATACAAGCAGAGAACTGTTTAAAAATTTTTTTTTTACGATTTTCAGCTATTTTCAGGGTTTTTTCACAAATAACTTAGAATTTTGAACTTGAATGGACAAAGAAGGCACTAGATTTAGATTGAGGGCATCAAAATTAATAAGAAATTTGCTCACATTAGATGAAAACACACTAGTACTCCAATTTTTCGTGATTTTCAGCGATTTTTAGAGTGTTTTTCGCAATTTACTCCAAACTCAAGCCCGATGGAGCAAATGGGCTCCGGATTCGAATTCAGGGCATCGAAAAGCATATAAAGAAGTAGGTCTGGTCAAAAGCACTGACCACTTTTTTATTTTTCTGTGCCGGTGATGATTAACAAATAAATGAGTACACTTTATTCACTTTGATGAGCAACACAATGAATTATCAGTTGAATATAAAACGTTGAGAGTCGAAGATTAGGCGAGATACCTATTGTACAATTTCAATCAGAGGCTATACAGGGCATAAGCATTTTTAAAAAATATAAAGAAGAAGAAGAAAAAGATTCTATTTAACTTCTAGTCTTGTTCATCGGTCAATTTGTGGAGTATATACATATAAATGTATGTGAACAAATACTTGTCGCTGAATTTCGCCTTGTGCCTAACTGACCTACAATTTCACCATCTAACTGATCGCCATATATAACTTTGTCTCGCAGAAAAATCTCGTTAAAAAAACAAACAAACAATCTCTGCTATACTAAAAAATGATGATGGAAAATTGATATTCGCGAATTTTGTACTTAATTATATTATAAGAATGCGATAAATATATGATATAAGATGTCTTGAAAATATAAAATATAGTCATATGAAAAATTGTTGTTAAAGTAAAAAAAAAAAAAAAAAGAAAGAAAGAAAGAAAAAGAAAAAATGAAACGAAAAGTATCTTTTTACAATGTTAATGCTTAAGATTACACTGCGACCCCGATTTAAGGGACTGATGAAATTTCTTCCATAATGCACGGAAATATCGATCAGTCTGCGATCGGTGGGAAAAGCACTCGGTTCGATCTGGCCTTGCGTCAGGTGCGCAAAGATGGAAAAACGAACCGTTGCACAATCCCAATTTGTTGCAAGTGCGATGCTGCGGAGCTGGTCCCGCCGCTGTTCCTTAAATCGGGGTCTCAGTGTATTGCAAAATGGACCACCTCTGCATTCGCTCGAGTATAATTAATCGAAAACGATTGTTCGTACACTGCATTCGTACGACCAATGTGTAATAACCGAATGCACAATCGTACAAAAAGACAAAAGAGAATTACAAATAAGCAGAGTTTCAAGGCATTTGCATTTGGTCAGTTTCTTTTTAATCCTAAGAGTACACGCATATATTTTTTGCTGCCTACTTGCACCCATTGGGTCTGTGAGACCCGGTTCACTCGTAAATTTGGTGGTTTCCACAAAGCTGGGCCAAAAATATTATTGGATCGGAATTTGGACGATTGGCAATGGTGTCGAAATTTGAAAAATCTGAATGGTGAAAAAATTTGACAAAATTCAGCCATTTTTGAAACTTTGCAAACATTGAATTTTAAATAATAATAATTCGTAAAAATTATTGATTTTTTAGATAAAATATTCTCCGACAGAATCAATTTTTTTCTTCCTTACGTGCAATGGTTTGCTGATTTTTTTAAATTCATAGAAATTTTTTTACAATGTTCCCTTTTTTTTTCAGATTTTGTCAAAAACTTGGAAGAAATTAATGAAAAAGTCACGAATTGCGTAAATGTTTTTGTAAAAAGATTCAACATCATAAATATAGAATTTCCAAGGCATCGAACGAACAGTTTCTTAATAACTGCCTCCAGAAGAATTTGAAAAAAAAAAAGGAATTTGAAAGAAAAAAATATTGAAAAGTACTCTTGAAAAGCAACAAATTAATTCCATACGATGAAAATTAAAATGATCTGATTATTTTTTGAAAATTTTCTGATAAATACGATTTTTAAATAATTTCATTTATCGCATATCAATGTCCGTAACGTCTTAAATACTGCTGAATTTTTTCAGATTTCTTTCGAACCGCCAAGCATCGAAATTCCTATGGAATAAAATTATTCCTTGCAATTAATTCTTAAGGGCTTACGTACATCTAGAGGTGCCAAAAATAGGGTCAATTTCAATAATTTTTTTCATACTGAAATAATGTATCTATTAAAATAATTTTTGGTATATTTAAAAAGACATATTGTTGTGAATGAAAGCGAAAAATTTCATTGAAAAAAATGAATTAGATGAGCCGTGGTTGTACTTTTTGTAAAACAGTTTTTTGCAAAATGCAATTTGCGGTAACGACGATTCCGAGTGTACGTTTTAACCCAAAAATAAAACAAAATTTTTTTCTTAAAGTCGACAAGAAAAAACAGTCTTTGTCGAGGTCGATTTTTTTTTAATGCATTTTTCGCAAAATGGCAGAGGTTTGAATCGTAAAATCGGGATTTTGCCAAAATGTTTTTTTCTTTTTTTACTTGTGAAACAAAAACTATGATGTTTAAAAGAAAAATCGCTCGACAGAGACCAGAAAATTGTGCAAAGGTCCTCTGTACCAAATTTCATCCAAATCGGTCGTTTAGTTTTCGAAATAGAATGGTTACCGTTTTCAAAAATACCATTTCGAAAAAAAGCATTTTGGTCTTTAAGCATCTGTCAGATGAAGCTGAAATTTTTTTTCTCATAGCTGCAATATGTTACCGATTCCCAGGAAATTTTAATAAATTATATATCAAGGGTGACACCATCAAAAAATAATGTATTTGAAAAATCGAGTTTTTTTACCTCTCTAGGTGTATGTAAGCCCTTAAGTTCACATCTGTACAGGCGAAATTTTTGAGGGTTTCATATTTTTCCCAAAAAAAACCGTTTGAGCTTATAAAAATTAGCCCTGAGACGAAAATCGGAGTTCTTCTCTTTCGTTTCGGGTCTCGCAGACCCAAAAGTGTACTCCTAGGGTTAATCTAAAAGAAAACAAACTTTTTGTGGCGTGAATTACACACACTTGTTACTTTTGTTACTGCTCTATACAGTAAAATGCGTTTAATTATACAATCTATAAAAATCAAATTATAATTATATATTTTACAATATAAAGTTACGTAAAGTAAATCCTAATTATATTAAATACACTGTTTCTTATATTGTACATTTTGACGTTTCGAAGATCTCGATTTTTCGTACATGAGGAGGGGGAAAAAAAATCGTACGAACTGACACAAGCACCGAATCTTATTAATACACATGATTCGTTCTTACAACTGAACAAAAATCTATTTCACTGATCGGAAAGACTGCTCGAGCGATTAAAATATTTCTAAACGACGCGTATATTTATTTAATTGATATACATACTATGCGACAATTATCGACGGTTAACTAAAATCATGCGGTATGTGTCTTTTGACGCAATATACATGAAATATTGTACATGTATGTAAAATATATATAAAGTAAACAAAAAAATAAGAAAATTCTCGTAGAAAAAGTCTACTTTTCTACGAAAAAAAAAAAAAAACAAACAAACGAACAATTAATCGATCAATATCGGTGGCTGTAAAATGATTGTAACCAAATAAAAAGAATGACGAATTATGTGACACCGAAACGAGGAATTGGAATTAATTACATGTTTTTTTTTTGTTAAAAATATAAAATATTTTTGTCACATGATTCTAAATGATCGGTTTGACTAGAGCCCGGATCAAGGATAAACCTTTTACGAGCTTGTTTCGTTTAGTGCGACATTTTGTCAGCTTCAATATCAGGTATGTTTTTTTTTTTTTTTTTTTTTTTTCAGAACGACCATTTTTACAATTCGTTGCGATCAAATAATCAAGTTTAACATTTTTTAATTTAACGTTTTAGAGTCTTCTGGAAACGAGCACTCTGAAGGGCAACGTACCAGCGGTAACACCATCGGTAAACGTCTTCGTTGGCTTTTCCTCACCGGGTACAACGGAAAATACAAAATTTTGCAAGAGCCCAGCTGTGAAGACAAATATGTTGCTCTTTGCAAGCACTTCTCCCATGCAATGATGTTTACCTATTGAATAGAAAAAAGAAAAAAAAAAAAGGTATTGTCCATTTGTTTTTTATATTCAGAATGAGAGGAATCGAAGTACATTCAATTTTGGAAATAATTCAATTACCTATACTGAAGGGCATGTAGTGATCAGGCACGGATATGTTTCCTCTTGCATCTATAAATCTCTCTGGACGAAAAACTTCTGGATCACCCCAAGACTCGTCCATCAGGACTCTATTGAAATTCGCCACTATCATTGAATCCTTTAAAAAAAAAAAACAAAAAAACAAAATAATTGCACTTGGAATAACTGAATTTTAAAGAAATAATTCAACTTATAATGAATAATGGTGCTGACGATTTTAGAAATAAGAAAATTAAATCAAATTAATCTCAGATTATTCGAATAAACGTTTGTACACAAATATTTAAAATTCAAAGTATGAAAAATCATTCCTTATAAGATTTCGATATTTGAAATCATTTTATTCTAAGAAATAAGAAAATTAAATGAAATTAAATCTTGGATTATTCGAATAAAGGTTTATATACGAATATCTAAAATTCAAAATATGAAAAATTATTCCTTATAATTTTCCTTATAATTATTCCTTTAAAAAAAAAAAAAACAAAAAAACAAATAAAATAATTGCACTTGGAATAACTGAATTTTAAAGAAATAATTCAACTTATAATGAATAATAGTGCTGACGATTTTAGAAATAAGAAAATTAAATCAAATTAATCTCAGATTATTCGAATAAACGTTTATACACAAATATTTAAAATTCAAAGTATGAAAAATCAGTCCTTATAAGATTTCGATATTTGAATTCATTTTATTCTAAGAAATAAGAAAATTAAATGAAATTAAATCTTGGATTATTCGAATAAAGGTTTATATACGAATATCTAAAATTCAAAATATGAAAAATCATTCCTTATAAGATTTCAATATTTGAAATAATTTTATTCTAAGAAATAAGAAAATTAAATGAAATTAAATCTTGGATTATTCGAATAAAGGTTTATATACGAATATTTGAAATTATTTTCTTCTGAGAATTGTGTTTTAAATTTGAATTTTATAGTCATTTACGACTTAAATTTTTATAGTGTCTTAGTACTGTGATTACTTTTGTCATTTTTTTGTTGTCGCAATTTTATATTCATCGTTAATAATTTAATTGTCGAGTTTTCGTTGTCGAAGTACTTAATTATTTTCAATTGTTTCCATACTTTTGGTATTTTGTATCCCATTATATACGTGTCTTTGAGTGCTCGATGTGGTATATTCATAGTTCTTCCCATAAACATTCTTATCGATTCGAGGCCGATGGCATTGACGTAAGTCATACGGGGACGATCGGCAAGAGTGGGAAAACGATCGTGACCTATCACTCTGTCAATTTCTTCTTGCGCTTTTCTTTGAACTTCCGGATAAAGAACCAAATACAGGAAACAAAAGTTTAGTGCTTTTGTAGTCGTTTCCGAACCAGCCATGAAGAGATCCACGCAAATTGCCAACAATTGTTTTTCTACGATCATATTTTAGTTTAAAAAAATATAAACACAAAAGTTTCTCTTAACGAAAAGAAATTCAAGTTTTATGTGTTTTTTCTTATTCTAATTTTTTTTTCTTGCGATCAGCGGTTTATTGCAGCTGAACAAACATTTGAAAAAATCCAAACTCGTTTTTTTTCCGACCTGAGAAATGAATTCCTTGATTTTTATTAAAACGCCGATTTTTTTAGACTTCACTTTTCTTTGAATTTTTTTTATCGCTAAAAAAATCTGACTCATTTAAAAAAATCTTGGCTCATTTTTATAGAAATATCCAGCACTGTACCAACGAACAAAAAAAAACGAACCAAATCATAAAACTGAGTTTTTTTATACATCGCAATTTTGCAAATTCAAAGAATTGAAAAAAAAAACAAGAAAATTCGAAGGCTTTTTGTTCAGAAAAGTCGACACATTCATTTCACACGATAAAAAAAAAAAATTGAATAGTTGTTGAATAATTATTTGGTTAAATGAGATTTTAGCAACTTTTTGGCACTCTTATAACAGAAATTCAATTTTTTCAGTCTGTATAAGATGGCTGAATTTTTGAAGACTTTTGTCGAATTCCCAAGTACCGAAATTGCGATAAAATATAATTATTAGCTAGGAGTTTGTTTGTATGAATTATTTTTAAATGAAATTTACCTGAAAAGGTCTCATTCATATTTTCAGATTGAAGAATTTTGAGATAAGCGTCCATGAGGTCGTACGGAGCATTGGGATCGAATTTTTGTTTGTGAAGTTTCAATTCTTCCTGAAAGAAAAACGAAACGACTGGAGTTCGAGCGAAGTTTCATTGGCACAAAATCTGCTGGAAGGGAATACTTGCATTTAAAAAGGCCCACAATTGTTGGTGAGTCTCCATGAATTTTTTGTATCCACACATTTCCGGAGCGATATAGCGCAATATTGGAAAATGACCGAACATGGCACCAATCATATCGCATTCTCGTAACAATTTATTGAGAATTTTTTGCAGATTAATCAGTTCTTTGTCCTCTTGAGTGAATCTGTGATAAAAAAAAAAAAGAAAGAAAAAAAGAAGAAATCCTCACTGAATATGCAGGAGTTTTTAAAGCATCAATTAAGAATTTGTATTTGTTTCTTTATCGACCTTTTGCCAGCCATCATTCTCCAAAGTGTGTTCAGAATCGGAACACCAAAAGTGTCGTCCATCTGGATTATCATTTCCGAGAATTTCGAAGCTTTTCGTACCTCGTCGTAGTCTTCGGCCTTAACGTACATGTCTTCGATTTTCAATGATTTTGGACCATTTACAAGTTTACGTTGCCTTTCGAATGTTTCACGATTGTCCAAGTTGCCTGATAAATTTCTTTTTTTCCAGAGATTCTCCTGTTTTGTCAGTTGATAAATTCGGCCATCGTTCTTCACGTTACTAGTGTTAACGGAATTTGCACGAATAAATGAGTTCGCCTCGAGGCGCTTTAGCAAATTATTCACGAGATGCGATGCCTCCTCTTCTATCATCGTCGCCATATCGTTCTTTCCAAAACCTAAATCTCGCAAGTGACGCAACAAAAAACGACGCTGCTCGGTCCATAAAACTCCATCAGTTACCAGAACACCTGGAATAAAACGTGGTAAAACTTATTTGAATTGATTAAGGGCAGGTCCTGCTTTAAAAGGTGAATTTTCAGATTTAAAAATTGATTAAAAAAAAACAGAAATTGAGCACGAATTTATTTAAATTGTGAGCATATATTAAGGCATATTGGAACTATGTATGATCATTTTTTCACATTAAAATATTGATTAGATTCGTTGCTATAGGAGCGTAGAGCTTCGGCGACAAATTTGCTGATTTGCGTGCAGGCTAGGACTGGCTGTAATGAATTGAAACGAGTAAAATAATTTTTTTCCACATTGCAACGATATATCGTCGTGTGTAAACCTAAAAAACTATAAAAAATTGCAAAATTATAAAAGCGACACAACTTTGAATAGAAATATTCGTTTTTTGGCACTAATTTTTGTTCTTCTTTCGCTGAAGTAAATTGTTTCGTTGGTGAAATAGAAGAAAACTTTAAGTTCACCGAGGACGAAAAATAGTATTCTAAAAGATCTCAAAATTTCAAGACGATCGAATGATTAGTTTTTCAAATACGTTGTACGCCAATTTTGACAAAACTCGTTTCGAGATAAACACTTTTCTAACAATTAGAGAAAAAATCAATTTTTTTCATCCCCTCGTGGGCTCCCTTAATTATTGACACTAGTACCATTTGCCATTAGAAAATTCTCACAATGCTCAACATTTTCTTCATCCTATAATTGTCGTTCAGAAAAAATTTCATGCTAATTTTGTAATAAAAAAAAAATTCTGACGACATAAATTAAACTTTTTCATACTCGTATACTTATTATTTATCGTGAATAAAAAAATAGTAAACTTATTTTCTCACATTTTTATAATTTTCACAACATTTCTGCTCTAAAAAATGTTTCTGTGCGAATTGAATTTATTTATGAACGTTAATTCTTTATTTTAATCATTATTTATGTTAATTTTTCTATCATTGGACATTTGCGAGTCCAGAGTTTAAATAATAAAGAGAAACTTGCATTTCGAAGCATCACTTTTTGTCTCTTCGCGACGATGAAATATTAATTATTATTTTTATTAATAGTCTCGTTTTATTTTCACCTCTTCTCTCGCCCCAAGTGCGTGCTTCGTATACTGGTCCCGTGGGTCTTCCATCGCACTCATCACTGGTCAACATCGAACGCATACTTTCATAGTTATTAAGTACAATGATGCGATCCTTGCCAATTTTGAGGCCGAAAACGGAACCGTATTTCTTCGATAATTCAGTACACGTTTTATGCAGGAAACCGGTTCTCTTTCGGATCCGTGCAACTTCCAGTGCGGAACCCAAAATCGGGAGCCACCGTGGTCCTTTTTTGAATCGATCAGAATAACTCAATTCATTACGTTACTGTTTAATTATTTTTTTGCCTTGTTTTCACTTTGTTGAATTTAATATCCTGTTTAGAAATTGTTACCTGGAGGATATCCTTTCGGTTTCATTGAACTCCTGTACAGGAGCAGCAACAGCAATATCAGAAGTAACACCGGAGGTAGAATCATTCTAAAAATATTTACAATTTTCGTCATTCATGTTTTTCAGTCTTATGGAAATTTGAGATTTTCTTCTTCATGTTTTCATAATTCGAAAGAGAAAATTTCAAATTGTGCTGAGAGTATCGTTATAAAATTATTCAAGATGCTAAAATGTAATCAATCGTAAAAGTTACTGAATTACGTCAATTTATGATTCAGTTATTATTCGCTACAATTTTTTAAAAATGTATTTTTCGTTTTGAAACGAAAAAAATGTACTATCAAATTTTTATTTTTCGGACTTAAATGTCCAAAGTACGTCATGGAAGTGCCTAAAAATTGTATGGAATTCAATTCACAGTAGTTATTTACTGCATAAAAAGAAAAATATATTTTCCCTTTGGAAAACAGAAAAATTTGTGATAGAATTTTTTTTTTTTTCAGACAATTGAATAAGCAAGAGTACGAGCAATTGAGAAAATGACTGAAAATACTATTTCATTCCATTTACGATCACCATTTCCAATAATGCAAATTATTTATTTTTGGTTATTCAAACAGAAAAATGTTTCGTTCATTCTTATTGTACCAAAAATTCAATTATTATCTAATTAATATTTGACTGAATTTAAAGAATGATTTCCTTGTACGAATTAGTGGGAAAATGGGAAATTAATGGGAAAGTTTGCTCGTAAAAAATTGCATCACAGAGAACAAGTGAATTTGGTAATTCTCTACTTCAAAATACATTATTAAGCGCATGTGTACAATCAGGTAGATTGGAGTTTTGCGCAATGACCGTAGGTATCTTCGGTTCTCCGGAGATACCGGTAACACACGATTTTTGCACGGCGATCATAAAGAAAGTGAAACGTGGAGTGATCTTATGGGAGAAAGTTGTTGGCGCAAGGAGCAAGGCATGACTTGCAAGAAGTACATTAATCCTCGATCATTTCACAATTGCTTATGTAACTTGTACGAAGTATTTGACGACAAAACGTAATGGAAACGATTTGTAATTGAAAATTTGTCCAAAAAGTCATAAAGTTATAACAAAAATGAGTAATTCAAAATTTGATTAAAAAAAAAAGTTTTTAGCATTTATTAAAAAAAAAATGATTTTTTTTTCTTTACGATTTACAATTTCACCATAAAAATTTAATTTCCTGATAAATGTATGTTTTTTGCAGGAGCTCGATACGCAACAGAAAATCATAGACAAATATATGACTCGAGTGGGAAAATTATTACAAAATATTGCCCAGTCTATTGTTAGAAACTCATTAAACGTAACTTTCGCGCGCATTAAATGATCGCGAGTTATTTAACAGAAAAGAGGGACGAAAGAAGAAAAGGGGGACAAATAATGAGCCAATCATACCTGAAGTCAAGAGAATTTACTTCGTCCATCGTTAACAAGAAACTGTGCGAAGGAGAGTGGGACGAGCTGCTTTTAAATCTTCTGTGGATACGCCGAGTATAAAATGAATCTTGGGATTCGAGTAGAGGGGAGTTTGGAGCTGGAGCCTACAATTTTATAAACATTCTCTTTCTTCTATTATACTTGAGGTAGGACCCACAAAGTAAAAAGAGATTTTTATACATTTTTTAAGTTTTTTTTGTATTCGTACTCCATATACGATACAAATTTTTATTATTTACAAAGATTTTTTAATTTGAGAAGAATTGGTGAAAAAAGTAGAGAAATGTATCAAGCTATTTATTTTGAGGATTTTTTCCTTCTTCTTGTTTTTTTATTTCCTCTTCTATTTGCATTTCTTCCTCGTCCTCGTCTTCTTTCATTTCCTCCTCTTCCTCCTCTTTTTTTCCTTCCTCTTCACGCTCGTTCGTTGCTTTCTCTTCTCCTGTTTCTTCTTTTACGATTTCGGTTGTTATTTCCATAGGAAGACGATCTCCCCATCTACTGGATCTTGCACACCAATACATCCATCTGGCAACAATTAAATTTTCATATTTTTAAACCTTTGTTGCATGAAAAATGAAGAATATGAAAGAAAACGATTAAATAGTTACAATAATAATGTTAATTTCACGTATTTTGAAGCAATTTTTGACGAAGGCACATTTTTTTTTTTAAATCGTTTATTTTGTCAATGTTTTACTAAAATTTACTTTCCTGGTTTCCGAAAAAAAGCGAGTTCGACACTAAAGAAACAACGTGAATTTTATAACAGTAGCCCTTAAAATATCATCGAGAAATCGAATTTTAAAAATATTCATATTTTCTAAAATCTTCTTTTACATATTTTCAAAATATATTTACGCAGCTTTCAATGACTTTGGACGCTACTGAAAACCACAACGTTATCATTTTTGGCAGAATCCAGCGCGAACATAAAAAAGTCACATTACGATGGAAGTTAATGTGATTCAATACACAATTTTTTTTTCTTTTTTCTTTTTTCAATAGAAAAATCGTAGAGTATTACAATGATTTTTTTTTCTGTGATTTTGAAAGTTTGAAGAACAATGGGAAATAAAAAAATCGATTTTTGGAAATTCTGAACGTGAGCAGCCTTTTGAGTTAAATTTTTGCAAAACTTACTTTCCGTGTTTGAAAGCCGTGAATATAATTTCTTTGAGTTTACCATCTGCGGTGCACATCCGGCAAACCGTGTGTTTAGATCGTACGAGAACCGGTCGTACAATGCGTGGCCAATTTTTTGTTTCCTCAGCATCGCCTGACGAATTTCATTTTTTTTATTATTAAAAAAAAAAAAAAAAAAAAAAAAAAACAATTTCCAGAGTTTGAATGAAGTTTTCAAATTTTTATAAATTGATCGTCACCTTTTTTAAAAACTATGTACGAAAAACGCTCCGTTCCTGGTCGTCGTGTTTTTCCGACTTTGATATGATCGTAAGAAACTTCAAAATTACACGGTGTCTTGTCGGTTGCGTAACGCGGGCATTTCAAATGGTGAGGACACTGGAACAAAAAAAAATACAATAAAAAATAAAAAGATTAAATTCCCCAAAAAAACTTAATTTCGTTTCGTATTCGTTACCGGTGAAAAAATATAACTTTGAGGATTCGTTTGTTCATTTTTTTCTTGCACGTGAAGAAGAAAATCTCGAGCTTCGTTGATTATCTGCAAAAATAAAGTAAACGTTTACTAAAATATAAAAAAAAGGAAGAAAAGAAAAGCGATTCCTATGTGAAAATCGGAATAATATTAATTTACTTTGAATCCCGCGTTTGTTCCTTGCTCAACCAGAATCAAGTATCGTTGAGTCCTTGCCCAAAGCTTTGAAATGCTCTCCAGACGCGTTTGCATGTTTGGCAATTCCAACAGAGTATAAGAACTCACCACAATGTCGTAAGTTTTCTAAATAAAAAAATAACAGTCATGAGCATTTGTCAATCACGTATGCGAAGTCTTGTCTATAATATAAAATTTTCGGTCAAAATTTTAAAACCATTCTCATTGAAAGAAATATTATTAGTCGTTGATAATCGTTTGTCACTAAAGACTTTTTCTATACAAAAAACAGAACAGACTTTTTGAAAAATGAATGACAAAAAATTAAATTTCTTATGATCATTAATTTATGCAATTTTTTCCGTGAAAAAATCGTTGTGGAATTGGTCTTTTTTTTTTTTTTTACGTACGTTGGAGAATGGTATATACTGTCGGCAAAAAACATTTTTGATTTTCGGTTTGGCGTGGACAATAATAGATTCCGTTAAATCATTCATATCCTGTGACACGTCGATGCACATGTGTTCTTTGATCGTTTCTGGCCAAAAATGTGATGCGACCCTGAAAAAAAAGCCATTCAATCGTCTGAATGAAAAAAACGTTTAACAAAAAAACTTGGAACTGAAAAAATGATGTTTGAATTCTTTGTTTTCAATTCGTTCGAATTCAACATGACCCTAGTATTTTTATTTGATTTATTTTTGAACGATGCAAATTTGAACCTTGCGGAAAAATCCTTACCACAAGGACGTACCAACACCGGATCCAAAATCCATTAAAGACTTGGGTTGGAAATTTTTATCTCGATTGTTTATTTCATTAAATATCCTATGAAGTACAGCGTAGTCAGGAGCACTTCTTGAAATGAGATACAGCAAACCTGCATATCTGTTGTAATTAACGGGAGACCAAGCGTGAAAAGCACGTTTTAATAAACGTATGGCTTTATTTTTTTCCTTGTTGTCTATTTCGTCGGTCAACTCTTCAGATTTATTGGTATTTTCTTGTGAGATCGCGATTTCTTCTCTTATTTGTGCATATTTGGCAACAACGGATGACACTTCTGGCGGTGGATGCCTTCCGTTTAAGAAGTTTGATAATTTCACACCGTCTTCTATTATTGTTGACGTCGGCATGTCTGTAACAAACAGTAAATTTCATTTTTATATTATTTATCCTAATGAACAATTTATTTTTATTTTTTTATTCTGAAAAGAGTATTTTGGTAGCACAAATATGCAAATTCCATTTTTCTATGGAAAATTACAAAATTCAGAAAACATTTCCACTTTTCTTTTGGTGATTACTTGTCAAATTTAAAAGTTTCAGATATGAAATATTTACTATCCAAATTTCCGCACTTTCATGCGTTTTTTATGGAGAGCATTTGAAAATGTCAAATTTCTTGCGACAACTGAAACTTTTCTACACATTTGTTGTTGTTTTTTTTTTTTATTTGTTAATTTGTTAATTTTTAGTTGTAGGGGAACGTTTGACGAAGTTTTTCAAAGAAACACTAGGATTTTACACCCAAAAAAAAAGTTCCATTTAGATCTACTAGAATCGTTTATTCGATTTTTTTAAAATTGCTATTGATAATGCTATTTGGTTCCGTTTATTTGAGTATCCTCGTCAAAGCTTCTTGTTTCGGCCACCACGTGGCGCAGAGCGTCGAGGCATTTCTCGCATATGAATAGCGTTCTAGATGTGCATAAATTGCGAGAACCAAAGTAACATTATCATTCTCACTGACTATGTCTAAGACGAATGTGAAAAATTTTTGTACCTACCGCAGGGTCGCGACCCATGAAAATGTTATTAACCCTAGAACCCCACAATCTAGTAAATAATTACCGCAATTTTCTCTTCAGTATAAAATGTTCCTCGTATGCAATAATAAGGTTTAATTATATACCATTCTCTTCGTTTTTTCATAACGAAGAGAATGGTGCATGATAAAGTCGTATTCGGTAAATATTTAATGGTGAAAACTCTACAAAACTGTAGGAATGGTTTAAAAAAATTTGCTTGGGAAAGAAATTTGACGTTTTCGTGAGGTAACTAATTATCTCGTTCTGGGGTTCTAGGGTTAAATAATATAATTGAATATGTTATAATTAACTTCTTTTTAATACTTGGTGTCGAGCTGCTACCGCGGGTTCTTGATATTATAAACAATAATATAAATATTATGTTTATTTCAAGTTAGAGATGCCGAATTATTTGAAAAAAAAATCGATTCATTGAATCGAATCGAATGTGAGGCATTGAATCAATTTCATAATATATTGAGTACCAGAAGATCGATCTAGTGAAAATCGATCTTTATTGAATTATGCGGCACAGCGACAACTTTATCAAAAATTAATTCTATCAGGCAAAACTCTACCAAGGAAATTCCAACCAAGAGAGTATCATTCCTCAACTCTCCCAAAATTTTTCTCTACCCTAGACATTCTCTACCAATGAACAATCTCTACCAAACCCATCTCTACCGCATCCTACTCTACCGACAAAAACTCTCCTAGGGAAATCTCCACCATGGTCAATCTCTATCAAGGGCAATCTTTACCATCGTCTACATCTACATTACTGCACTAATTAAGTAAGTATTATACTTTGGGTTTTTGTAATCGCCCCCGCGATTGTTTCCCCCTCTTCCCTCTTAGCCTCTTTCCAACTTTTCCTCTACTCTTCCCTCCATTCTCCCACACATGCGGCTGCAGCTACTTATTCCCGCACTGTATCGCATTTACCGAGGGCGAAGGGAAACTGCAGAAAACCTTGCCGATACAGTCGTTGCCCGACTAATCTCCACGGGTGGCAATACGAGCACGCTCAAGTACGGCCACCAGAGGCGCTCAGGCAGGCACCTCCTCAGCTGTGATGCAATGAGCCAGCCAGTGCACGGCCAGAGCCCCACCATCCGCACGATGAGAACCGTCCAAGGGAGGCTACCAAGCAGTACACCGACCGCTCACGCATCACAGAGAGGTGTTTGGCCATGGATTTATGAAGGTGGAATCTGAACCACCCGGGATTGCAGCAGAAACACTTGAAAAAAATTTCAAATTTTCATTGGTGTTTTGGCCGGGATTCGAAACCGGGACCCGCAGCGTGCGAGTCCGAGCCCTTATCCACCGGACCAACTGCTCTCCCACTAAGTGATTAAGTAAAAAAAAAAGCAGTAAAGAAGTAGTACTGCAATAATAAGTAAGTAATAATCTACATTATTGCAGTAAAGATGAATTTTCATCAATGGTAGAGATTGCCCTTGGTAGAAATGTCTTTCCGGTAGAGATTGACCATGGTGGAGATTTCCTTGGAAGAGTTTTTGTCGGTAGAGTAGGATGCGGTAGAGATGGATTTGGTAGAGATGTCTACGGTAGAGATTGTTCATTGGTAGATAATGCCTATGGTAGAGAAAAATTTTGGGAGAGTTGAGGAATGATAGTCTCTCTCTTGGTTGAAATTTCCTTGGTAGAGTTTGCTCAGGTAGAGATTTGCCTGATAGAGTTGTCGCGGTGCCGCTGCAATCATCCTTGGAAAGCGGTTTTTACGATGCCAGCAGTATCAAACTAAGAATCGATCTTGCAATTATCGATTCAGAGAATTAATTGGTTCGGGAGAATCGATTCAAAAAATCGATTATTGCTAGGGAAAAAATCGACTCTTGTAAAAATCGATTTTAAGATCGACATCCCTATTTTCAAGTTCATATTCGTTCAATTTTTAAGATAAAAATATGTCCGATTTTAATACATATATTACATTTTTCATTAATCAAGAATATAAATATATTGTGATAAAAAAAAGAAGAATTTCTTACAGTTAAATAGACCTCTATTTGGGCGTGAGACGAGGGAAAAAAATTATTTGATTTAACTAGATCCTAGTTGAATCGACTAGACGTTTTCTTTCTGGGTGTATCCGTTTAGTTTCAGAGATATAGCAATAAAAAGTAAAAGTATCAGGAGATGTGGAGAACGTTGTTATTTCTGATGCTCAAAACTTTATATTCGACAATTTTTTCATTATTTCTTAAATTTTTACATTGCTATAACAGATAACAACTAAAATTATCAGTTGTTAGGATAATTTACTTTTCAACATGACAACTACCTCAAATTCTTTATTTTTTAAATGAATAACGAGGATAAAAACGATTTCATTCGATTTACGAAATATGCAGCAGTTTTATAAGAATTAGTATCGATAATTCGATAGTCGTTATTTAACGATTTCATTTCTTACCTTCCAATACTTTTTTTACTGCGACATTGAGCCAATCAGGTAACGTGGCTTTATTGTTAGTGATTCTTCCTGGATGTTTACGTGCTTTTAGTTCCTCATTATCGATCCGTTTGTACGTTTCCTCGTCCATTATCACACCGAGTTTCTCCTTCTGTTTGGTTGCAACCTGCAAACGGTGTATTAATATTTGCAAAATTACATATTCAAATTTTAAAACTATTTTAAATAAATTAAAATGAATTAAAAACAAAACAATTGACTCACCTGACGTGCATGTCGTGAAATCGGTACATAAAATCTCGTCAACATCGTGCTGAAATCAAAACTTCATTCATTTTTCGGTAATTGTGCCCTGAAGCACTAAAATGTACGCAAATAATGAAAAAAAAAAATCAAGCACATGGTTTTGGTGATTTTTGTAATTATAACATCAAAATACCAAGGTCAAAAATTTTAGTTAATATATTTCGACTAATTACGAAGAGATACTCGGCTTTTTTACCCCAATTTGTACGTATCATTGAAACGTTTACATTCATTATTTTACAATTTAAATCTTGATATTTCAAATTCACATTATCGACGTTATTAGTTCTGGTAAATGCCACAAAGGGCGACACTAGACAAACGCCCCAGTTATGAGAGAGGCGCGAACTTTGAAATAGAATTCGAATTCGTCCCAACGATGTCCTCGACTTCGAAGGAGGTGGATCCGAATCGTAAAGGACTAAAGTCCATCTCCCACAAATAGCTTCAAATGTGAATTAGGATATGTCAATTAATAAAATAAAACACAACAATTAAATTGGATAAACTCCTCGTCAACTACATTATTAAAACTCTATGCAATTAATATTCTAATACAAACTCAGAAACAATATTCGTGAAGTTATATCGTGAGAGATCAAAGTACTTATTTTGTCAAGTGCCAAAATGATTATCGACTGATTTGTTCGCTCAAGTGCTGCCAATATTTCGATGATAGACGCGACGCGCTTTCAGAGCGTCACTCCCAAAGTCTATCTCCAAAATCTCCTACCCTTTGGCTTGTTAGTCACTTCTTTCTCTCTCGCTCTCCCCCGTTTGCATACCCGCACTCACGCACTCCGCTGTCGTCCCTCTCTCCCACTACTTTCATCCCTTCGCGCTCGTTTCTTTCATTGTCTGTACTAAAGAAGCTCACGCTACGGCATACACGTGTCCCCCCTTTTGATCTTTTTCTGGGTTTTTTCCCTTCCCACTCGGCGGACCCGCGGCCTATGTGATACCACTTCGAAAGGCCCGGTCGTAAAACCCCTTAACGGGGTCATCCCATGTGACAACTATCTTTTTTCGCTTTTTTGGGATTTTTTTTTGATGAACCATTAAAACACAATATCTTTGAATTTTTACCACACATTTATTAACATTTTTACAGTCCCTCAGAATTTTATCAAACAAAAATAACGAGTTGAATTGACTTTACACCGTTCGGAAGACACTCATGTTTTGGTTGACGGCTGCCATGATTCCGGAGGTTTTGCTTATCTGAAATCAAAAAATCAAACGGCATTTTAATTTGTATACCTGAGACTATCGCTGGAACTAGAGTAAAATAACAATATCGAAAATTGAATTTTTGGCGCGGTTTTAAACGTCGAAAAAAACGACGAAACTTGGAATTTAACATTTAAAACCGTGCCAAAAATTCAATTTTCGATATTTTTACTTTATTCTAGTACCAGCGATAGCCTCAGGTGTACAAATTAAAATGCCGTTTGATTTTTTGATTTCAGATGAGCAAAACCTCCGGAATCATGGCAGCCGTAAACCAACACATGAGTGTCTTCCAAATGGTGTAAAGTTGATTCAGCTCGTTATTTTTGTTTGATAAAATTCTGAGGGACTGTAAAAATGTTAATAAATGTGTGGTAAAAATTCACCGATAGTGTGTTTTAATGGTTCATCAAAAAAAAATTCCCAAAAAAAGCGAAAAAAAATAGCTGTCACATGGGATGACTCCGTTAATATATATTTGTGTGTATACGTTCCGCATGGATTTTATGTATAAAGGCACTCGATTTGCTAATAATATAAGATAATAATTTTATATTGCTTTCGTATTGTGGGTTTTCCGATAGAAAGAGAAAACACCGCTAATAATAATGTACATAAGAATTTTCACATCGTAATATTATTCATTAGAGTTATTCGCGGATTTCAAGGGTACTATTTGTTCACAAATATTTGCATAAATTTTATTTTCGTATTTATTTTTTTCAAGCGTTGCCCGATCGGGCGGGAAAACTCGCGAGTTTTTCCCAGATTCAATTCTCGAGCTCATTACTTTTTATAAAAAGTAACGAGCTAACGGCCGGTTGTTCCACCTACAGATAAATTTTACGTGACGGTTGTATCATTGGGTAGCAGACCTTTAACTATCGGATAAAATTTACCTGGAGGTGGAACAACCGGCCCTAAAAGTGGGGATGGAGGAGAACTTGACACAAGGGAACTTATTTCGTCCCGATGGGTTGAAAGTGGGAGAGTCGACTGTATATTCAAATGTCGACGATAACGTTGGGATCTTTTCTTATAGTAAAGAATTGCGCAATGCTGCCTCATGCGGCGATATAACGAGTAACGAATCGGGATTCGTCACATATGCATTTCTCTCTTTTCTATCTCCTATCTCATTTCAGCAGATATTAATTATTTACCGCGGACGAACAAATGAGACGTTAATTTTTCATGAGTAATTGACATAAACATTTTAAAAACATCCTCGTAAAAATTTAATAATCAGAAATTAGTGACAATAATAGTTTTAATGGAAACATTAAGTAAAACATTGGCATTGCATCATATTTTCAAATAAATACTTTAAATTGGTGGATTATTGTTTAATTAAATAAATGAATGATTGATTTACGATTTTTTTTTATTTAGCGAACCAAAAAAGCTGATTGTACGAAATTCAAGTTATTTTAAAAATTTGTTCGTCAACTTTTGTTTGTGCATGGTTAATGAGATATTTGATGAATGACGTAGAACTTTAGAAGTACAGAAACAAAGAGAATGAAAAGATATATTTCAAAATTCTGGATTTTACTCACACACATCAATATTTAACGTTGCTTTAATCCTTAATTGAACAATTATTAAACTTGATAATACTCACACATGTCACGAAAGGAGTCTTAACCTAGAAAATCGCGGCGAACTATTTTGACTCTCGTTAAGTGCTGCCACCAATCACCAACCGTTCATGTAAAAAAGCTCGAAACCAGATATGACTCTCGAAAAGAAATTCGGATGGGAATTTTGGTATCGTTTTAATAATTTTCCATTGTTAATAAATTTAGTAATAAATAAAATGATAATTTGATAGGAAACATTTTTTTTAGTCTTTATATAATTGAGATTATTTATTTTGTGCTCTTTTTTTACATACAACCTTCATAATAAAATTAAGGGGGGAAACTGAAACAGAACGATAAAACGTGTAATCTTTGCGGTTTATTTTCTCGGCAGCAATGAAGCGAATCTTCTCAAAACTTATAAAGTGTTTTATTGCATATTTCAAATTTACAAATCAGTTTTTTAAATACAACGATATTGATTTTTTATAAAAAATATTCTGAAATGTTCAAAACGCCCAAGGCTTTATCGGCGTACATTATAGCGTGCGTAATTTTTGTCTGAAATGAAAAAGCACGGAATTGATTAATTATTATATAATTACCTTTTCTGTTGAACCAACAAATTTATATAAAAAATTCAAATCAACAACTTTTTTCAAAGTCTCAAAATTCGTTTGATTTATGATATTAAAAAAAATATTTAGGTTCAAAAAGAAGGTAATTATATAAAAATTGAGAAATTCTTTGGTTTTTTTGTTTCGGGCCAAAATTACGCACGCTAAATTGTACGCCGATGAAGAGCTTCAGCGTTGGGGCGTTTCACATATTTCAGAATATTTTATATAAACAATTAATATTTTTGTATTAACAAAATAATTTCGTAATATATGTAATAAAATAGCCAAAAGTTTTCGAAAAGATTCATTTTATTGGAGCAGAGAAAAATAATGATACTTTTCAGCGTCTTAATTCAGGTTTCCCCCTTAATTGAAACATGTCACGTATTTTTGTTACGCTTTAAAAACTCAGCAGTACCGCAATAACTTGTTAATTATATCCTTGAATCCCTTGAGGACACGAACTAATCTTCACTCAACTCTTCCATTCCTTTCACGTTCCCTTTAATCCCTACGAAATGAAAAATTACGATTTATCTGGATTTTTTGCTTGTGAAACAGCTAACGGAATACTTGATGAAAAACTAACAAGTGGCCTTGATACGTATTACATTAAAGGAAATATTCATCTGCCATATTGCGTTGGCGTTACTTCCCGTATGGTTATAAAATTGAAAAAAAATTATCGGAGAATATACGACACGCGGTTTGTTATTCGCTTATATAATATTAGAAAAGCCATTTCGAGTTGCAGTTTTTTCTGTTTTTCCGTATGAAAATAAATATTTACAAAGTTAAATGCACGAAAATACGCGATACAATAATAGTCACGTGTCTAAAAAGAAGAAAAAAAAACAATTAGTTTGTCTCAAAATAGTTACATAAATAATTAACGACCTTTATTTAATAATTAGCAAAGCTAGCGATAATGAATAATTGAAAAGAACTTAATTGATATTTTGGAATATTCAGAGCGAATGAAAATTCGTGTTTTGCATTTTTTTAATTCGATGATAGTATTTTTAGAATAGTATCATAAAACAAGCAGTACAAGTTTTTTCTCTTCCCCCCCTCATCGGACAGACCCGCATTTTGTCGCCGAAACCGTTGTTATTATGAGTAGTTATCTTTTTCGTGTCTCCTCTGTATGCACGCGTTTTCCTATCGCAGAACGAACATACATCGCAAATCTTACAAGTGTAGTTCGCATGTATAGGATTCAATGGAATTGTGTATGTATAAGGAAAGGCTTTTATGTTTTTGTTCCCACACACATTTTCCCCCTTCGCCGTGATAATAGCTACAGCAACAAAATCTTAACAACCGGAGAAGTTGACCTTTCGAATATATGAAAAAAAAAGAAAAAATTGAGGCTTCAAAATTTGGCAACGAAACTATACGATTCTGATATTTTTTAATTGTTATAAGTTATTAGATAAAATTTGTGAAAAATACAACGATCAAAGGCATGTTGAAAAATCAACTCTCCGATCGACGTATCAAAGCTTGAATAATTTCCGAAATATCCTTATAAAGTTCATTGTTATTTCTAATAGGGACGTAAAAAATGATAAATGGCGAAAAAGTCTAGTAATAAAGTTTCTAAAATAACGTTTCCCACATTTATTCCTAATTGTCACTACGAGTTTTTATACCCGAAACTAAATGGTCAAAGTCCTTGTTTTTTTGAGAAAATTCATCACACTTTTCTCTGTAGCTGACAATTTTTGAAAGAAAAGCTGTAAATAAGTTTCGAAATTATTGCAAAAAACTTGAAATTTCAATTACTATAGCCCTTTTTTAATTGTTTCAAAATTCGGTAAAAAAATGTAGAAAAATGCTTTGGCGAATCGACAACCTTAAAAAAACTACGCAAGAATGCAGTCATGGTGTCGTGTACGGAATAATAATAATAATAATACGCAGGAAGTAGATTTCTTGTGGTAAGGAGATTGCGATATCGAGAACCAAAATGCTTAGCTTTCCACGACATAAGCGGTGTATTTTATTTTTTTTTTTTTTACTCATACGTAAGTTCAACGTTCATTGCCCCTATTCGTCGCGTGGTCAGCTATATTTTTTAATTCTTTGCAGTTCTACTGAACTCCGACAACGACGACGTTTGCACTGTTGAAATAACAAAATTTTACTCTTTAGGTTCGCTCAATTTTTGGTTACGAAAATTGTGGAATCTTTTTCTTCGTTTTGCTTCTTCACCGCAGACTGCGAATATGCAAAAATCGACATTTGTCAAAATTAAGAAATGAAGATAATAAAAGAGTATTCGTTGCATAACGATTACGTGATTTTTTATCCCATTAATTTTTTGTTAGAATCCATATGATTTCTTCATTGAGTGTCAGAGTTTTACATGACCTAAACCCATATGTTATCACGCCCTTTATGCGGCCCGGAGTTGGTCCGAGGTTTCAGGGTCGTTTATCGACTTGTTCGATGAATAGTATTTAACCGTAAGTATTTTCGTTACTGTGACATTGGCCTTATGGACAAATAACACCCAGCTGCCGCATATATCTTCGATTAATTCGATGCTGTAGGGTTAAGTTTCAAGGAGAACCAACGGGAGCCATTTTGAAGAGAAAATTGTGCAAGAAAACAAAATTATTTAAAAAAATAATTAATTTTCTGATTTATTGAAGAAAAAAAAACGTTGTTTGAAGTAAAAACAACTGCGATATTTTGACACCCGTTCGCGGCGCTTCGCTTCGTCCTATCCCCTCCCGCGTAACAGAATCGTCGATGTCTTCACTCGGCCGAAAGAGAGTAAGCGCAAAGGTCCTCTGTTTCTCCGAACGAACTCTGATTTCTCCCCTGATAGTCGAAAGTCGAACGCGTGTTTTGATCGTGTAACGTGCGGTGTCGCGAGTGCAAAAAAACCGCGAACTTGGAGCTCTCGTGTGGAGAGACGGCGAGTGTTTTTATTCGTGTTTTCACCCTTTTGTAAAAGGGAGAACGAACGGAAGTGAGATAGAGTTAGGTGTGCCGAGGAGAGGCACTCGAATGTGTAGGTGTAGTATTGATTGCGCGGGACCATGACCGCGCAAGCTCTCCATCCTTTTCGATGACGTGCTTACGTACACTGAAAAAAAAAGAAATAAGAAACAAACCGAAAGCAACAAAAAAAACCTGTACCGACCCGTCCGTGCGTTAGCCCGTGCGGACATTCCGCAGTCACTCTCAACGGACTCATACGCGATTTAATCCGCGAGTTCCTTCAATAAAACGTGTATACATCATCGATTTAAAGACACACCAGCTGTATTCTATCTCGCCTCTAACATCTGGCAGATCTCGCGCGATAATGAGATCCGGGAATCTCCCGCGAAGGTTCCTGGCTCACTTTATCATCCTCTTGGTCCTACATGTCCGTCTCGATAATGCTGAAAACCTCGAGTTTTATCAGGGTAAGTAAAGAAGAAATATTACTTACGTGTCAATACCTGTTTGCTTCTGCTCATAATGAACGTTCGTCTCGTATTGCATCAAATCATAATTTTAGGGGTTTTAAGACATTTTTTACGAGACTGTGAATAATTTTTCAAAAAAGTTAATTAATTATCCAATATTGCAACAAATAAATATTCAGTTGTGCTGTTTTCTTTCTTTTCTAACTTTGCAACTCAAAAAATTATTCAAGACGATTTATACTATGGTGAGCAAAATAGTCCGAAAAGTAATTACGTTTATTGCAATTTTTTCTAATAGTGCTAAATCCAAATGATTTATTCGTTAAATATATATTTATATTCTCAAAATTATTATTATTTTCTTACTCATTATCAAAGACAATTGTGAACAAAAAATATTATTGTTGTTATTGTTATTATTTTTATTACGATTATTATTTTTTTATGATAACGTAATACTTCAATAATTTCACTCTCATGTTAAGAGATCGCGAGGAGAATGAGAATCGATGATATTGCATATGGTACGAGATACCACAGTTTTGTGTGAACGATTTTTTTTTCTTTCCTCTCTTTTCATTCCTACAACGATTTTGACCAAAGTTCCTATAAAAGTTATCGACGTCATATGAATACAAGAAAAATGGATTGGTTGGCACCATCTGGCTACAAAATCCCAGCGTTTCTGCAATTATTTCAATGTTTAATGAATCTCATTCTGTTTGCTTTGCTTCAAAATTCAAGCTGCGATGCTCGTAAAGGTGTAAAGTATTTCCGTTGATAAATAATCGTGAATAGACCAATATTACATTTCAAAAAAATGGAAAAAAATATTGGAACTTTTGAAATGTTGAAAATGACACGAGTTATTTTTCTTTTTTTTGGCAATTAAACGCTCGTAAAATTGTAAATTTTTGCGATTTTTTAAAATCGAAATAATAATTAGTAGAATTTATAAACTGACATAAGTAAAAAATTAATATTTAATTTACGTGCTAATCTATTTTAAACCTAGAATCCCACAACGGGGTAATTCAACTTGAGCTAAACCGGGTTACCCCACGAAAATGTCAAATTTCCTTCCCGAACCAATTTTGTTAAACCATTCCTTCCGTTTTATAGAGTTTTCACCATTAAATATTCACAAAATGCGACTTTATCGTGCATCACTCTTTTCGTTATCAAAAAACGAAGAGAATCGTATATAATTAGACCTTATGATCGCATACGAGGAACATTTTATGCTAAAGAAAAGATTGGGGTAATTATTTACCACAGTGTGGGGTTTACGTTGGAAAAAATGAATTGTGGGGTTCTAGGGTTAAACATATTGTCACAGTGAATAAATTTTTTACGTCACTCTCAATAAATGAAGTCGACATTTGTCTTTTCGTGCGCTGTTAAAATTTGGGAATGTCCGAATATGCTGGAAATAAATTATTGCACCTTCGTAATTTTGTTTTATTCTTTATATATCTGATATTTCGAACGTTTTCCATTGTGTCAAACTTCGAAAAAAATAGTAATACTGTCTTGGGTTCGATCGTCATAACTCCGATCTGAACAAATTTATTTCTGTATCTTGTTTAATGACAATGTTGATGATCAAGGTTTTCGTTTATTTTAGTGGGTTGAGATTTGAGTTCTGGATAAAAACAATGGCGGCTTTGCGCGGTTTCGTGACGGTGTTTCATTTGTTTCGGTTTTTCACTGTTCTCTAACCATTCGTGAGGTCTCCGAACCACGAGAGGAAATCAATTCTTCGAGTTAAAATATTGTTCCCAAGGTGGTTGTGTAATATTCTCGTTTCAAGGGCTCCCTTATCGCCTGACATCTGTCAACTTCGACAAAATAACGTTTTCTTCCCATTTTTCCTCCACCATTGTTTTCGAACTCGAATTAGCACATTTCCACCAATTATATTGTAGTTATGTAGTTAATTGACAAACCCGCATCGTTTTACAGCTGTCTTTCGAAATAAAATGTTGATTAGACACCTCGCTTCGTCTGTTTATCAGATCAGAATCGATAAACTTTACGTAAACGCTCGTATACACCTGAAAAATACAATAGAACCAAAAATGAGCCGAATGAAATCAGCAAAATGTATCACAACAGAACTTATTTTAAATTTACACTTATAATTAGCAAAAACTCATAAATATATAAAACAATTGTTGTACATGAACGATTTTATCTCACATTGGGTGTTCCACGATCAATGTTCATGAATGTAAACTTAAGTTTAGGATTGCATACCGAATTGCAAAGCTTAGTAATGTTTTTTTGATCGGGCGTTCTCCTGATGAGTTTTTAATGATTGAAATTGGAAAATACTGCCGAAACCGTTGGAGATAGAGCAAAAGACCATAGGATCAATTTTGAAGCGCATCAAATTTTCTGCAAAAAAGTGTTCGACGGCATTTTTCCATTTTCAATAGTTTAGTCCTGAGAGCCGATCTAAAAAGCACCTGGTTGCCATGGACCGTGGCGTAGGACGAACGTCTTTGAAGTATTTTTCTGATCCGCTCTCAGGACGAAACTACTGAAGATAGAGAAATGCCGAATGGAGATTTTTTGCAGGAAATTTGATGCTCTACAATATCGGTCCTGTGATCTTTTGCTCTAGCTCCAACCGTTTTGGTAGTATTTACGACAAAAGGACGCGTATTTTCCAACGCTAATAAATAATAACTTATCAGCAGAAAACCTGATAAAAAAAACTTTACAAGACCTCGATTTTACGGAACTTCTGAAAACGTAAGTGTGTATCGTAAGGGTTAAGTATTTACACGTACGATTATTCATCTTGGGACACCCCGTATAATAAAAATAAGTTGTCATTTAATAAAAGGTTAACGAATAAATTCTAATTCAATATTTCTTACGATTTTTCCATATAAATATCATACCAGTTTGAATACCGAATAAAAATAAAAAAAAATATTGTGACATATTGAGAATAAAATCATTTTTTTATTATACCTTTCGAGCAAGTACGTATTTGTTTGATAATATATGTAAGTATCTATTGTATTGTTACGATAAAATCTAGGAAACGGGCATATTTATACAGAAATGTATATTTTATACGGAAACGAGTAAATATTAAATATATTTGACTCCCGACCTAATTTTCTCGGCTACATGCATTTAAAATTGATTTTTCCTGCGAGCTCGACGCAACAGATGGTTGTTCAAGAGCTCCCTTCAACGAAGAAACCATATATATCTATACGAGTATATCACTTACATTTTTCAAAATGCACCGTATATTTTTTCCTTCATTATTCGAGATATTATATTTGTAATTGCCAATTTCTTACACTCAGGCTCCAGGTTTCGTAATAAAAAAGCAAAGAAAGTTGGGCCAATTTTCGTCAATGTCTAAGACGCCACTGAGAAAAGAAATTTGTTGAATCAACAAATCCTGCGGATACGGGGGGGCGAACAAAATATTCAGTTCATGATACAACATAATTCAGTTCTTTCAAATTACAAAAAACAGTGAATCGAACTAAATATTCTGTTTCCCTGACTGAATATTTATTTAAATCAAATAATTATTTAATTAAGTCAAATATTGGGTTTTAAAATTAATTCTCGCTGTTTTCCAATTACAAAAAAAATTATTTATAGTTTGCGGTATATTTTATTTTATTCGAAGTATTGCCCTTCAGAAGCTACGACCTTTTCCCATTTTTCACGCAACAAATCGATTCCTCGCCAATAGAAATCGTTGCTTTTTGAGGCGATCTATTCGTCGATCCATTTTTTCATATCTTCAAAAGACTTGAAATGCTGTGATGACAAATCATTCTGAATCACTCGAAACAAATGATAATCAGACGGTGCTACGTCCGGTGAATACGACGGGTGAGGTAAGACTTTCCAGTTCACGTTCTTTATAAACTTTTTTACGGTTTCTGCTACATGTGGTCGTGCATTGTCATGGAGCAAAATTAGTTTGTTATGACGTTTGGCGTACTCAAGCCACTTTTTTCCAACTCCTGGTTTAGTTTCATTAGCGGGAGAAACCAGTTTAGGAGGCTGAAACTTTGGTGTTTTTCGTGAATTTTTTTAACAGGGAAGGAATAATCAGAATTTGTTTAAACTTGGAGGATATTTTATTCATGTTTCAAAGTACACTTTGTAATTTTTTCAAGTCATTTCCGCCGGAAATAGTGGAGTTAAAAGCTGCTGTCCATCGACGACTTTTTTTCAACTGGTGGGCATTCTAGCTCAAAAAGTTATTGACCAATCGTTCTGAAAATTTGTGTGAATATTCTTTATTCAATTACAATCTATGTGAACCTAACTCTGGGATGATATTATTATTAAAAATATTTTTTTAATGCAAAAAAGGTGAAAAAACGTGCTATAAAAACATGACATTGTGTTCAAACACCTCAAAAACATGCAATTTTCAACTTTTTTGATCACAATTAGGTTCATATTCTTAGGAAATATGTTGTTAACGAAAAAAGAAGATTGTAATGATTACAGATTAAAATTGTGACTTCAGGAATGCCCACCAGCAAAAAACTCGGATGGCGATCGTCCATGGACAGCAGCTTCTAGCTCCACTATTTCCGGCGGAGATGACTTGAAAAAATTACAAAGTGTACTTCAAAATATGAATAAAATATCCTTCAAGTTTAAATAAATTTTGATTATTCCTTACCTGTTAAAAAAATTCACGAAAAACACCAAAATTTCGGCCTCCTAAACTGGTTTCTCCCGTTAATTGTTGTTTATAACGAACATCTGTGATCATTTCACTCGGTTTTAGCAACTCGTGGTACACCATACCTTCTCTTGATCCCACCAAACACACAGCATTACCTTTTGAGTATGAATATTGCGTTTTGACGTTGATGGACCTGGTTCACCTGGCAGTACCCATGCTTTTTTCCTTTGGGATTTTCATAATAAACCCGTTTCAAATCGCCAGTCACTATTTGATGTAAAAATGACTTCCTTTCGCATCGTTCAAGCAGCAATTCACAAATCGTTTTTCGCTTTTCGAGTTGTCTCTCGTTTAATTGATATGGTAATCAATTTCCCGCTTTTTGAACCAATCCAAGATTATGTAAACGTTTGCTAACAGCCATTTCAGTAACGTTTAAGCGGCCAGTCCACTTTGGAGCCACGAAAAAAAGGCTATTTTCGCGATTTTTTTTTTTGAGGTTTTTATAAAAGATATGAATATAAAAGTTGTTGGGCTTGATAAATTTAAGTCTTGAAATACATAACAAAAAATTTTTTAATTAATTTTTATTCATTTTTAAGTACAAAAACTATAGTTTAACGTAACGCCTCAAAAATAGGTGGGCTAGGTAGCTCCATCACAACTCGGCAACGGCTTGTCTGAAACAAAAAAGTCAAAGTCCATTAGATTCAGTATGACACCAGCTACAAAATGACCCTCGAATATAAAGTTTTATCAAAAAATAAGAAAATGGCAGATGAAAAACGAAAAAAGTAAAAAAAAACGCGTTTTTTTCGCAGTTTTTTCACAAAAAAAAGAGTAAAAATCAAAATTTTAAAACCATCGAGGGTCATCTTGTTGCAAATCATGTTTACAATATGTGGTTCAAATTTCAAGAGAATCGGTTTATTAGTTTTAGAGATACGATGGAGCTACATTTTAAAAACGTTGTTTCAAGAAAAACGCGTTTGAAGTGCTATCCGCTCAGGTAGACGAAATGAGATCCTGACGTTCAGGTAAAAAAAAAAAAAAATACTTAGAGAGCTCAGATTTTCATAAAATTTTGACACAATATTTCTGAATGTATGTACTTTCGAAAACAGTAAAAAAAATCGATTTTTTGAAATTTTCAAAGTGGAGACTGGCCCCTTAATGTATCAGAGAATTCTTTAAGGATCTGACATCGATCTTCATTGAGTAAGGCCTCCAATTCTTCATTTTCAAATTTTTTCGGCTATTATGGTCGTTCTTTGTATTTAAGATCTAAATCGCTACTTTTGAATCGTCTAAACCAAACCCTGCACATTGCCTCAGATAAAGCATGTTCACCATAAGCTTCTTGAAGCAAGCGATGACGTTCAACAGCACTTTTTCTTAAATTAAAGCGAAAAAGCAAAGCTTCACGCATATGCTGTTTCGTTGGTTCAAAACCTGACATTTTCGATATTATAAAAAAAAGTAGTGTGTACGAGTGAATTCACTCTCAAATACTGAATATTGTAGGGTATGTCCAATACTTCAACACAGTATAATTTTAGTGTTACTTCTATGAAAATAATATTAGTTACGCCATCTCATATAAAACAGCGGGAATTAAATTTAAAACCCAATAATTATCTAATTAAGTCAAATAATTATTTAATTAAGTCAAATGGTTATTTATTTGATTCAAATAAACAACGCATATTTATTTTAAACAATTTGATATTAAATTTTTATGTTTGATATCCAAATATGTAAATTGAATCTCTTACAATTCGATAATGTGTATTCTACTAGTTTCTTATCAAAAATAATGAGAAATTAGTTGACCACGATGGGAGTCATTAGACTCCGATGAATTTTTCACGGGAATGTAATCCGTGGAAGTTACAAACGTTCCCTACCTAATTCTGGTTCAGTGTTGGTTGGAACGTCTTATCTTACTCGACTTCCGCAATTTATGTCCGTTCAGAGGCCACTGTTTATGTGAGAAGAGCCTCGGCGCTCTGCGCCACGCCGTGGCCGGACCGAGAAGCTACTCGAACGTTCGTTATCTCTTTCGACAACTCATTTAGTTACGATAATGTCAAAACGTATTCACACAACAAAAACTTAGTTTGTTGGAATAGTTTAGTATCTTCAACCAATTATTGTGCTCATGAGAGTATATGATTCAGTTCACACAATTAAAAATTTAGTTGAACGGGACGTACGGATATTCTTTTTAAGTTTGTTGATTCAATCATATATTTTGTCAGCCAAATCTAGTTTTAGATGTTTCAACAGCTTTAACGGGAGAAACCAGTTTAGGAGGCCGAAATTTTGGTATTTTTCGTGAATTTTTTTAACAGGGAAGGAATAATCAGAATTTGTTTAAACTTGGAGGCTATTTTATTCATGTTTTGAAGTACACTTTGTAATTTTTTCAAGTCATTTCCGCCGGAAATAGTGGAGTTAGAAGCTGCTGTCCATGGACGATCGCCATCCGAGTTTTTTGCTGGTGGACATTCCTGAAGTCACAATTTTTATCTGTAATCATTACAATTTTCTTTTTTCGTTAACAACATATTTCCTAAGAATATGAACCTCGTTGTGATCAAAAAAGTTGAAAATTGCATGTTTTTGAGATGTTTGAACACAATGTCATGTTTTTTCACCTTTTTTGCATTAAAAAAAAATATTTTTAATAATAATATCATCCCAGAGTTAGGTTCACATAGATTGTAATTGAACAAAGAATATTCACACAAATTTTCAGAACGATTGGTCAATAACTTTTTGAGCTAGAATGCCCACCAGTTGAAAAAAAGTCGTCCATGGACAGCAGCTTCTAACTCCACTATTTCCGGCGGAAATGACTTGAAAAAATTACAAAGTGTACTTCGAAACACGAATAAAATATTCTCCAAGTTTAAACAAATTCTGATTATTCCTTCCCTGTTAAAAAAAATTCACGAAAAACACCAAAATTTCGGCCTCCTAAACTGGTTTCTCCCGTTAATAAGTTAAGACAATGTCGTAGAGTGTTGACGCAACGAAATGAATGCAGCAAAATATTTTCATTGTTTCAACCACTTAATTTGTTGGTTGAACTACATATGCGCTTATCATTGCATTATTTGTGTTGAATCAACAAAATTGTAGCGAACAAAATGAAATTTGTTGATTCAACAAACTTCTTTTCTTAGTATTTTTCTACGTTTTTTTGCAAAGAACAAATAAAAACTCGATCAATGCTGGCACATCTTCGTGGCGGAATTAATTAAAATATTTAACACAATTTATTTTACACCAAGGCCTTTGAATAATTGAAAAATCGAATAGCTCTTCAATTTTTTTTCACATTTTCCAAAACTTTGATCCAGAATTTCACTACGAAAATGTTGAAACTTTTTATTGCATTTTTTTTTTAAGAAACCGATGGACAAAAACAGCAATTAAGAGTGATAATGAAAATAATGATAAAAAAGGAAAATATAATAAATATTTTCCGTTGTATTTCGTTGTTTCAAATGATGAACTCAATGATCATTGTGTGTGTGTCTTTTTTTTATAGATGTCGAGCCAGAGCGACCAATGGACGTCAATTACGAGGAAATCGCGAGGTACCTGGAAGCGGAAAAACTGGCGAACATGAGGGACGTGAGTCGTAGTAGATTGTCACCGAGTTTGCCATGGGGATACGCGGAGTATCTCTATTATCAGCGGCAAAAGGAGAAAAAATTATTAGAAGCGTTTCTGGATAATCCGAGCGTGCTTGACGCGTTGGAATTGCGAAAGCAGGCGAAGGAACGAACGATAATTCCACAATTACCGATGGGTTATGACGTGCCGGAGGATTCGGGGGAGGTCAACGAACCGGAAGTGTCACGTCCTTACAGCAGGCCCGATCCGCTCTCCGATCGTTTTGGAGATTTTACAAATCTCAAAATTCCATACGCAAAAAGTATTTTCAGAAATGAGAAACCGCGCTACGTTCGTCCATCTTCACCGGATCGTTTATCGAGAATCAACGAATTTACCGATGAAAATTATCCCGAGGAAACGAGCGCGGAACGCCTGTTGAAAGTCGAGGAAAAATTAATGGAACTCAATCGAAATCGCATTGCCAATAACGACGAAGACGTTTCGGCTCATAATCCCGAGCGGACGTCATCAGAATTCACCTACGAGTTTGATCCCCCGAGAATGGAAGAACGTAAATTTGCTATAAAACCCAACGATCCACGATATTATGAAAAAGACGATTCCAGCACCGAGCCAATCAACGAAAAAACAACGACCAAACAACAAAATATCATCACACCTTTCCGCGGCTTCGAGAATCAAGATCGAGCCAAAGAACAAGATAATATGCCTCAAACTGACCTTGAATACTCCACCGAAAATTTACGTCATGACAAATTTTCCATTATGAAAATTGTTTTGCCTGAAAATCACAGACTCACCGAAGATGATTCGGTCATCGTTTCCTCTAGTCGTCTCATGACTAACGATATTTATTTCATCGGTGAGCCACGTTTATTTATTTTCATACATTATTCAAATTTATAACGTTGCAACATAATAGAAATTCTTTTCGTTCTTCAATTTCGCTATTTTTCATATCGTGCTAACTTTTGACACGGATTAAAAATCTATCGAGATTTGTACCAAAGCCCCAAGATTCTGTGAAACAAAATAAAATCATTTGCCAACGATTGAAGATGGAAAATTAATTAAATTTCGAGAAAAACGTTAATAAGAAGAACAAAAGACCTTAAAAATCGTTTTTTTTTTTACATTGCAACTCCTTGAAAGTAAAAATTGAAAATCTCTATTTTTTTTTTCTTTTCAGCAATCGTAGCCGGTTGCAGCGCAGCTGCCATGTTTGCTTTGGTGTTAATCAGCTTAACGTGGTGCAGGTAATGTACAGCGGTTGTTTTATAAATATAAAATTCATACCACGCATCATTATTTACCCGAAGAATAAAACGGTGCAAGAAAATGACTGCAATGACGATGACAAGTGTCATTTAAATGAGAGTGTTGTTTAATCCGTAGACTTCAGCGAGGGGCTAAAGCAGCTGCGGATATCGAATACCCGGCTTACGGCGTGACAGGACCGAACAAAGACATTTCACCATCGGGAGACCAGAGACTCGCCCACTCGGCACAAATGTATCATTTTCAGCATCAAAAACAACAGATAATAGCCATGGAAAAGTGCGTTTTTTTCTCTCATTTTTTCTTGCTCTTTTCTATTCGTCTAGTTCATTTGTTTTTTCCTCCAAAGGCGTTTATCCACGTTTTCGCGTGACGTTGAAACTTGAATCACTGGAATGGAGTGAAACTTGATTGAAAAAACCTTTTTTGTCACTTCATTACAAATTTTTAAAATTATATTTGTAAATTTATTTCTCAAGATTTTACTTGAGGTGATCTGTAAATCTCGCGATCGGTAAAAATCCAGCTGCACATTTTTCTCCTGCATAGTTTAATTTTCGAGAAAAACAAAAATTATAAGTTGTTCTCCTTTCATCAGAGGACAAGGTGTAACTTTCGCTTTTCTCGAAATGTTAAACGTCTCTGAGAACAACGTGAATCTGCTTTTCAGCTATCTCTCTCGCACTCACGCAACTGATAGAGTGCCTTAAGGCGCACCACTAGTGTGACTGCCCAAAAAAGGTGATTTTCGGGAATTTATTGAAAGAAAAGTATTGCATTGAATGTTTTGAAATTTCGAGGATATATTTGTGTATAAATTATGTATATACAGTAAATTTTTTGTATGAAAATATTCAATTTTCAGCGACTTATGCGCCGTCTCCCGAGTCTCCAAAAAAAAAAAAAAGTTCTCCCACTGTTGCAGTGATTGCGGCCTTCAGAGTGCCTGAAATCAAAAAATAAAAAAAGTCCGTTAATCTAGAAGGTATTGCCAGTACAATGAAGCAGGATTGTGAAAAAAAAATTAAATTCCAACAAATTGGCGGAGTTTTGAAAAAAAGTTCCAAATTACGCTTAAAAATCTGATGGTTTTTTGCGTGGTAAATTGATATTTTTTATCCAATCGCCAAACTGGAGGGTCATTCTATGAAGAAACAAATACTAAATACGCTAAAATAAGATTCAAGACGATCGGATGATTTGTATTCGAGTTAGAACTGCAGCAAATTTGAAAAATGTCGTTGTGAGAAAAACGCGTTGAAAGATAAAAATATTGATTTCATTGTTATAAATCGATAAATATCATACCTAGAGCTAATCTGCTATTCCAGGTCCATACAAATCACCTTTCTCTTCTTCGAAAAACACCTGCGATTTTTTGAAAGTGTCACACTAGTGGTGCCCCTTAAGAGTCTCAGGAATTGATTCATTAGGTGGATCCAATATTAATTGGCCTTTAACTTTTGATAGCGACGGGGAGAAGATTCTCAATCTACAAAAAAAAATGTTGTTCATTATTTAATATTTAATAATATTGCCCAGTTATTTGAAATTATTTTATTTTGTGATTGATATTGGGTCGTTGGGAATTAATGTTTTTTTGCATAGTCGCAATGCCATAATTTGTTTAGTATTCCCAATTTTTTACTGCCAATTCAGGCTACGATAATTTCTTAAATTTATGAATCTGTTAAGATAATTTAAAAATTGAACTGGTAACCAAATTTTTAAATTTTTTAAGCATTGATAAAATAAAAAATGCAAATAATTCACCTTGCATACGTTGAACTTTAGTATCATTAATCTGTTGTATATTCATTTTTAAAGAAATAAAAAAAGTTCACAAAGCGTGTAAAAGTTGAAAGTAAAATTGGTAAAAAAGTAAAGTTTTTATTTCGTTACAGTAGAACAGCCGCATCGCGAGATCCAGGCTCCGTCTCAGAAGCGGAGAGTGATGAAGAAAATGAGGAAGGAGATTACACCGTGTACGAATGTCCTGGTCTTGCATCGGTGAGTCTACAAAAAAATGATGCTACTACAGATTGAAATTATCGTCATTCCTTAACTGAACGACGAAGCGTTCTAATCTAGGAACATTGAAGGGGCATATACATCTAGAAGAGGAAAAAGAGATGAAAAATATTGTTTTCGTCAAACTGTAGAAGCAATTGGATGAAAGTTTTTTATTTTTTTAAATATATATTTCGAGAAATGTTCGCAGTTTTTTTTTTCATTTAAAAAATTGGCCGTTGTTTAAAAAGCTGATACAGAAATATTTCGATAACCACTCCATCGATTTGCTTCAAATTTTTGATGCTTATTCTATTCTCAATTATTTATCACGGTTCATAGAATTTTTTTTTTTTTATAACTTTGGTTTATTTGCTTTTGACAAAAATTCAACACATTTAACGCTTCTAGGTGCCCCCTCAAATATACGATATGATATTAAATAATAAAAATAATTGATTTAAAGGCCGGTGAGATGGAAGTGAAGAATCCAATGTTTCACGAGGACCCAACACCTGCATCGCCTCAAATTCACAAGGAAGAGGACCACATCTAGCTTCATTGACTTATCGTTTTTCCCATTCTATCCGAAATCTTCCCGGGTGTTTGGCTCACTTTCGATCTATCATATCCGAAATATTTATCTACAATACACACATTCATATATCTATATAATATATTATAAAAATATAATATAATATATAAATATAATTTTTCTATATATCAAAAGAAATGAAAGAAAAATTTCAAAATATTCAATGCACTATTCCATTCCGACTACCATTTTTCTCACTCGAGAAAATTTGAACAATCTTGTACTTGTGTACCAGAAAAACCACATTTTATGGTGATGTAGAATTGTCGCTTATTTTTACGTGACACCCCAAGCTTTACGTTTGATATAAGGAAAACGATCGACTCGTATAAAACACGAGAGTTCCCGCAACAAGACTTGCAAAAGAAAAAAAGAAATAAATAAATAAACAAATAGATATTAAACAACGTAAAGAAAGACTTGAAAGAAAACAAAACAAAACCTAAAACAATACAGGAGCAACGCTAACTTTTTTCACTAGTGACGACGATTTTTTAACAATTTCTATCGAATCGCGATGGTGGCGAAGCAATGCGTAACATTGCGTGTTCCTGCGGGGTCTCATTTTTTTCCCGAAATGCATATAACCGAGGAAAGTCCAAAAAGTTTTCAATTCCAAAAAACAAACAAAAAAAAACATATAAATACATCAATTATCGGTTGTCAGCAATCACTAGAACTTATCTTGACCAATATTAATATCACATGAGAGTAGCATAGTTCGTGAGTCAAAAGTTCTTTCATGCTGTGCTGCACCATGTATACTGTAAATATATATTTAAAAAAAAAAAATACACACAAAAAAATGAAAGAAATGTGCGAAAGCAAGACATACTATATATATGAAAAAAGCTATATACGTATATACATAAAAAAGAAAACTCCGAAAACCGTCATATTCGAGTCTATAAGAGTGCGACAGGGCTCGCACTGGCTTTTTTTTTTAGGTACTTGGCGTCGAGCCGCTTTCGCGGCTCTTGATATATATAAATTATATTCTTAAATGAAAAACAACCAACAAAAATTTCGTTCCTACGATCAATTGGGCACGAGAGCTTCCTGGGTAACAGAGTGTGATAACGTATTAAAAAAAAATAATAATAAATAAAAATAAAACAAAAGAAAGAAAAAATAGAACAGATTCTATTGTACACTACGATAATGCTATTTACCCAAAAATATCGCTAACGACAAATTGTATTTAACGCGAGACCTGCTATTAACGAATATATTCATAGCTACTTTGTATTCTCTTCATTTGCCCTCATTATTCGCTCTCAAAATCTATTTCCTTTCCATGACAATAATTTTGTTACATGAAAATTGTCAGCATCTTCGTTAATCTAGAGTATAAGTGTATATGGGGCATTCACGTCAAATCGGCCACTTTTGAAATTCGCATTTTTTATTGTTTTGATTCTTTTTTCTCTAATAGAGCTGATTGAAAGGTGCTTGTTTGATTTTTTTCAAATTTTTATCTCAACACGTTCATCGAAAACGAATTTTTTAAAAATTTTCCAATTTTTTTATTCAAATATTAATAACTCTCTCAAAAATATAGTAAACCGAATGGACGAGGGGTCAAAATGCTAATTTTAAAATGTATTTTCGTTTAAAAATATGCAGAAAATGATCAAAACATTGCACGAATCAATTTTCTTCAATTCTAAACATGAAATGTTTTTTCCCACATAGTTAGCCCCCTTTCGATTTTGCTGTTAATTTTTTATAAAAAACTATTATTTTTTGGAGGAATTTTAAGCCTAGTGTGATCGTGAGGAAATCGTCCGTTGTATATTTTTATAATTAAAATAGTTTTTTTTATAATCAATTATTTATAATTCCCTGAAAAATCGAACAAAGTGAATCGTCTAAAGGGTTAAAATTTTTGTTCTGAAATGTACTTTTGTTTAAAAATATGTGAAAAATTATTCAAAGCTTACATCACCTAGTTTTTTCAATTCTAAGATAAAATAACCGTTTTTTATAGCGTTTGTACTAATTGATTTGTTTCTTTAATGTTTGTACGGGAGCATGATTCATTTAATGAATTTCAAGCTAAATACAAACGTGAGAAAATAGCTAGTTCTATTTTTCAAATTGTTAATTTTATTAAAGAATTTTGTTGTTGATTAGACTAATATTTCCTCACGATCATATTAGTCTTAAAATGCATTAAATGAATAATAGTTTCCTATAAAAATTTAACAGCAAAATCAAAAGGGACTAAGACTGCGGGAAAAAACATTTCTTGCTTATAATTAAAAAAATTGATTTATGTAATCTTTAAATAATTGTTGACGTATTTTTAAACGAAAGCACCTGTCAAAACGAAAAATTTGATCACCTTATACATTTGGTTTGTATGATTTTTCAGGGATTTGTGCATGATTACTAGTACAAAAAATCCACAATTTAATTATAAAAAAATATAACGAATGATTTCCCCATCATGAAACTAGGTTTAAAAGTCATTAAAAAAATGATAGCTGTTGATAAAAAGTCAAAAGCAAAATCGAAGGGGCTAATACTGTGGAAAATAACATTTCTCGCTTAGAATTTGAAAAATTGTTGTATGTAATATTTTGATGAATTCCTACATATTCTCATACGAAAGTACATTTTAAAACTGAAATTTTGACCACTCATCCATTTGGTTTACTGCATTTTTGAGAGAGTTATTGATATTTGAAGAAAAAGATCGGAAAATTTTTCAAAAATTCATTTTCGATGAACGTGTTGAGATAAAAATTTGAAAAAAAATCAGACGAGTTCCTTTCAATGAGCTCTATTAGAGAAAAAAAATCAACGCAATAAAAAAATGTTTCAAATTTGAAAAGTGACCAATTTGGCGTGGAATGCCCCATAATGTGTGGAATTTGGTGTATTTTATCAATTAAAGTGAGGCTTACATTGCTTCGGTCGAAAATCAAGTTTTTTTTCAAAGCTTAGATTTTTTTTCTAGGCAAAAGGCATTCTAATATCGTAAACATAATTCAACTTAGAAAATTTAAATAATTTGCACATTTTACACACTTCGACCTTTCGAGAAATGCAAAGAAACGAAATTGATTTTGCTGATCGAACAAATGTAAACCTCGTTTTAATTATTTTCTGCTATTGTATTCGATGAGGTCCTGATGTAAAAGACGCTTTATTATAGCATAATCAGCAAATCTATTGAATGGAACTTGATATCGACTTGGGAAGCTCTTAAAATGTTTTTATTTTTTAGTAGATAACAATGTCATCGATAGAGTAACAAAAAAGCTTCCCACTCCTTGAATTTTACGATCCTGTCGATCCGTCAACTATTAGTTAATACTCCTGCACGAAAAAAATGGCCTTTTATTTATTTTTTAGAAAAAATAAAAACTAAAAAATATTTTAAAAAACAATGAAATTTCATTAAAATATGTAGCCTAATGTTCCTACAGAGCACTACTGAATTCAAAGAATTACAATTTGTTGCCAGAAATCAACTATTTTATAGCACGATGGAATGTATCTTTATCGATGTTGTGCTATTTACGATTATATTAAGGGGGCATTCTCGTGACAGTAGTAAAAATATTAGCACATTTTGATACAATTTTTTTTTAAATTACTTTATCAGTTTGGTTCCAGTAATAACTTCACTTTGATACATCGAGAAAAAAGAATGGAACGAATTTTTAGCGTACATTCACTAAGCTAAGTTTGAATTTGAAAAAAAAAGAAAAAAAAAAATGATACGAGTTTGAAGAAAAGTTCAAAAAACAGCCAAAAACACTTTTTTTACGTTTTGGAGCTATAAAAGATTAAAAGTAATTATAAAAGTCTCGTTTTAGATGAAAGATCAAAATATATTATAACAAACACTTGCAAAAACTGTTTTTAATTCTAAGTTTTTTATTTTAATCGCTGGAACCGATTTTAAAAATATAATGGTGAGAAAAATGTGTTGTTTTCTTCAAATATAATTTTCCAAATAGTGAAAAAGTGCATTTACCTGTTATTAAAACTCAATATTCTAGAAGCATAAATTAGTCATGTTTTGTGAAAAAAAAGATCGATTTTTTGAAAGTCTGTCATGGAAATTTTCCCTTAATATTAAAGTGTTAAACTAGTCTTCGTTAGCACTCTATTAAGTATTTCGTTTCAATGAAACATAAATGTGCAGCATGAAAGGACAATCTATGTGTACAAATACGTAAACATGATTGTATCGAGCTGTTTATTGATTTTTGATTGATCAAACATACAAAAAGACAAAAATAAATATATATATAGATATATACGTGATGGTTTTGTAGTCCTGTTGTGCTACATTATGTTTTTAGAGTTTATAAGCCGATACAACATAACTTAAGTCTATTCTTATATTATTTTAATCTTCCAATGATCAAAGAAAAATGAAAATCGCTGCTGCTGAGGCATGTATTACGAATAGTGTATTATTTTAGTAAATAAATGATTTATTTTATACATTGCCTTATATTATCCATAAATCACCGACTCACACAGATCCTCACATGAAAAATCGTGAAAAATACTGCAAACAATTTTGTTTTTATTTTGAATATTGTTTAGAACAGTAGAAATTTATTAATCTGGCTGGCCCAAGCCATGGCAATGAAAGATGAGAATGTTTGAAAAGTTTATGCTTAATGGTAAAGGAAAATTTAATTTTTTTTTTAAATTATCAATACAATTTCGATCATACGTCGATTTTGAAGGAAGTTTTTTATTCCATGTTGACGTCAACCTTTGCAAGTCTCTTGATTTCATCCATCAAATGAGTCAGATACAATTTATTGTCGACTGGTCCCAAGGCGTTGACGACCGACTTCACCCTCACTTCGTCCTTTAATAATATTTTTGTTTTGTTTATTAATGTTTATTGATAAAATATTTGATTAATGGTGAAACAGTGACGCATCATGACGTAAATTTTGTATTTATCCTTGAACTTACGTTGTAAGTCTCTTTTCTTGATCTGATCTTGAAGAAATAGGGCACAAACAGAGGTTTTGAAAAAACGTCGTCGTACGTATCAGAATCGTTTTCCTTGAGTTCACCAACTTCTTGAGCTGACATGGCCAGCATTTTTTCAGCCTCGTCGCTGAACGCCGTAGCCCAAAAACTGCCGCTCCAGTCAGCAATGTTCATCTGGATTGAAAAGTAAGAACCGTTTAATTACTCAATCAATAAATAATTATATATTCTCATCAAGGGGCAGCCAAATTTTTTCCGGTCTCATGATTTTCATCGTAATTTTGTAATAATATTTATTTCAGTGTAAATAATTACTCACGTTCACCAACAATCGATACTTGAAGTTCGGAAATTCTCTGTCACATTTCTCACATCGGTACATTTCGTTTGCTTGATCAACGACTTTTTTCTTGCATCCCTCCGTCGGGCAAGATTTGTATAATGCATTTTCAGTACGTATCAAACTCACGCAACCCTTGATCATGAAAATCTCAGCACCGTCTGTAAGTTGTTGACTCTTCTTTACTGCCTCGTAAACAGTTGTCAATGGAGCATTCATCGATCCTCCACCAGCCTTCGATATAAATTTGCATTCTTGTTCTTTGCCCGTTGTGTTGTACCAACCGCGCAATCTACAAAAACATGTGACAATAAAAAATAAGTGTCAGAAAAAAAATCATGTTTTCATTGCAGTGAAGCAAATATTATTTCCAGAAACTTAAAAAACATCTGCCACAATTTAGTTTCAACAAACCTTTCGATGATTTAATGACAAATATTTAGAAATATTATTGATTTGTAAATAATCAAATCGTTGTAAAATGTCAATTTTTTTTCTTGCCTAATGATTTTTATTGGAATTAAAAAAAAAATCATATTTTCAATGATTGTTATAATGAATCAGTAGACTTTCTATTGCAATTCCACTAATGATTTACTGCAATAAATTAAAGAGGAATTATTTATTGATTAATCATTATTTCAAATAAAAAATTTAACGTGCTGTTTCGAAATATGATCGAACTGAAAATTTGGCAGCTATTTATACGTGCCTGTGAGCTTCGGGTATATCAGGATCTAATTGAAGAGTCGAAGATTGGAGAGTTGACAAATTTTTTCCACCGTTGAACTCACCGACGCGTGCACCTTTGACAGCTAAAACGGGGTTATCGACAGCGTTAAATTCGTCAGCTTGTGAACCCCAGAGAGTAATAGTAACCTTCAAAAAAAAAGATAAAGTTTGTTCAATAAAAAGTCAACAAATTCTCATGAAAAAAGTTTGTTCATTCAAAATTTACCGCAACGTTGCTCATGTCGACTAACTGTACGTCTCTCTTGCGGAGTTCTCTTCCCGTGCTTCTTGCAGTCAGAGTTTGTACATCGTCGTACGATTTTACGATACCCAATACATCTGAAATAATTTCAGATTTACAAATTTTATTTTAATTATTAAATTATTAAATTTAATAATTAATTATTAATTATTAATTATTAAATTAATATTAATTATTAAAGTAATATTAATTATTAATTATTAAATTTTAATTATTAAAGATTTAAAAATTTGGTATGTGTGTAAAAACGCAAAATACAAATAAAATTATGAATAAAAGCGATTTTGAGTTTTTTTTTTTTAATATTACGCTCGATAAAAATTTGAAAAATTTCCCAAACCCAATTTCCATAAAATTTTCACAAAGTTCATTTTTATCAATATAAAATAATGAACTGCATTCAGAGAAGTGGAGCACAAGTAGATAACTCTCGTCAATGTATTGTATTATAACGTCGTTCGAATTTCATACAATTTTTATTTTATTTAAATGTTTCTTTGTTTAATTATTCATTTATTTATTTTTGTTTTATTGTGATTTGTTTGACACCTTCCAACCTATCTGTGGGACTGGCCGGTCCTCAATTTATGAGGATTTGAATTATTTATTTTTGTTGTTAGCTGTTTTTTTCTTTTTCTTCATTTTTAGTATTTATTGTTAATATTATTTTTTTATTTTTATCATTTTTATATTTATAATTTTTGGTACCGCTTTTCAAACTTTATTATGAGATTGGAATAAATAATTTTATTTCAGAGGAAGCTCGGCAGACACGTCTGTCCGCCTCACCGGCACAAACCGGTCTCTCCCCCGTTTTAGGATTCACGTTCGGAAAAATAGATCATAGGAGTCTAAGGTTACAATGCGTACCCATTACGCTGTTCTTTTCTCTGGTTTCGACCTCACTGAGAGGATGAAAATCAAACGATATCGTTGGAATGTCATCGACCTCGTCGTGACACGCAACCACTTCGGTGTCATTGTTCATTGTCATTTCGTATTGGTTCTTCAATGTCGAAAACTGCTTATTCGCTGGTTTCAATGTGCAGCGCGATATGTAATAAATTTTTCCAATCTGTGAAATAATAACGAATATTAAGAAAATTGGGATTATGATAAATATCGTCACTTAATTACAAAACTAGCTTAAGGATGAAATTCACATGTTTCTCGGCCAAAAATTTGATCAAATTTAGAAATTTCGTAGTTGGGTAAAACTTTTAAAAAATTTAGCCATCTTTGAAACTTTACAAACATTGATTTCCAGTAATAATAATTCGAAAAAGTTATTAACATATTGTTCAAACAAAATATTCTTCAATTGATAATCGGACAATTTTTTTTCCATTACGTGGAACGAGTTTAGGGATTTTTTTGAATGCATATAAATTTTTTTAGAATATCCCTGTTTTTTTTTCAAGATTTTTCCAAAAATTGAAATAAAAAAAGAAAAAAAAATGAATTTTTCACTCTAGTATTTTCGATCTGCCTGGAAGCGGTTCCATTTTCGAAATTTTGTCAAAAACTTTTTATCTAGTTTTTCATCTAAGAAAAATTTTTATAATTTTATATTCTGGAACTTCTCATGTAAAAAAAAAAATTCTTGAGGTTATAAAACGTTCTCGAATAATCTAGAATTTTTAAATATTTTGTCTTGTTGAGAAATTCCTCGAATAATCTTCAAATTTTTTGACAATTTCCACTGCTTTCTATCTTTTCTGAACATTTATCATTTTCGAACATTCATCCCAAATTATATTGAGATGATGTTTTTGTAATAAGATTCAATATCACATAAAAAACAAACATGTACTAGTTTTGTGTGAAATTTTTCTTCATAAGACATTTCCATTTCTGTAAAATTTTTTTTTTTAGATCCAGGTTACTTCTGCATTCGAGTAATAATGCATCTTCAAATATCAGATGAAAAGTCATTAGTAAAAAATACCTCGATCATGTTGTAAAACTTATCACATTGTTCCTTGAACGCGGTGCATCTTATTTCGCCACTTTCGTCCACAAGATCCATCGAGAACAAGGTACCTTCCCCTCGTGAATTACTCCAGCTTTTAATCCCTTGTTTGTTGCTAACTCTTGCCTTGATAACCCACCTGATAAAGAATAATCAATTAGAAATTTCATTCCGACTGAATTGTTTTTGTTTTTCTTCCTGAATATCTTTATTTGTGTCTCACCTATTTTGATACGGGCTAAGAGCTGCGATCGGTGTGGTCGTAATATCACAACCTGCTGATATTGTTTCGTTAAGACGTTTCCTCTGGGTGCCAGCGGCGGTTGCTAAGAAAAAAAATTCGTACATTTTTTTGTTAGTTTTCTTGAACCATTTACAAATCTCCAACAATTTTTTGATGCAAAAACGAAGGTTTTTATTTAGAAAAAAAAAAAAAAATCGATTGAAATTCCATTCTAGAAAAATTGAGAAATATAAAACATAATTGTGGAATTTGAGTCGTTTTCAACTGTTTATGTAGCGAGCGTTGTAATTCCATGGAATAACATAAGAACACGGAATGTTTGGAAAAAAAACATTAGATCAAGTCGAAATCTGTAACACGACGGTCAATAAAGATTTTTATTCTTTTTTCAATTCGCATTTTATCATTTTTCACGATTCCATTTAGAAATCCTATGTAATTTTGTTTTTTTTGTATAATAATAATAATAATAATATGAATGAAAACTACTACTCACGTTGTTTTGGGGAAGCCAGTGGTTGTGGCGGCTTAGGTTGAGGAGCAGCCGGTGCTTGTTCAGTTTCAGCTTGTGCATCAAGCTGCGTAGGGTTTCCAATTTTTCCACCAACTTCGCTACCAGGAGTTTTGACTTCTATGTTTAGAATAACCATGACTCGTCTGTCACAAAATTGATCTTAAATCATTATTATTTTTCATCTCAATATTTTCTACAATAAAAATTGATAAATTTTGTTTCCAAGACCAATTTTTTTTGTTTTGATATTCCAAAATCTAAAAATTTACACGAGGTATCGACACTATCTCGAGTCTTTAAACTGTTGCCATTTTTGTTAAAAAATATAAATAAAATAAAAACTTCAATCTTTCGTTCAATAATGCAATAAAGTGGCAAATTCAAAACTTCTATTAAACACAAAAAACTCACTTTTCTTAAAAAATGCAAAAAAAACAAAAATTTGATTTTTTAAAAATAATGCAAACATGAAAATTTCAATTTTTTTTTTAACAATGCAAAAAACATTTAAGAAACGTTTAAAATTTGCTTTTTCAATGTACACCAATCTGAATACAATTTTTTTCTATTTTATGCTTTTTTAATTCGAGTTTATAGAACAAAATAATTTACTTTGGTTTTCCAGCATTGTTGACGTTGCTCATGGCATAGCGATTGATTTTGCAAATGCTAAATTCGGTAAGTTCGGTGTTGATCATGTGATTGAGTTGAGTGGCAAGCATGGTAAGCGAGTTGATTCTTTTTCCATCGGAGAGCAAAAGTCTGTAACGTTCGCCGCTGGTAGAACTGGCCAATTTTTTGTGTCCCTGTAAAACATGAACATTTTTTAGGTGTCGAACAAAATGATGAAAAAAATAATAACGAATAATTACGAATGTGACTTTACCAAAATTTGCACAATTGGACCTTCGATCGTCTCCCCAGCCATGATAGCCTGAAAAAAATAGTGAAAATAGTTCGATTTTGCATACGTGTGATGTATCTTTTGTTTACGTTTAAGTGTACGATTTTGTTTCCTGTAAAAAACGTGCCGCTTATGAAAGGATCTTACGTCCAACGCTCCTTCCGACAAATCGATCATTTTGAGACACTATCGAATTTACAAAACCCCGATATAATTGCTCTTCTCAAGCTCGCAAAGCAGATTCCGAAACACAATATTTCTAATATGCGCAAATTGTTAATGAAAATTATTATCGTTCATTCACGAATTTGGCACAGGATTAAACTTGTCGGCACAGGAGAAAAAAAAACACTTTCTGCAATATGAGTAACTGATGCGTAACATCGTAGTAATGTTTTGCCGCCAACATCATGGCCCTCTAGCGGCTACTCACTTCGACCATCGAAGAAAAAAAATGAATAAAGATCAGACACTAAACCGAAAATTTTGAAGCTTCATGCTACTTTTAGGGCCGGTTGTTCCACCTCCAGGTAAATTTTACCCGATAGTTAAAGGTCTGCTACCCAATGCTACAACCGTCAGGTAAAATTTACCCGAAGGTGGAACAACCGGCCCTTAGACATTTATTTTGTTCAAAAATAAAAAAATCAATGTATTTTCGTAATTTTGTAAAAGGGGCTACAAATTTCCTGGATAATTGCATTAGTTTTTTTAGAATGAAAAGTAAAGGTCCCTTCTCAATAAATACCGAAATATAACGTGAGTTACGAAATAATTCCGAAGCTGGCGCTCAAATCAGCAAAATCTAACACCGGCTGGAATAAGAAAAGAGAAAAAAAAACGAGCAGATGCGCAAAATACGGCAACATCTCGTTACTCGCAGTAAATAATTTTTCCAGTGTTTCCGATGCTCGCCGCTTCGTTACGAGCGATTACTAAACTTTGTTGGAAAAAGCAGCACAGCAGTGTGTGATCACAAACGGTGCAACAATGTCCGAAGTTTTTAATTTTAATAATTCAATATTTATCGTAATGGAAAATAAGAATAATTAAAAAATAAAAGGACCGTTTGCGATCGGTATTCGAAGACTATAATAGCGCTTCGTACTCTGTTTTTTTTTTTACTTTGTAAATTCAGTCGCGATCAAAATGGGAGTACCAAAGTTTTGCAGATATATCTGTGAGAGATACCCTTGTTTGCTCGAATTACTGACCGAATATCAGGTAAAGCGATTAATATCAATTTTCCTGTTGTTTACGAAACATATCGTGAAATTCATTTTCTTTAATCCAAAAATCATTCTCACGCTTCTCTTTTATTTCAACGTACGTCAAAACTTTACTGGAACAATGGTGGTCAAAATTGCGAAAAAATTCGATGAAAATGGTCAATTAATCGATCGCTTTGTTTTATTTTCTTCAACATCGAAAATAACTACGAAAGACTAATTTGCCAAAGAACATGGCCTTGAAATTATATAAATAGGAGAGGAGAATTCATTCTTTCAATGTGCTCTAAAAATGAAAAACAAAAAACATGATTCCATTGTTGTTACAGCTGTTAACGATTTGCCTGATTATTGTTTTTTTTGTTTTTAACTTTCAGATTCCTGAATTTGATAATCTATATTTAGACATGAATGGCATAATACACACTTGTTCGCATCCTAATGACATGGATGCTCATTTTCGCATAACGGAGGAAAACATTTTCAAGAATATTTTCCAGTACATAGAAATATTGTTCAATACAATAAAACCACAAAAATTATTCTTCATGGCTGTGGACGGAGTGGCGCCGAGAGCTAAAATCAATCAACAGCGAGGGCGCAGATTCAGAGCGGCTAAAGAGGCTGAAGCGGTCGAAGCCAGAGCAAGAGCCAAAGGCGAAGAAATTCCGAAAGAAGCGAGATTCGACTCAAATTGCATAACACCTGGAACTTTGTTCATGGCCAGACTTACGGAACAGTTGAAATATTTTGTAACGTGGAAAATATCGACTAACAAACTTTGGCAAAAATGCAAAATTATACTCACTGGACCAGAGGTAAAACTTTTCGTTTGGACTACGAATGAATTGATAGAAAAAATTGCTCGGTAAACAGGGTCATTGTTGTTTGGACCTTATTTCAATCGCCATATGCATTTCACGAGGATTTAACCTTCCCTGGTCATGCGGGTCTACACAGCGCCAATATTTTTTTAGCGAAAGGTTCAAGATTTTCTAAATTTATATTTACAAGATTTCTTTTTCGATTTGGTCATTAGATTTTGTGCGTTAATGTAGTTCCATGTTTTTATATATGGAATTTGTAATATTAATTTTTTTGGAGCCAATTGGAGCAATTTTTCCTGACGGTAGATGTTAGTGGAATGAAAAATGATCCTGTTGAGGGTGCTGCAAAGCAACGGCTGAAATCATTGTTCTTGCACGATTATCCATAATTCCCTTAATTTGGAATCGACATTTACTCCAAATCCATTATTTTATATCGATAAAAGCTAAAAGATAAAAATTGGTTCAACCCTCCGTCAGACGCGCCAAAAAATCTGTAAGTTTTATAATCAACTTCAGGAGCTTTTATCACACTGTGAGTTAAATCATTAAAAGCGCATACGTTCTGCGAAACACCATAGAAATGTTTATAAAAATTCCAGAAATGTATCATTTACCATTTTTTGGTTATTAACCTTAGAACCCCACAACGGGGTTATTAGTTACCCCACGAAAATGCCGAAATTCCTTCCGGAACCAATTTTTTAAAACCATTCCTTCGGTTTTATAGATTTTTCACCATTAAATATTTACAGAATGCGATTTTATCATGCAACATTCTTTTCGTTATCAAAAAATGAAGAGAATGGTATAATTAAACCTTGTTATCGCATATGAGCAACATTTTACGCTAAAGAGAATATTGGGGTAATTATTTATCCCAGTTTGGAGTTTACGTTGGAAAAAATAGATCGTGGGGTTCTAGGGTTAATAAAACAAGAATAAAAAGGCAGTGTTTTGCTCATGACGCGTGTAACGGAGGATTAAGAAACACGTTTTAGGTATAAGAAAGAATTTATTTCAAATTTTTTTTGGAGTACATTCTATACGATATTTGATGTTGATAATGTCAACAAAAAAATAGATCCTCGTTGTTCATATAACAACCGATGCAGGGATGAATGAATTTAAAAAATTCAAACAGATTTTCATGATGTAATGTTGTTGTCACGAACCATCCGTTTAATTTAGAAATTTGGTAGTTTCGATTGTTTTGTATCTAACGAAAATTAGTAATTTCTCCAGATGAATGTAAAAAAATGTGGAACAAACGATACTGAAAATTTGTTGGGATTATTTTAGGTACCCGGAGAAGGAGAGCACAAAATAATGGATTACATAAGATTCATGAAGTCTCAGCCGGACTACGATCCAAACACGAGACATTGTTTGTACGGGCTGGACGCAGATCTCATAATGTTGAGCCTGTGTACGCACGAGCCTCACTTTGCCGTGTTGCGCGAGGAGGTCAAATACGGAAAGATTAAAAAAAGTGCATCGCCGGAGAAAACGAGATTTTGTTTATTACACATATCTCTTTTGAGAGAGTACATGGAGCACGAATTTGCTCCTGTCAAAAACAAACTAGAATTTCCCTTCGACATTGAAAAGATTATAGACGATTGGATATTGATGGGTTTTTTAGTCGGCAATGACTTTATACCCAATTTACCAAATCTTCACATCGAAACTGGTGCGCTTACGATATTATATCAGTCGTACATGGAGGTTTTACCCTCGTTGGGCGGTACGTAGAAAAATAAAAATAAAAAAATTAAAAATTTCGACATTAAATTGCTTTTTTTATAGCTAATTTTTCTTCCTTGGTTTTTTTTAGGATACATTAACGAGGCTGGTACCTTAAATCTGGAAAGGTTTGAAAAATTCATGGAAAGATTGTCGCAGATTGATACCGATCAGTTCATGGAGCATTTAGCCGATTTGAAGTATTTCGAGGCTCGTACGGGCAGACGACCGAATGAGAATGAGAGAACGAGTTACAAAAAATCGAAAGATTCTCCAGAGAGTTTAGCCTCGCCGAAAAAATTAGCGAACAAAGAATTGAGTGCTCTCATTCAATCGACCAACGACATGGTACGAAGCGTTGTTCTCGTTAAGCGTTATTCTTGTTAACCACTTTAGGAGACCAAAAGTTATATGATTTTTTGGATTTTTTTTTATCGTTAAAAAAACGGAAATTTTCGTAACTCTGACGACAATTTATTCATATTTTCATACATCTCTGGTAATTTTTTCCAGTTATTTCATGCATTAATTAAGGTGTAATCCGCTGTGTCCTTGGCGTGTCCTTGTCGTCGTTGTCGATTTGCGGGAATTGTGCAGCTCGCAATGCGCATCTGAAATAGTCCAACAAATTTTTATACGTTCTTGAGATGTTTTTTAAGAACATGAACCTAAATTTTGAAAAAAAAAATCGAGAATTGAATTTTGGAATGTGTTTGAAAAAAAATTATCGATTTTTAGCATTTTTTCCCGGCATTTTGCAATAATAAATATGTTTCAAACAATCTAATCTTTCCAACTTTAGGTTCATGTTTTAATAAATTATATTATGTAAACGCCTTCCAAATTTGAAGATGATCCATCAATTAGTTTTTGAGTTATGATTCCCGCAAATTGAAAAAATGTTTCGAGAAAAACACGTTTAAATTTTGAACGCGCTTAGGAGTCGAGCGGAGAGTCTTTATCATTTATATACATATCGTTGGAAGGAATCCGAATATCGTTTTGAAATTTTCAGGGTGTATTCTTAAGATATTTTGCTAACGATTTATGAAATAAAAAAAATTGATTTTTTGAAGCATCTAAAGTGGTTGCTCCCTTTAACGTTACTTGTTCCATCTCGAATAATAATGTTGATGAATCGATAATTTATGTTTTTGTTCCAGTTGATAGGGCATTCCGACGAAGAAGATTCTTCCGCTGTAGATTCCGACAGTGAGACTTACAACGAAGAATTTTCTCAACACAAACGAGATTATTACATGAACAAACTCGAATACGAGAACGTTGATGCGTACGTATTTAATCCTTTGCGTATGAACAATTAAGGAGGAATCTCGGTGAAACTTCGAAGTCGTCATATTTTTGTTGTCTAAAAACTGAGAAATAACTGCAAGAAACCCACCCCTGAACTGTATTTTCGCTCCAGAATGTAAAAATCCAAACAAAATTATTCCACTCCTCAAGTTTTTGTCGTTGCCAATCGTAGTTTTTTTTTACACTTTTATGTAAATATTTTTAACAAAAATAAGCATCGATTTTATCGTCCAATCATTTTTCGCAGGCATACCATTTTTTTTGTTAGTTTAATTAATTTTTTGAATCTGTTATTCTGGAGAAAAGTCGTTGCTTTCGATTCTGATCAATTTTTAACAGTGTTTTTAAATATTTATCAAGAAATTTGAAACAGTACAAAAATATTATTATTGAGAGGCAAACAGTTTTGTTGTGAATCCAAAAATTTTCTATTAAATCAATAAATGACGAAACAACATTTTATCATTGTATTTCGGCGAAAAATTGTTGAATGCTTGACCAATGCTTATTTTTGTTTATGTAATGACAGAAATGTGTGAGAAAATCTTTTTTTTCGGTTCAATATAAGTTTTCAGTTTTAAGATAATAGAAAAACTGACCCAAAGTATAATCGTAATTGGAAAAAGCTCCAAAAATTCAAAATTTTCCCCGAGGTTTCGCCTTAAACGAAATCTTAGTGGTAGGGACTGGGTCTGGGAGACCCATGTAGTTTCGACTTAAAATATTTCAGAGATGAGTCAATATTTTTGCAACTATTTTGGTTGCAACGAATGTTTGAAAATTTTTGCATGGATCCCTAAGAGAATAAGAAAGTTTTACAGTTTTTTCAATATTAGAGTTTGAAAAGATCCAAATGAAAATGCTTTGAAAGTTATACACGAGTCTGGGCTGGGCCGATCGTGTCGTTCGATTTTTCCATTCACGTAATTATAAAATTTCAGTGAAGTTTTACGATCTCAAGCGGTGGCGTACGTGACAGCGATTCAGTGGAATTTGAATTATTACTACAACGGTTGCTGCAGTTGGTCTTGGTATTATCCGCATCATTACGCGCCCTACATATCGGACATAAAAGGATTTCAAGATTTGAAGATCGAATTTGAATTGGCAAAGCCATTTTTGCCGTTTCAACAATTGTTGGCCGTTTTACCAGCGGCCAGCAGGAAGTTGTTACCAGAAGCATATCAAGGATTGTTGACTGAAGAACAGTCTCCAATTATCGACTATTATCCGCGCGATTTTAAGACGGATCTCAATCACAAGAAACAAGAGTGGGAAGCTGTAGTTCTCATTCCGTTTATCGACGAAAAAAATTTGCTGGATGGTAAGTATCTCGTTCGAACAGCTTTTTTTCGTCGTTCGATCATCAGGTAATTTAATCAGAGTTTAAACGTAGCTATGGAGCCATACAACGCGAAACTCACGCCGGAGGAACAAAAGCGAAACAAACATGGTCCAATGTCCATCATGACGTACAGCGAAGAAGATCTTGGCCTTTACGAAGCTCCACAGTATTTTCCAACTATTCACAGCCACGCCAAAGTCGTGTTGCTCAATCGTGAGGAAATCCACGTGCCAGCGGACAAATTGGTCAAAGGATTATGCAAAGGAGTCAAACTCATGACATATTTTGCTGGTTTTCCAACTTTTCAGCATATCAAACATACCGCAGCGTTCGAGATGGCCAAGGTTACTATTTTTCCTCACATTAGTGACTCAAATATTTTGCTCATTCAACATTTCGCTACTTAGCAGTTGAATAAATCCGACAAAATTCACCCATTGTTAAGTTTCAATAATAAATTTCAACAAAATTATTAGCACAAGTGATCGAAGAAAAAAAAATTCAAAAAATAATTCGACAGTTATATTTTCGTGGAATTTGTAGTTTTTTTTAAACGCGTTTGATTTGTTTCAAAAGTTTTTTTCTTTAAATTATTTGAAAACTCTGAGAAATGAATCGAAAGTGAAGAATTTCTGAAATGTTTTCAATTTAGAGAAAAATCAAAATTTAACGTTTTTTATCTCACAGGTCAAAGTGTTCGAACAACCATCGAGACGAGAAAATATGATAATATCCATAGTTTCAAGTGAAATACCAAATTTGCACGACGTAGCTGGCAAAATCTTGGGCAAAACTGTTTTCGTGGGATGGCCGCAAATGCGAGAGGCTCTTGTAGTTGGAGTGTCAACGAATGATCGTAAAATAACTTTGATTAATACTCAACAAGGCTACAGTCCGGAAAACGTCCGTATCGAAGATTTGAACACCAGCCTTTCGACACAATGGTCAACGCAGTGTCGTTCCGTCCACGACGGGTGTGTATACAAATTTGGACGATTGTTGATGGCGTAATAATGAATTATTTATCGAAAAAAAAGGTAAAAACGCGTTTTTTAGACGTTTTCAATTGAGCTTCATGGTGAAAAGTATATCAGAACATTTTTTGACATAACTTCGTACAAATTAAACTTCCAGTTTTCCAACGATACCGTTATAAACGTTCAATGATCGTTCTTTCTCGCGTTATGACCACTTGAAGTTGAAAGTACAATTTTTCCTTTGACAGGTAAAAAACTTTATGTTTTGACAGGTAAAAAACTGGTAAAAAGCAGCGTTATGTTTTGTACAAACAGGTAAAAAACTTTGTTTTGACAGGTAAAAAGCGTTATGACGATTTGAAGTTGAAAGTACAATTTTTCCTTTGACTAGGTAAAAAAATCGAACAGAGATATTGGGAAATGAAAATCTAAGTGACTTTGACACGTTTTCACGCTACGCAATTGGTATTCGACAGAAAAAAGAATAAAATTCCTTAATATAATTTTAAATGTACGTTCGGCAATGATAAATTTCGAGAAAAAGACAGAATGAAAATTTAAGTGACTTTGAGACGTTTTCACGCTACGCAATTGGTATTCGACAGAAAAAAGAATAAAATTCCTTAATATAATTTTAAATGTACGTTCGGAAATGATAAATTTCGAGAAAAATACAGAATCCGAACAAATTTGCGTGCAGCTTCGAAAATCATAAATTTCAACCTACAAAATGCATTTTCGCAATGTCTCGACTTACATTTTCGATGCTTACAGCGTGATCCTCTATTTTTTTCAGCATTTTACTATATTATTGATATTACTCTGTCATTTTATTCACAAAATCGATAATCACAATTATAATGATTTTTTTATAGTTACAAAGGTCGTTTTGGTATCGACGTTGGAGACATCGGCGTCCTGGTGTACGCGTTACCGATGTGTGGCAGGCAGTACGTGTTGACAGCTCAAGGAAGAATGTCTTTGGAAAAAACGTGGTCGACGCATCCGGCGTCTTACGCTTATCAAGCAATTGTGACGAACATAGCAGTTCACGATCCTGGTTACGTAAACAATGTGAACATAACGGATGTGTTCACCATAAAGAGTATTGTTTTTATGCTGGGGCATCCGCACTACGGAGCAATGGGAGAAGTGATCGAGCCGGGTTTCAACGCGAAAACTGGTAGAGTAAAAGTAGCGATGAGAATCGAGAGCGAGCCGAGTTTCGAGTTGATTAAAAGGCAGTTCGGCGATTCGGAGGCGCAGTGGATGTCGACTGGAATAGCAGCTCAGCGATTAGGAGTGAGCAATCATTTTCTCAGTCGTATAACCGGCTCGATTTACGTGACGCAGGGTTCGGCCGAAGCGCCAGAAAATGGCAAACAAAACGTGGGTCTCAACTTGAAATTTACAAAGCGAAATGAGGAATTGCCTGGTTACACGAAAAAGTCATCGGGCCAATGGTTGTACAGTACTAAATCGATCGGCCTCATACGCAACTACATGCATCAATATCCGGTGCTCTTCGAGCGTTTGGCAAAGACAGTAACGAACGATATTTACATGGAGGATGATCTCTTCGAATCTGGGCCAGAGAAACTGAGCGAAGTCGTTGAATGGCTCAAGGAACAGCCGTTCGCTTGCATCGACACTCGTAGCTGCAATTCGATCGGTCTCGACGACGACACGATCGCGAAATTGCAAAAAGAGATAGAAAACATGAAAAATTCGGAGAATCAAGATGCCGGAAAGACCGTGCTGATGCAGGTGAAACCTTATTTGTTGTTCAAGCCCGGTTTGCATTCGGGAAATTTACCTCCAGACCCAAAAGCATATCACAGATTATTCGACAGAATAATCAGCGTTAAGGAGAGTTCTACAGTTCCACTTGGCTACAAAGGGACTATTGTTTGTATACAAAAAGCTGAGGACGTTTCGGACACGGTGTACGATGTACTTTTCGACAAAGAGTTCGTAGGAGGCGTTTCGTTCAGCGGTGGGGCGGTGAGTCGTCGTCACAAGCTGCACGAAGCTGATTTCATAAACATAAGCCACGGTGTGAGAGGAGAGTTGGATATCGCCTCGATAACCTCAGGAATCCCGAAGCAAACGCCCGTACCACCAAAATCTTGGAGGCAAGATTCCGTGAATTCGAAGAAACAGACACAGCAGAATTTCTCTATTTCGACTGCTCGGAATCCGGGTCAAATTCCCTTTCCCACCTTTTCTCAAAATAATAAAGTTTCAAATACGGAACAGCAGCAAATACGGGTCATGAAAAAGAACGAGGTCACGACAAATCGTCCCACCCAGCCTAATTTCGAGGCGCAGAAGAGAACGAAACAACCACAAAATTTAGCGAAATTACAAGCTCCTCCCACGAGCACAAGTGATCCCGGAGATATTAAAAATACGATATTTTCACAGAAACAACCACCACAACCACCGAGGCCCGATCAAACCAACGAATTTCAAATGTTGTGGAACGAATTGTACAAAACATCGCTACCACCGTCCGGAGTTTTGACGCAAAAGCCAATGATGCCTTCGATCATGTCACAACCTAAACCTGTTTCTCTGCCAGCACCTGCGAACGACTCGCTTCAGGATGAGAGTGCATTTTTGAAAGCAATGCTCAAAATATCGGATGAGAATTCTAGCTCGTCCTCGAAATCGAGCGTTTCGATAGCCAGCAAATCCATCCTCGCTCAGGAACCTTCGAACACCTCCAGGGCACCACCGCTCGTTCAACAGTTGTTCGATCACGCTAGACAAGCCAGTCGCAAAGAGAATCTTTCCTACTGCGCTAAATTGTTGAAATACTCACAATTAACTGGTCGTGGAATGCCTAGGTTTAATTATCACACCAACCAGCAGAACATGGTCTGTGCACAAATCGTTATGCCCAATATGAGAACTTATTGTGGTGAATTCTGCAGAGTTAGCGCAGAAGCTGCTGAAAGTGCTGCCGAAATCGCCTGCAAGGTACGTGTATCTTTTCCTTTTTGACATTTCTTCTCAATCGAAAGTAAATACATCATTTTTTTTACATTCTTCTCATTTTATTCATTTTTTACGATTTTTTTTAAATACATTGTACTTTGACATGATTGTGAAAAAGTAAACTATCCAGGTCGCGAAATATGCTTTAAAAATCATATGCAGCCTGTATCAAAATTGAAATTTCTCTAGTTTGATTAGTTGGACAACAAAACTGTACTATTGATTTTTTTACCCTTAAATAACTCCCTTTTTAAGGTATTACTATCACAAAACGACTTCATTTAGGGTCCTTGCAAAATTTTGCATAAACGTTATTGGCACCAAAACTAACAGTTTTCTCCTATGAAGGAAAATTTTCTGATGTTTAGAATTTGAGATATTTAATTTGCAATTTTTTATTTTCTCCATCTAAATGCGTGTAAATTAAAGTCACATTTCGTTAAAAAGTTGCAAAAATCGAGTTGCAAAAAAAATGTATTTAAGATTTTTTTTTGCAGATAGCCAGAAAGGCCATGAGCCGAAATTTTTAAAGAAAAATCCTAAACACATTTTTTTGCAACTCATAAACGATACGCGACTTAAATTTACCCGCGTTTAGATGGGAAAAGTTAAAAATTGGAAATTGAATATCTCAAATTCTTGACGTCAGCAAATTTTACTTCATAGGAGAAAATTGTTAGTTTTGGTGTCAAGAATATTCATACAAAATTATTAAAGAATCCTAAATAAAGTAACTTTGTGATAGTAATACGTTAAATGTCTCTACTTTATGTCATTTCTAATCTTAAATAAATATAAATAAATTTCTTTTTTCAGTGAAAAATTCGATGATTTGACTCAGGACATGCGTTAAAAAAGTAGTATTCATTGGAACGACTGATATATCTAACATGAAAATTAAAATACATTTATTAATAAAAAAATGAATATTCAACGAAAATTTGTATGAACAAAAATTTATTTTGCTGCAAAATGGAGATGTGAATATCTGTCTGGTATAAGGACACTACTAACAGTTCTGTAAGCATGTTTGGAAATTATTAGTTGTTCATTAGACTGATGGAAAATGTTTTTTTATTTTTATTTTCCTGCTCCTACTCGTGTTGGATATTAATGAAAAAAATCTCTGCTAAAAATGCCCAATATTTATGCCCTTTCGTCTTTTATTGATGTTTTAATTGTTCAGAAATGTTTTCTATATAAAAACACAATTTTTTTAAATTCCTTGCTTCCTCTCATGTTTTCTTCAGATATTGATGAAAGAAAGAAGATTCTGTTGAAAAATAATTATAAATAATTTTCGTGCGACCTAATCTGTTTTCTTTCAGTATTGCTGAAATAAAAGTCCCGTTAACAAATGAGGTTAATTCTTAAGATTTTGAAGATGCCTATTTTGACTTTTTATTTATTTATTTATTTACTCGTAATAATATCATTTGAGAGTACCTTCCCATCAAGTTTTAAACACATTTTTTCTCGTTAATACCAAAAAAAAACACGAGTCGGAGCAAGAAAATAAAAAAAAAACCATTTTGCATCAGTCTAATGAAGAATTGATAATTTTCAAACAAGCTTACAGCACAGTTTGTAGTGTTCTTATACTAGTCAGATATTCACATCTCCGTCTTACAGCAAAATAAATTTATCTTCATACAAATTTTCGTCGAATATTCATTTTTTTAAATTAATAAATATATTTTAATTATACTGTTAGAAATATCAGTCATTTCAATGAATATTACTTTTTTAACGCATGTCCTGAGTCAAATGATCGAATTTTTTAGTTTTCTATTGAAAAAAGATATTTCACTTTTTTCGGGGGGTGTTCCACTTTGCCTGGCCCTCCCCTACTTTTCTGCTTATCGTGAGGTATGCTCCAAAACATTAACCCTAGCTACACACTATAACTTTTAGTACCTTACTTACACACTATCGGTTTACTGGACCGACGACATTTGTTGCTCTATAACATTGTAACAAATACGTCTATTAAGGTCTAATTGTAGTGAAATCGAAACGCCAGACTCCGACCAATCCATGGAAGCAATGAGCAAAGCCAAAAAGTCGTTTGATAAAAAGTTATAACGTTTATGAAAAGGCGTGTGGTGAAAAAAAGGTGAAAATTCAGTGTTGCTGTCGGTCCATTGGACCCCGTAGTGTGTAGCTAGGATTAATACTCCGAAATATGCCCACTCCAAAATATTACTATTCTATAATTTGTGTTTTAACCCTAGAACCCCACAATCTATTTTTTCGAACGTAAACCCCACACTGGGGTAAATAATTATCCCAATTTACTTTACTTTAGCATAAAATATTTCTCATACGCGATAATAAGGTTTAATTATATACTATGCTCTTCGTTTTTTGATAACGAAGAGAATGGTTTATGATAAAGTCGCTTTTTATAAATATTTAATGGTGAAAACTCTATAAAACGGAAGAAATGCTTTTAAAAAATTGGTTCGTCAAGGAAATTTGACATTTTCGTGGGGCAACTAATTACCCCGTTGTAGGGTTCTAGGGTTAAAATATCACTATATTTTGGAGTAGTAATGATTTGGAGTATTTTACAATGAGCTGAGATATTTAACGGGAGAAACCAGTTTAGGAGGCCGAAATTTTGGTGTTTTTCGTGGATTTTTTTAACAAGGAAGGAATAATCAGAATTTGTTTAAACTTGGAGGATATTTTATTCATGTTTTGAAGTACACTTTGTAATTTTTTCAAGTCATTTCCGCCGGAAATAGTGGAGTTAGAAGTTGCTGTCCATGGACGATCGCCATCCGAATTTTTTGCTGATGGGCATTCCTGACGTCACAATTTTTATCTGTAATCATTACAATTGTCTTTTTTCGTTAACAACATATTTCCTAAGAATATGAACCTAATTGTGATAAAAAAAGTTGAAAATTGCATGTTTTTGAGGTGTTTGAACACAATGTCATGTTTTTATACCATGTTTTTTCACCTTTTTTGCATTAAAAAAATATTTTTAATAATAATATCATTCCAGAGTTAGGTTCACATAGATTCTAATTGAATAAAGAATATTCACGCAAATTTTCAGAACGATTGGTCAATAACTTTTTGAGCTAGAATGCCCACCAGTTGAAAAAAAGTCGTCTATGGACAGCAGCTTCTAACTCCACTATTTCCGGCGGAAATGACTTGAAAAAATTACAAAGTGTACTTCAAAACATTAATAAAATATCCTCCAAGTTTAAACAAATTCTGATTATTCCTGCCCTGTTAAAAAAAATTCACGAAAAACACCAAAATTTCGGCCTCCTAAACTGATTTCTCCCGTTAAAGGGACGTTCCACTTTCTCAGGAAAGTTTCTTCTCATTTCCAGGAGTTATTATTATGGAAGAATAATAATTTTAAGGTGGATCGGTGACGGTTATGTGATCTTTGTAGTATCCATTGTAGACCAAAGTTTGCAAATGCAAAACTGACTTTAAAATTATGATTTTATCATTTTTGAAATATAAAGAGCAAATAATGAATATTTTTATATGATTTTATTGTTCAAAAATGTTTAATAATTGAAATTTTACGAGCGTAGTTGATTGTAAAACGCGTCATGGCCGTTACTGTCGTCTACCGAAACTGTCAATTTTGCTTACGGCCTAAATAGTGAATTTACACAAAGGACTTACGCAATGGTAAAGATTTTGCCGGTTTATCTATCGCCATTAATTCTATCGATATTTATCAAGTACGGTAAAAACATTTTCCCTCTTTCCCGTGTCATTCCTGTGGAAATCTCAATTATTTTACAACGAATACTTTTTTATTTTTCACTCGATTTTTAGCGGTAACGTTCAAAAGCCCAAACGCTTTTGTATTCAGGAATATTCGCGGAATACAGTGATGAATTTTTTATTAAGAAATCTTGGAAATAACAAATGTAAAAATTCAATAACTTTTGAAGCACGTACGATTTTTCTATGCTCGTAGGGATAAGTGTCTGGAAAGAGTCGATATTTATTAATTAATTACTACCAAACTAGATGGTAACTAGCGTTAAATTTGCAAATATCAATTCATTCCGTATTTATGTGTAACCACAAAAATTGTCAGCTCTTCATCTTGGATGGCTTAAATTCACCGATCTACCTTAAAAAACGTTCTATTCGAAAAAATGAAATTTCTTGTGTCTGTTTATGCTGAAAAAAAAAATAGAAAAATATTGATTAATTGACAGTTTTATTTTTTTGTATTACTCAAAAGAAGCGATTTTGAAAGACACGTGAAGAAAAAACGAAGAATATATAATGTTTCTATGAAATAAATCCGACAGGATAGAAAATCAATTTGACTGAATAAAGATTGTTTTTTTTTTTCTGTTTCGAAGGATTTGCACTTGGACACAGTTTCAAAACCAGGACTGAGCATATTGGGAGCTCCACCACCGATGTGGTTGAATACCTTACAAAACGAGCTTTCTCAATCACCACATAGTGCAAGACCGCCGCCGATGATGCCACCGCGTTCGCCACATGTTTTTCCAAACATGCACAATCCACCGATGCACATGCCGCAATGGAACCCTCGTATGCCACAAGCTCCGGCGTTCCCTCAACCTCCGCACCCGAATATCAATCAAAATAGACAACCATCGGCACAAAACTCGACGCACATAGTGCCAAATCCACCGGAAATAGTGCGCAGCGTTAACAAACCAGAAAGTAAAAATAAAAAGAGTACACCATTCGTGCCACTTCAAGCACAAAAGAAATCGACAAATCCAAAAGCAAAGCAAACTTCAAGAAACCCTAATCAGAGTGCTAAGGAAGCGAAACACCAGTCTCATGAAACACAACTGAGAAAAATGCAAGCCGATTCGACCAAGGTTCGTATTCTCTGAAAAAACCTAATGATTTAACGAGATTTATTTATTGGATATCCGTTTCTATGAAAAACGAATTTTTTCATTAAATATTACGTTTTTGATGTTTAAAGATGTTATAAAAAAAGGCTAAAATTGCTTGAAAATATAATTGCACTAGAAGTGCAAAAGAATGTAGACTCGTAGGAATGCGTTAAAAAAAAAAAAAAAAAAACAGCGTCTGCCAAAGTATTGTCTCAGTTGGAAGAAATCGCGAGGTTTTGAAGTTTATAGAAGTTCCCCCTTAAATATTCAACTATTCTCTGAAAAAACCTAATGATTTAACGAGATTTATTTATTGGATATCCGTTTCTATGAAAAACGAATTTTTTCATGAAATATTACGATTTTGATGTTTAAAGATGTTATAAAAAAAGGCTAAAATTGCTTGAAAATATAATTGCACTAGAAGTGCAAAAGAATGCAGACTCGTAGAAATGCGTTAAAAAAAAAAAAAAAAACAGCGTCTGTCAAAGTATTGTCTCAGTTGGAAGAAATCGCGAGGTTTTGAAGTTTATAGAAGTTCCCCCTTAAATATTCAACTAGTAAACGAACAAATTCGTCAATAAATCTATGTTTTTGTTACAGCAATCGAGAGAGGATAAAAGTGGAAACGAGAGGAAAGATTCGGATACGAAAAAATCTCCTCAAACACCCCAAAAAGTGCAGAGAGCTCCGAAACTGAGGAGATCGCGAATCGCTGCTAATTTTAATTCGGTACCAGCACCTAACGGAAGCGCGCCACAATAAATATATATATATGTGTACTTTAATGTTCGACAACGCTAGAACCGTGATACGTGCATAAAAAGCGCGCCACAGTAGACATAAGAAAACTATAATAATAATTAACGAGAAAAAAAGGAAACATACGAGTAATGATAAGTGCTCCTCCACTGTTCGAGTGGAAAGGATGCGATTTACCCCTTAAAGTATACACTGTCCGGCAGTAAAATAAATAAGATATGGGGGCGTAGGGTCTTGTGGATCCCACGCCCCCAATGTACTTTGGGGGTTAAAAATCGTGACGACCGACCGATTTCTCATATTTTGGCATAAGATTTTGGAAAATCATGTTTCACTAAAACATCTTTTTCCTTTTTTTTTTACCATACACGCGTATTAACGCGCTTGAAGCGTCAGGCAAAATGTTTGATAGTTTTAACGATTGCGTACGATGCCCACATTCTGTACAGACTGTAAAGTTAACAATATTTACGCGAATTATCAATTCATACGGATGAAAAATAGTATTTTAATTGATTACGTTTGGACCATGAATGATTCTCTCTTTTTTTTTTCTTTCGTTTATTTCGTACATTTATAAACTTCGAACCGATTTTATTTGTTTTCATTTATTTTGTTTCTCCGTCCTTTTTTTACGAGAAATACGTAACGAAGAAGCGAGAAAGTTCTGCATCGTTTTATTCTCAATATTGAGCCACCCAGCAGAGATTCAAAAATGAGGCGTTGGGTAGAGAACTCGCTTTTTACAGACTGTTATTACCTGAGAAACGATGGAAATTCTGTTAGTTAAAAAATAATAATAAAAAAAAAGGAAACACGAAGCTTTATGCGATGTGTGTCGGAACTTGTATTTCTCCCGGGCTTTTAGATGGAGATATCTCACACCGTTAGACCCGCTTATGAATGTTTAATTAATCGACTATCGTTTGGTACATGCGTGTTCACTTTACTTCATTTTTTTTTCTTTTTTAATATCTTTTTTGGATGTTCACTCTCCCTTAATTCGTTTCCCGACATTCATTGTACGGATCCGTAATGAAATAATCCTCGAAATACGTACGGCAATATCTGCTCTTTGTAGATTAGCAAAATACATTTTTCTTGGACACGAATAAATAATCACAAAGTACAAGGTTGCTCTACATTTTAGTATTGAATCATTCGACACAGCCAAAAATGTGTTGGCCATTGTCATTTTACCATTTTCTTTTTTTTTCCGTTATACGCTCGGTTGATTATCTTACTGTTAAAATAATGTGTCACAGTTGCTTAACACACTGACACTGCAGACTGAACTCTTTGATGACCTCGCAAAGTCGCCACTTGTTTGTTTGCTCCTTCAGTACCTCTCGTGAAAAATGTTGCTTCTGCACTTCCGTTGCCAGCGGCGCTGTCGCGTCCGCCAACGCTAATCGTAACCATTGGCTCGTCCATTCCAAACAAGTTTTGTTCAATGCTAATAATACCTCGGCGTGTGGCTCCAGATGCATACGTGCCACACTTCCACCTGAAAATCCATCAATTATAGAAAAAATATAAAAATTAGTTCTAATGTTTCACACATCGAGCCCCAGTCAAAATTATCTTTTGGATTTCAGCAATGAAGTCAAATTATAATTAATAAATTAATTCAACAATTCTCATTTTTCTCAATGCATTTTAATTTTCTTAGAATATTCCTTTTTTTTTTGGATGTCTGAAAACTTTTTAAAAATTCATTAAAAATAACGAATTTTGCACATGCTTTTAAAAAACGATCGAATATCGTATCTACAAAAATTATAAGGTATCGAACGAACCTATCGCGACCAGAAAACGTGGAAAAGAGGAATAAAGAAAAACATTCTGAAAAAATTCAAAAGTATTATAGAAAATCGACAAATTCTTCATTTCATATGATAAAAAAAAATCGCCTGGTTATTTGTTGAACAATTATTTTTTCAAACTTGTTAATAATTTTAGAATAATTTTATTATTGCATATCAATGATCGTAACGTCTTGAAGATGGCTGAATATTTCCAGATTTTTCGCGTATCTTTGAGTACTGAAATTTTTATGAAATACAATTATTTGCTCAAATGTGTGAATCATCGTGAACTTTGGCATATAAAAATTGAAACATTTGAGTTTCCTTGTTGAAAAATCTTACCGATGCATTGAAGAATAACACAGACGAGTTCCTGACCAATAGGCTGTATGAAAGTTCGTAAATGTGGACTTTGCATGATGGCATGATTGAGAAAGCTTCCAGCTGCTTTGGCGGTGCTTGTTTCCGGAAGACTGAGGCAGGCCATTCCTGAATTCATCGTAACCGCAAGAAAAAAAAAAAAAAAACAAATTCCATCGGGTGAAGAATGAGCTTATTTTTCGAATCAAATTGAAATAACGGGAATCGGATAAAAACTCACCACAACGTAGCATTTCCGGTATTTGATCGGGTACTTTGAGCAGCATTCTCGGATTTTTTTTACAAATTTGTGCTAAAAGCTGTAGATAAGCTTCGAGAAGATCGCAAAGATCGGAAAGATTGCCGCCGACTGAGCGACAAGCAGCAAACCCGCCCAAGGTGTGAGCGCTGAGTTCGGCGAATACGGGACCGACGATGTTTTCCGGATCTTTGCCAAAGAGCAGTACCAATTCCCGTAAAAGAATCAAAGCTGATGGATGTGGATGAGTTTTGTAGGATGTTGCGAGAATCGTTAATAAAGGACGTGCTTCGGTTTCTGGGTATCTAAGAGACGGAAGCGATTTTTGTGCGCAACTATGCATCGCTTCGAGTGTAACATCGTCTCGGGACCATTCTTGGTCTTCGATTATTTGCACGAATATTGGTAACAGCCCGTCGAGCACGGCTTTCCCGATATTCCCCGTGAGGGTCGACAGAAACATTGTTATCATTTTTAATTGACTAGCCACCGCAGTTCTGGCTGAATTAACCGGATGTTGCAAAAGTTCCCGTAGCCTACCGATGCAAGGACCTAACGTCGCGTCCAAATGACCCATTTGTTGCTCCATCGAGGAAAGAGAATTAAGCAATTTTCCTGCTGCGTACATTAAACGCAAACCTTCACCGCCACCCGATGGAATAGTCGGTAAAGTTCTTTCAATAGTTTCTAATATCGCTGGTGCAAGGGGCGTCATATGCGCACTGCATTCTCTGGCAATGTCTTTCAGTGCCATGCTCGCTGGTGTCGATGTGATCGAATTCAGTGTCAAACCGTGGCCAATCAGTTGGAGAACTCGCTCGAGCCAGGGATCGGGATGAGCGTCTATCCATTCCGCGTATGCACCAACCGTTGAACAAGCGCATGCGAGAACCTGAAAATCGACGATTTTTCATATTAAAAGAGAAACTTTAATTATAATGCTAAAACAAAGTCACTTTTTGATTGTGTTGAATTTTACATCAGTAGAGTGCAACGAATCTTTCTTTTTGTAAATATTAGCCCCGAAAAATGGGTACTTTTTTGTTTCTTGGATCTCTGCTGTAAATTTACAGACAAAGTCTGCGAATATAATTGACATAATTTGTTCAATTGCGAAATTATAGTATACCATTTTTTGCTGATTTTTTTTTAGGATATTCTCAAACCGAAACATGTGACGAACACATTGAAAAGAATAAATAAAAGAATAAAGACATTTTGATTGTTCAGATTCTGAGATAATGCGATATAAAGTAAAATTGAGTATTATGTGTTCTAGGGAATGTTATTTCTGAAACTCTAAACTTTGTATCAGGCATTTTCTCCATTACTCTAAACCTTATAATATTTCTATAAGATATAAAAACTAAAATTACTAAGATTTTCCACAAGTTAACTAAATTTTCATACATTGAAAGGAGCGTTAACGTTTCAACATGCCCGAACCGAGACAACTTAATTTTAATCAAACAATTTTCGTTGCATTCGAACAATGCAAATTTCAGTGCTCCCCTAACGGATCAGCGAGTCGACAAAATAAGTGACCCTAAATCGAGTCCCAAATGGGACTTCTTTCCCCTCGCTCGGTGCGAACCAGACGTGACGTCACGAGTCCGAACTGGGACTCGGAGTCCCAAATAGTGAATAGGGACTTTTTTAAGGAATGAAAACTCAAAAAAAAGTCCCTATTTGGGACTCGATGCCCAATTTGGGACTCTTTCGAGCGAGGCAACCGGAATAAGCGATTCGCTATGAGTATATCTATTTGTATTCCGTACGAGACCGCCTTTTCAGACGGTCACGGAATCTTACGGCTCCGGCAATATATGCCCACCCGGCGGATGATGCGTACTCGCGAAAACGCTTAACTCTGCGCCACGCTGCGGCTGGAGCGAGAAGCAAAGAAAGTCTCAAATTGAGGCTCGGAGTCCTAAATAATGACTTTTTTTTGGATATTTCACTCTTAAAAAAAGTCCCTATTTGGGACTCCGTGTCCCAGTTTCTGACTCATGGCGTCAGGTCCGGTTCACACCGAGCGAGGGGAAAAAAGTCTCATTTGAGACTCCATTTGGGGGGTCACTTTTGTCGACTTAAGCCCCGAGTCTCAAATGGGACACTTTTTGAACTTTTTTTGGGACTCGCTGATCCGTTAGGCATATAACGATATAAAAAAAAAAATAAAAATAGTAAAGATTGATAAAAATGATCTACCTCGCCTGGATAATGGCCATATGGAATATGTGAAACCATGAGATCCATGAGCGCTGGTACATAACTGTCCTCTTGGGTTCCGACACTATCGGCGAGAGCGTTAAAAGCGTGTAGAGTCGATTCAACATCGGTCCACTTTTGGGGCTCGGTTTGTAGATTACTAAGACGTTGTCCGAGAAGAACAAGAAGATCTTTACCAAGAACGTTGTAACAATGAGTGAGTGTGTCAGCAGCGTCTTGTCGATAACATCTGAGGAGTTCGCGCTCTTGATCTTGACCCGCTTCGCTCAGAGACGAGGGCAAAGTCGCTTTGCGTAAAAGTGCTTGAGCGAGCCTCGCGTAAATCGGTTGTAAAGCATTGAATGCTCTGCTCTCGAGAGGTTCGTCCAAAGTTCGAAGATCGTCTTGCAAAGCGTACCAAAAACCAAACGGTATACAACTGCGTCTCTCATCGATTGGATAACGACCTTTGTGCTCGGAACATTCGAGCAACAATTCAATTAGAGTCTCGGACGTCCATCGATGAGACACATCCGTGTCCTCGGTTAAAGCTAGTAAAAATAACCTGCTACCAGCTTCACCGAGTGCCGTTAATACTCGACAAAATACACTGCCGTTGTGCTGTCGTGCCAGGGACACCAAACCCTTCGACCAGTCCCAGAGCAATTGAGGCCTTTTGTAAAGCTCGCAGTGGGTCACTGCCATTATAAGACATTCTTGAACTACTCCCCAACCTCGGCTATCCAATTCTTCGTCATCGTCTCTGAAATTGAAGAAGAATGTGAGATTTAGGGGTTAACATTTTTTTTTTTCATTCTTTTAATCGATAAGAGTACTATTCGAAAATGTAATTCTTGAGTGACAGAGAGAAATTTGAAGTTTTCTGACTGCTGTTACCACTCAAAAAGTTACAGATTTCGTGGGCATTTCTTATTTTATGAGCTGGCGTACAAAATGGAATAAAATCTATTTGACCGATCGACTTGACCCAAGATTTTTTGTTAAATAATTACGTTCTCTTGTACGTGAACCTTAAAGATTTATTGGAAAACTTGTATTTAACAACTTTTTTTATAATTATCTTGAAATGTGTTTCGCAAAAATTGTGTCTTTTTTTCAAAGTCTCATAATTTGTTTAATTCATGATATTTGAAAAAACAATGTAGGTTTACGTAGAAGATAATTATATAAAAATTCAAAAATTCTTTGGTTTTTTTTGCTCAGACCAAAGTTAGGCGCGCTACATTGTACGCCGCTGATCAAATTCAACGACGGGACGTTTTAAACATTTTAGAATATTTCGTATAAAAAATACGAAAATTTCGTATTGTCGAAATATGTAATAAATCACCCTAAAAATTTCGATAAGTTTAGTTCCATTGGAGCAGAGCAAAAAAAACGCAAAAATTACGAATTTTGAGGGTTTCGGATCAGGTATTTCTCCTTAATACGAATCATGCTTAGGAGCTAAATAATAAACAAAAAAAACACGCGAATAAAATACTTTTTTGTCAAATTCTTTAAAATTTGTATAATTTTGAATAATAAATAATGATTTTTGCAGATGTGTTGAACTTCTGAATTTTTTTTGGTTTTTCACTTTACCTGCCAGGCGCGTAGTTGGCCGCTGCTACGAGAAAATGCGGATAAATTTGAGCTGTAATATCAAGGGATAATTGGCCAAGCTTTAGCCAAGCCAAAGTACATTCGAGACTAAGAAGATACAAAGATTCTTCGGTGCTCCCTGGGATTGATCGCTCGTACGATTTAAATACTTGTTGAAGTAACCAGGTCGTTTTGCCCCAATAAATGACCAAACTTTCCCGATATTTCGATGGTCTTATGCTCTGACGACGCTCGAACTTGAAAAACAAATTTTATTAATTTCGATTAAATAATATCAAAAATTGCATCGTTGAAATACTCCAGCAAAATTCTATTTTCAGTATAATAATATTTTTTTCTACAAAATGGGTTCATTCATTTTTTTACAGAACCAAAAATTTAATATTTGTACCATTTTAGCGATTGAAGCTTCAAAACACTTCGAATTGTTGATTTATTGATTTTGTTGCACGGCTTACCTCGCTGGGAATGGACGCGAGCACTCTCAATAAAAGATCCAAAGTTTCTGTTGAATTGTATGGCAACATTTCTATCACCTCTTCTATGAGACTATTGTTTTTTGCTGCTGCTTCGTTGCTGTAAGTATTGGCGAGAAACGATGCAAGCTGAAATTTACATAAATAGAAATAAAATAAACAAAAAGATATTGTGTAGTAATGAATAAAGAGATACAATTTTTAAATGTCTACTTCAAAATATCACTATTCTACAACAATCGACGGTACATCAATTTTTCTCTCTATTTCGCTGATCTTTAATAGCCCATTTCTTAAATATCTCTACTCATTCTAAATTATGCTGCAAAGAACAATACTACTAAAAAAATGTCTTCTCCAAAATATTAGAAATTACTAAATATGAGAATATTATTAACCCTAGACTCCCACAATCTTTTTTTCCAAACGTAAACCCTACAACAGGGTCGAAAACGAGCCCAATCTTCTCTTTAGGATATATTGTTCCTCGCATGTAATAATAAGGTTTAATTATACACGGTTATCTTCGTTTTTTAATAACAAAGAGAATAGTGTATGATAAACTCACATTTGGTAAACATTTGATGGTAAAAACTATATAAAATGAAACAATGTTTTGGAGAAATGCAAAAAAAAGCTTTTTATTAAAAAAAGTATGGGGTCATTTTTGACTCTGTTGTAGGGGTCTAGGGTTAAAATAGAGACGTGATTCTACAATAACAGACAATACGAGTGCACTCTTCATTTTTCTATGCCTGAAAAACTCCTTTCTTAAATATTTCTATTATAAAATAATTTTTTTTTACCTTAACTTACTACTCTGATATTAGAGAACTCGAGGACTGGAGTAAGTTTGTTTTCAGTTTGGATAAATATTTATAAAATGCGACTTTATCATACACCATTATCTTCGTTATCAAAAAACAAAGAGAATGGTATACAATTAAACCTTATTATCACATATGAGGAACATTTTGTGCTAAAGAGAAGGTTGGGGTATTTATTTACCCCAGTGTGGGGTTTATGTTAGAAAAAATAGGTTGCGGGGTTCTAGGGTTAAGTATAAAAAGAGATTGTAAAAATTCATAGCCTGACACTACAAAAATTTTTTGGATTGTACTAAAAAAAAAAACATGTGCTGCAACAGTGGAAACTTGAAAATTATAAAAGCTTATTATTGAAAATGATAAAAACTTGATAATTATATAATTATTCGGAAGTCATAAACTATTGTAAATTATAAAAGAAGTTTATAGTAATTACCGCTTGACACAGCTTTGATAATACTAGTTTTGGAGTATTTGGCATCTTCATACTGTTGAGTATCCTCGCTCGAAGCGCAGGATATTCGTTCTCAGGTACTTCTTGAAATTGTCTCGATATTTTAGTGTGTAAAGTAGTAGCAGCATAAAATTGTATTTCCCAAGACTGAAAGAATTAACAAAGGATATAATTACGACGAATATAATGAAAAGAGGATAATACCAATCAATTATTATTTATTTACAACTTTTCTTTATTGATTATTAATGTTTTTGCCACAATATTATTACCTTTGTTGGATCTAATAATTGCCATACAAAAGTCCAGGCTTCCGTAGAAGCCTGGAGTTGAAGGATCCATGTGTGAGCTTCGTTGGATCCTGTAGAATAAAATCTCTTCAACGCGTCTTCCACCGTACTGGAATAATCCATTCTACTTATTTTTATTTTCTTTAATTTATAAATAATTTGTAACAATTGAAATTAAAAACGTTGTTTTATTCACTTTGGACACTCAGTGAATTCGAGTTATAATCACATAAATTTTGCACTTCATCGTCCCATAATTAACAATCATATTCGGTAAACAATCATTTTTTGCATATCAACGATCACAGGCCATTATGACAAATTTTTCAAAATGTTTAATAAAATATTCGCGAGTTAATCGAACTTTTCTGAAGTCACAACAAAAAACGTTGCAAGTCTTATCTGTCGTGAACTTTCAACGATATCGACTCGAATGAGGTAATAATTCAATTTTTTCACATTTTCGTAGACCTCGATCCGAGAATTTTAAGACTAGATTTGTAAAAAAAAAAAAAAGGCTCCTGTTCACTTTCAGTCCAGCAAGTCTATACGAGACTTTTTTTGACAAGCAAATTTTTAGGTTATGTCTCGTAGAAAAGGAATCTCAAATTCAAATTTTTGTAACCTCTCTCAATAAACGTGTGTGCTCGTCGTACTAGAATGAGATTCGTGTTGTAACGCGTATGTGAAACTGAATTCTCCGTTGAAAATTCAATTTCCATTATGTACCATCATTTTATCGTATTTTCGATTTATTAAAATAATTCGTCGTCATTTTTCTCCTTTCAGATAATTGTTACTTTGAGAAGTTCATACGAAAAATAAAATTGTTGCGGCATTGTTGTCTAATTTATTTATAACAATATTATCGTCTGCTCGCGATGAGAGTTTAAAGAGACAAAAATGAAACGTGTTTATATAGGAATGGACAGTGGAGACAACGTACCAAATAATAAGGGTACTTTTTGTATTGATAAATTCTTTTTATTCATTTTTCGAAATATTTTTCAAAATCTGTTTTTTTTTTCATTTCAAGTGGCTCTGGTGGAAAGAAATACTGCGCCGCAAGGGATACCACTTTTGAATCCTCACGCAGTGGCCAAAAAATCTGCTTGTGACCTGGTGGAACTGGCTTCAGAGATACAAAAGGTTTAAGAATGCTCCGACGATTCAATAAATCTTAAAGTTAATGACGCATGAAAAATGAAAAATTTTTAACTAGCTTTCGAGTTGTAATTTCAAATTTTAGATCATCCAACTTTTTCAAATATTATAAATAACGTATGCGCTATTATTAAATTTAAAAAATATGCATTTTTTTGCAATTTTATTTCAAATTAGTAGAATTGCATAGTTATTCAGTGAACGTATGAGTATTCAAAATTAACAACGTTCGCAGACAGTGGAGAATTATGTAACTTTATTAATTTGGAACGTAATTTCGTATAAAAAAATGTGTATTTCTAAAATTTGATAACAGCAAGAACATTTTTGATGTAAAAAATAATGTAGCTCGTCTATTAGTAAAATCTGCCATATTTACAATTCAAAAATGTCTACATTTACGAAATTATTATTATTAAATAATAAAAATTTTGATAACAGGCTGACAGTTTTATCAGAGCAAATGCACAGAACAAACTGCGCATTATAGCGGAACAAATGCGTTTTCTTCAAAAGCAAGCTGAGAAAGTGCTCCTGGAAGCAAAAGAGCAAACTTTTTTGCATCACGCAGCTTGCAATTTCGTCAAACACTCTGGCCAAATTTACCATCTGTATGAGAGAGAATCTGGCCAGTGTTACTTCTCGATGTTGAGTCCAGATGTAAGTTCATTTTTAGAGCTTAATTTCGATTACGTAATTTCTATCAAAAGTCAAAAAAATCTTTTTTTGTCATTTCTCGAAAAAAATGTCAAAAAAGTTATTTTTTTTTATAGGAATGGGGAAATGGAGCTCCAAGACAAAATTACAAAGGATCGTTCAGACTGGAACATGATCAGTCTTGGACGCCGGTATCCCAAATAAATTCGAGAGACGATGAGCTCACAATGATCGATAAACTTCTAGATTCGAATTCAAGGTTCACCATAGAATTAGGACAAAGTAGTATGCATATCGATTAATTAAAATGTCTCGAATAATTATTGAATGTATAACGATGTTGAGGCTTGTATCGTTGGAATACAACGTGAAATGTTTTTTTTTTTTAAATCTAATATTACCCAATTTTTTATCAATCTTCAAAGAAAAGAGCGAAAAAAGTCTTCAAAAAAAAAGAACGAAAGTAAAAGAATAAAAAGAAATTTCGTTGCATTACAACGGCCTAAATTTTAATGTAATAACTTGTATATTGAAATAAAAATATTTTCTCATAAATCAGTGTGCGAACATCGTTTAAAGATTTGTTCAATAGTTAAAAAGAAATATATATCAAGATTATAGTATTATTATTAAGAGAATTCGGTGGATATAAAATAATTGAGCGTGATGAAACAATAACGGAATAGCAGTTTATTGTTGCACTCGATGCAGCTTTCTAATAACAATGTTTGTCAATAATTTTCTAAACAAATAAATGGCTGATAAAATTACGATCGACGATCGTATTTATAAAATAATATTTGCTTCATCCAGGAATACAAATAATGAAAGTTTGACCATGAGAGTTTATGATTTTACGGAGCGAAAGAAAAAACTACATGTTACTGTAATTTACCCGTTAATTTTAGTCCACGCTATAGTGATAATCACCGTTGATGCTGAACTAAGAGAGAAAGTGATGTTAAAATACGCGTGGTATCAACATTTATCTCGGAACACATAACAGGATATGTGCTTTTGTTTTTCTTCTAAATATCAAGCACGTACCTTAAAGAATTTCTCGCTTCGTCGCGCCTGACTGTGTGTATACATACGGTTTTAAAACCGTCAAAAAATAGAAGGCTTCGAAGCGAAGAAAGATTCTAAGAGTAAAACTACGAATGGAGGAAGAATTAGAGATGCGAATTGATTCTCGTTATTGTGACGATAGTTCTCAGTTTTCCTCAACGTGGGGGGAAACATTTAATACTCTTTCTTCGAAGGAATTACGGGAGAATTGAGCATAGAGCTTTGAAAAGCACATTTCTTCCTCGATAAACGATTAACTCTCTTGCTGTACTTATCGGATCGACTGAAAAGTATCAATTGAATTTGGTTTGAAAATTGCTAGTTTATCCTTCGAGAATTGAAACAATTGTACAAAGCATAAGGGAAACGACGAATATCGAGCGTTTTCGATCACAATTATTTGGTTCCTCTTTTCTTTTCCTTCTTCCACAGATTCATTCCTTTCGAACGAACGAAAAAAACATTGAGATAAAAAAAAGTACGGGGAGTCTTTCGAATCATTCAGGTCATTTGCTTGATGTTGTGAACTCGACGGCGGCGTCATGTGACGTTTACTCTGTGTGCTGAAAATATCGTAACATATCAATTTTTCTGGTCGATATTTTATTTAAATTATTATTATTATTATTATTATTTTTCATTATTTTTTACGTACATTGTCGTGGTATCCTCAGGGTTTCATTGTCCTTTATTATACACTCGTGGGTCTGCGTGTGAAATAGGTACTGAAGCAATAATTGTTTATCCTCTCCAAAGCATGGATCGTAGAATCCTGGCAGTTCACTCTAAAAAAAAAAAAGCATTTTTTGAATGATCCATTAAAACAGGACGATGATTTTTGCAGAATATGTCAAGGGCGAGGGACGTATACAGCGTGGAGAAAGTAGGTTTGTGGGTTTCTACATTTTTTGAAAGTTCAACATTTTGATCGTAGTAAAAAATTCAAGGTGAAATTAAAAAAAAAATACAAACTCAGTACATTTTTCACATTTGTACGAGAAATATCTGAAAAACCATTCGATCGATTTTTTGCGGTTTATTCAAATGTTTGTTTACCTCGGAAATCCTGCATGATTTTTTTTTCTTTCTAGAAATGTATGTAAAAAAACGTTTTCTGTAACATTTTATGACATTTGCAACGATTTTTTTTCAGGTCAGTGACATCAGATTATTTTTACAGATTCAAGCTATGGAAAGCATTCATAAATTTCGTTGGTTTAAAAAAGAAACTGATAAAACACAAGAACGCATAAAAAAAGTATATAGTTTTTGTAAAACGTGATTTGAGGAAAAAGAAAATTTTGGTTGCATTCGAACGATGTAAAAGAATACCGTGGATCAAGCAAAGGCTTTAAAATCATACTGACTTTTGAGGATTCGTGAAGGACTAGTTTGGAATCGATGACCAGACATTGGAGAGGTACAGTAACGTCAATGACTTCGTCCTTGTGAGGTTCGGCAGCTTCAACGCTGTTAGTTCGACCGTTAGGATAAACGAATCGTCCGTAAAGTGCTTTGGTAATGATGAGTCCTCTTTTGGCTTCTTCTTCGGCTCGAATTCTGCTGAAGGTCACCATCATCAATTCAACGGCGCCTTTAGCCTCACGCTGTTTTTCCAACATTCTCGCTCTGTTTAATTCTTTCTGTTTTTCCTTCTCGCGCTCCTGTCGTTCTTTCACAATTGGATCAACGATAAATTTCTTCACGATCGTCCACGTTATTAAGGGAGTTACAGTCGCGTAAAAGACCGGAGCTGGCAGTACTTCATCACACAAGTGGATCGGAAATATATACGTTTGAGACGCTCTTATAAGTTTTACTTTTAACGTTACACCCGCTGGCACACCGACTCGCACAGTCGCCGATAACGCGCTGTGCTTCGATACTTTCTTTTCTGCTCCGTATTCGACGTACGCGCCGGCAGTACCGAGTCTAAAAAAATAAATAAAACTTCACGAATCGATATTCACCCGATTTTTTCGTGACAAAAGCAACGGGTTTTGTCGGAAATACTTTTTTTGTCGCTAATCATTTTTTATTTCAAATTTGAAAATACGTTTTTCTATTTTTCTTTGATATTTTGTTTAAAAACTTGATTATCGACAATTGAAGCGTCAAATTTTTCGTAAAAACGCATGTTTTATTTTAAAAATGCCACAAATTTCGCATTAAAAAAAAATTTTTACCTTGAAAAAATGTGTATAAAAGCTCAATATTTTGGGCGCTGGACGTACGTAGCCCTTTGAAGCACATTTCACTTACTTAATACTGCCTCGAAGCTTCAGTTGTTTTTCCTCCATTTTATAGGTATATCCAAAGATAATATGCGAGTGTAAATAACCGAAATTAATTGAAATAGAAGAACGGGAACGAGGGGTGTCTCTCACGACTACCGTACTCATCGATGTCTGGTCACCAGCTTTGTACGTTAAATATCCAGTGGTGTGTTTGTCCAATTGCATTCCAACTCCTGAGAACATTTTTCGTTAAATTACTACGAATGTTTTTAAATGTTTTTATTTTTTAACTGCGCTATTTAAAAGCGGAGCCAAAAAGTGTAAAATTCTCGAGCAATATTGAATAGCGTTTGATTCAATTTTCATCAATATCGATTTTAATTTTTTTGGTCATTTGCTTCGATGAATTCGCGACGTATCTTTTGCTAAATTAAACGAAATATAGAAAATTAATTTGGATGAATTCTTGTCGATTTGGCGATATAGAAAATTTCATCCAACAAAAAGGTAATTGAAAGATGAATAAAATGGTATTTTTCAATCTGCGCTTACCGATTATGGTATTGAATAAAGTTTTGAAGAAAAGTCAGCAAATTATAGGAAAATTGAAGGATATTTTTTTTGTTTATTGAATTTTAAATAACGAGTTTAAAGTGTTTACTCACTTCCAGCTAATCCAGGTTGGACTTCATGGGGGCCAAATTTAAACGACAAGACAGTGTTACAGAATATTTTTTCGGTAAATACCCTGTGACCGGTTAAGGATATTTTAGGTCCGTCGCCTACTCCAACGTCGACTTCGATCCAGCTTTTCGCTGACACAGTTCTTTTTGCAGCAAAATTAACGGTTCCGTAACCCGTGCCATTTTGAGTATCTATTTGTCCATACATGATAAGAGTATCTCGCAGTGTGAGAGGTGCTTCGATGGATTGGGAGAACGACATTCCACTGATTTCAACGAACGAGAACATTGCATTGCTAAAACTGGGGAAAAAAAATAAACTTATTGTTGAATTTTTCTTTTGTGGATTAGAAAGTAAATTGTGAGAATCTAGACAAACCGATCATCGTAATTCTCGTCGTAAGCGGTGAATAATTCACTCGCGTTTATGTTAACGGTGACATTTCCTGTTGGATTAGTTCTCTGTTGAAGCCTGTATTCCTCTCTCTCCCTCGCTATCCTCTCGTACTCTTCTCGAATCTCCTGAGGAGTTTTTGTTCTTTGCACTATTTCCCATCCTTTGGTTTGCAGCCCACGAGTGCCCAGAGAATCGTAAATCGCTCTTTGGTGAGGATTGCTCAAAACTGAAATATTGTTAAAGTTTGCACGACAATATAAAATCTCAGCCTTTTCTTTACATCAGAATTACAGAAAAAAAAACAAATTTTCATGTTTTTTTAAACAGATTTTCGTATGGAATGGTGATTCGATCTTTTCAGGGGATTTTTTGTTTTCGGCGTACCCTCGTATGCCTTGCTTGTCCGATTGAATAAAACTTCTGCTTTGGTCTTGAGCGCAGGATCGACGTGCTTATCAGGATGATAGAGCCTGCTCTGTCTGCGATAAGCATTGGTGATCTCCTCCGGAGTCGCCTATGTATTAATAAATGAAAAAAAAGTAAATAAATAAACAAACGTCGTGCAATGACTACAGTTAATTTTAACAATTTTCTAACATTTAATGTTTAATCTTTTAATTCTTTTTTTTGATGGTTTTGTTGTTTAATAATGCTGATTTCAATTATGTATTAAATTGTATTAATTAATTATAGTTTTACATGTAAAATTTAATTTTCTTGGTAAAATCAGATGAGTAATAGGAGCACTGATTTTTCCAACAAATGATATTAACCCATCAACAGGTGTGCTATGTACACTGTAAACATTGGGTGTGCGATGAGAGATTTTCTCATATGTATAGCTTCAAGTGCTTAATTTGAGAAATAGAAACTTGAAAACAATTTTGCTACAGTGATTGTGGCTATTAAACATTTGTATTTAAAAAAAATCATAAATACAACGATAATTGACAATAAAAACCAAAAAAATAATTTTTAAAAGAATTCAAAAGAAAAATTCAAAAAATTTTTGTAACTCTTCTATTTTGCAGAAGAATAAATTTGGTGAAGATAGAAAAAATTTCAAATGCTTATGCCATTTGAAATTTTCAAGTAATCATCGTTTTAATATAAGCGTGAGAAAAAGTCTCATAACGCGCCTGCTGATGGGTTAAAACGAGCAAAAATTTGAGAAAATGTCTGACGATCAAAAGTTTGAGAGCTCAATCTAAATTATCTTCTTACTGGTAATTATCCTATAATATTTAATCGATTATTCAAAAATGGAGTCCCAAAATAGGTCTTTTTAGAAATAACTGATTTGAGATCACTGATCAAGTAAAAAGAAGTCATGTTTTCTGAGAAGTTGTTAGTTTCTTGAAGAATTTTAGATAATTTATTAAAGTTTATAATTCTTGCAATAAATTTGCTACAAATATAATGATAATAAACAATAAAAGGCTTGAGATTGCACATCTTTTTTTCCAACTTGAGACATTTAATTAATACATTTAGTTTTATTTACAATATTCTTTCCAATTGCAGAACTTTGTATTCAGAAAATAATTGATCAGAAGATGGGTAATAAAATGTGGTAAATGACTGGCGATATGAACCAAAACAAAAATTAGAACGGATATTGAACTAACGCTCTCGGTACAATTGTCTCCAAAGAAATATGAATTATACATTGACCATTTAAAACATAAAAGTACCGTATTAATGTACAAAATCTAATAATAAAATCATAAAGTAAAATCTTGAAAATGTAAACCTAGAAAAATTTGAACTTTTCTATGAAAAAATATTAGAGTTGTTTAGACCTGGCGTGGTCAGAAAGGGTTAAAATGATTTGTACTTTGTTCGGACTTGATTTTTCCCCGATGAAAAAGAACGGTTTATTTATTAGAAAACTTGTTAACAATGTACAAAAAGCTGTGGGGTATTCTAGACCTCTTTACGGGTTGATAAGTTTTGTAAAAAAAAATAAAAATGCTGCAAACGTGTTGAGAAAATTTGCTTACTCCAACAATACAAACTTTGGCATCACGAAACATATATTTGGTGCTAAATTGAGATGCTGATGTCGCGTTCAGTTTATTTCATGCGGAGAATGTTAAGAACTACATCGCGTGTCAGTCTTTTATCAACAAAACGCAGCAAAGCAGATTATTCAATTTTTATCAGTCACGAACGCTTCGATCTCTTTAAAGCCGGTTTCCCGAGCAAAGAAATCAAAAGCAAATCTCATTACATCAGAAATTGGTAACAAAAAAAAAAAAAAATCGGGAGATACATTTTTAATAATAGCCAAATACTGAAATCCTCGCATGCTCCTTAATTATCATCGAAGACGATTGGAAAATTGTTGAAAAAAATAATGAATCGTTTCGAAAGTATAGCGGAAAATTGCACGAGATTTACTCACGTTTCGTGGTAGATTCAGAAACGTGTAGTAATCCTCCTCGATCACATTATCCTCATCTTTCTCGTCACTCATTTTGAGATCTACGATCAACGGAGACTTCCACGATAATTTTCACTCAATAAATCCTGGTAAATGCACTTGGACACTCTTTTGAGTGTCGTCTCCGTTTTTTTTGTCTGCACCAGGTCTCCTTTCTGCTTTTTTTCTTAGAGGTTACGAAATACACCTTCGATACGACCGCCGGCCAATGCGGCAGTGACGAAGTTCGTTACAACGCCGCTAGATAGAGCTTCGAGTATAGTGCAGCTCACTGAATTTATGTTAATATTATCGATTGAGTTTTCCGGAGCATGTGACACTCCGTACGAAATTCGAAATATTTATTGAGAGTTCGTTGAGAAATTGAGACGACAGCACTTTTTCAACAAATTCGAAGTACACAGTGAACATTTTCTTCGAAAATTGACATTTCTTCACATGGGGCGAAAAATATATTGAAGGTAAATCTTTGAAAAATTTCTTCAAATAATATCATAAATAAAATAAATAAGCATTCCACTGAAAAAACTTTGTTTTTAGAAAACAATTAGTCATTTTTGTTCTAGAACAAAAAATGAATTTAAACAATTTTCTTTACTCCATATCTCGAGAAATACGTAGCCGTTTTTTAAAGTATTGATTTTTGACGATTATATTCTGACGAAATATAGCGAAGTTTAAAGAAAAGTTCAATTTTTCCACAAAAAGATCGAGTAAAATCAGTTCTAACTTAGAAAATTTAATTTAATTTATAAAATTTAATTTAGTTTATAAAATTAAAAAAAAATTTAATTTAATTTATAAAATTTTAAGAAAATTTAATTTAAAAAAAAATCATACGTATTTTTGTATACTATTTATTCGTTTAAATACTGTCAAAATTTGAACTAAACCGGTTAATCGTTCGAGTTCTAATACTTACCAGCTTCGAATCAACTGTCTTTTTCATGCTCCTGCAGATCCACGATTTTGTAAAATTCAATTACGAACAAATAACTTTTTGTATTCTTTAAAATGTCTTACAAAGTTTATAAATTTATTATTTAATAGCACGATTTAATGAGTCAAAAAAAAAATTCTCGAAAATGAACCTCTTTTTACCCCTTAAATATCATAAGCTGTGGATTTCAAAGTTATGAAGTTACCCAGTGTTTCAAAATTCCTCTCGCATATATGTTTTTCGATTTTCTAAGTTAGGCCAAACTATTGTAAAAAAAAACAAAAACATTTGTGACACGAATATGTCATTCCAATACTAACAACGATTGCTGTAAAAAGGACATCGTCGAATCGTGACTTAAAAGGTAAAACAATTAGTCATAACATATGAAAATAAAGAATCGACGAATTCGTTAGACCTATTAAGGGCTTACATGCATCTAGAGGTGCCAAAAATAGGCTCAATTTCAATAATTTTTATCATACTGAAAAAATGTATCTATTGAAATAATTTTTTGTATATTTGAAAAGACATATCATTGTAAAGGAAAGCGGAAAATTTCATTGAAAAAAATAAATTAGATGAGCTGTGGTTGCAGTTTTTGTAAAACAATTTTTTGCAAAATGCCATTTGCGGTAAGGACGATTCCGACTGTACGTTTTAACCCAAAAATAAAACAATTTTTTTTTCTTAATGTCGACCAAAAAAAAACAGTCTTTGTCAGGGGCGAATTTTTTTAAATCCATTTTTGGCAAAATGGCAGAGGTTTGAATCGTAAAATCGTGATTTTGCCAAAATGTTTTTTTCTTTTTTTACTTGTGAAACAAAAACTATGATGTTTAAAAGAAAAATCGCTCGACAGAGATCAGACAATTGTGTAAAGGTCTTCTGTACCAAATTTCAACCAAATCGGTCGTTTATTTTTCGAGATAGAATGATTAACGTTTTCAAAAACAGCATTTTGAAAAAAAATCATTTTGGTCTTTAACCATCTGTCAAATGGAGATGAATTTTTTTTTTTCACAGCCGCAATACGTTATCGATTCCCAGGAAATTTTAATAAATTACATATAAAGAGTGACACCATCGAAAAATAATGTTTTTTGAAAAATTGAGTTTTTTAATCTAGAGAGGTTAAAAAACTCGATTTTTCACGTAGAGACGTGTATGTAAGCCCTTAATTGTTTTTGACACATTCAATAAAAATCGTGTCACTATGTAAAATCATGCATGATCATTATTACGAAACGGAAAGTACATTATTTTCACTTATATGTGTAACCAGAAACAAGAGGATAAATATTTTGAAAACATTATTTGCAGGAAGATTTTTGTTGTTTGTGAGTTACGAAACCACATTCGTAATTTTCCCTGATGACGAATTCTTAATTGAGCAATAAATAAGGTTAGAGAAATACAATAAATTTCAGGATTAATACAAGGGAGACCGAGGCAAAGCGTGATGTTTAACCCTACAATCTCATAATCTATTTTTTCCAAAGTAAAGTTGGGGTAAATAATTACCCCAACGTTCTCTTTAGCATAAAATGTTCTTCGTATGCGATAATAATGTTTAATTGTATACCGTTCTCTTCGTTTTTTGACAACGAAGAGAATGGTGTATGATAAAGTTGCACTTTGTAAATATTTAATGGTGAAAACTCTATAAAACCAAAGGAATGATTTTAAAAAATTGTTTCGGGAAGGAAATTTGACATTTTCGTGGGGTAACTAATTGCCCCGTTGTGGGGTTCTAGGGTTAAGGGAATTTTTATATTTTTATATTTTATATTATATATAAATATATAAATAAATATATATATAAATAAATAATATAAATATAATAATAATAATAAATAATAATAAAAAATAATAATAAATATAAATAAATAATAAATTAAAAAAATAAATAAATATATAATATATTTTATATTATATATATATATATTTATAGATTTCAACGAACATTATTTTTTTTTTCGAAAATAAAAAGTCTATTACGTTTTTTTTTATTTTTCGATATTTTTTTTTTTTTTTGTTATGAAACCGTTATGATCAATTCAATGAGTTGATCAAACGCAAGGTTAAATTTCATAAAACAGGCGAATTTAAACCCAAAAGCAAAGATCAACCTCAATGTTTGTTTTGCAACGAGCTGTATTCAAATTCGATCGAATTTTAAAGTAGAAAAAAATAAATATAAACAAAAAGATTACCCAATTTTTGTTTACCTACTTTGCCCTAGTCTCTCGAATGGATTTTATTACGCCATTAAGGGGCCAGTCCACTTTGGAGCCACGAAAAAAAGGCTATTTTCGCGATTTTTTTTTGAGGATTTTATAAAAGATATGAATATAAAAGTTGTTGGGCTTGATAAATAAAGTCTTGAAATATATAAAAAAAAGAAATTTAATTCATTTTTATTCATTTTTAAGTACAACAACTATAGTATAACGTAACGCCTCAAAAATAGGTGGGCTAGGTAGCTCCATTACAACTCGGCAACGGGTTGTCTGAAACAAAAAAATCAAAGTCCATTAGATTCAGTATGACACCAGCTACAAAATGACCCTCGGATATAAAGTTTTATCAAAAAATAAAAAAATGGCAGATGAAAAACGAAAAAAGTAAAAAAAAACGTGTTTTTTCGCAGTTTTTCACCAAAAAAAAGAGTAAAAATGAAAATTTTAAAACCATCGAGGGTCATCTTGTTGCGAATCATGTTTACAATATGTGGTTCAAATTTCAAGAGAATCGGTTTATTAGTTTTAGAGATACGATGGAGCTAGATTTTGAAAACGTTGTTTCGAGAAAAACGCGTTTGAGCGCGTTATACGCTTAGGTAGACGAAATGAGGTCCTGACGTTCAGGTAAAAAAAAAAATACTCAGAGAGCTCGGATTTTCATAAAATTTTGACACAATATTTCTGAATGTATGTACTTTCGAAAACAGTAAAAAGAATCGATTTTTTGAAATTTTCAAAGTGGACTGGCCCCTTAACGAAAAAAACTCAATAAAACGAAAAAAATGTTTCGAAAAAATGCAAAAAAGTTTTTTAGTAAAAAAATTGGGTTTATTTACGACTCGTTGTAGGAATTTAGGGTCAAATATACGAGCAAGAGAAAGAGGGGATAAAGTTAATATTTTTGAATGGTTGGCTGCTCCAGGCAAAACATTTACGTTTGAATTTAACAAAGCATAAAGTTTTGTTTCTCAGGCATATTTTAAATGGTCTGAGGGATTTTTTTGGCAGGGCATTACTTCGTACGGGAAGGTTTAGTTGGAGTGGCCGAGTGTGTGCCCTAATTTACGAGATTTTTTATAATTTTTTTTTGTTTCTTAATGTGGGTCGAAAAGGCCCAATACGTTCGTGTCGTATTGACTTTTGAGTCTTAAGCTTGTGAGGTGGGCACACGTCACTCGGGACATACGAGACGTACCAGGGTAGTAATCGCTTTTGTGGTCTCGCTTCGTTGCGACCAGCGATCTGTAGCATTAAAAAAAAAAAAAAAAAAAAGAAAAAAGAAATTTCGATAGAATTTAACTGTTAAAAAAAAGAAATTGTTGTATTTTTTCTTTCACAAAAATGATCGTAATAAATTGACGATAATTCATTGATATAAAAAATAAAAGGATGTCGTTGATGCATCTTCGGAATGTGCAGCGATTTTTTCTCTTATATTATCAAACTTTAAGTTCCATATTCAGCCAACGAAAATCCGTTAAATAGTTTTTTTTTCCGGGTATTTATTATAAATCTACGAAATTTAATGCAAGAACAACGTTTTTGGGTAATTTAAAAAATTACGATAATTTAAAAATAAAAGTTTACATAGTTGCATTTCAACGACGAAACTTTCAATACTGTCGTAACTATACGAAAAAATGATAAAAAAGATGATAAAAAAAAATAAATAAAATTAATACTAACAATAACTTGATAATAGTGGAGTTAATGATTTAAAAGTAAAAAAAAAAATCGACACTCTTTATGAATTCGGATTAAATGTTCGTAAAAGGAAATAGGAAAAAAAACAAAAAACGAGGACGATGCATGAATGATTTTTTAACAGAGCAGGAATTAATATGCAACGTAGGGCGAGACGTAGAGATGGATATGAAAAAAGAAAAAAAAAAAAATAACGAGACGATGGTGGTTAAATATAATCGTACAAGTGCGTTATAGTATCGACGATAGAACGTTAAAAACGATCGTAATGGAAACAATTGAACAATCGTTCGTTCATTGTTATTAAACAGGGCTCATTGTGCGTGGCCAACAATGGCCGGAGTCATGTAAAGCCAACATTAGTCCTCCATAACTCGTTCTTTTATCAACATTATATCGTCAAGCTTCGCCATCGTGGCTTTAACGCAGTGTTGAAAAATATCCGGTTCGGACTCACCGATTAATTATTCTTTTTTCTCTCTCTGTCGCTTTTTCTGTCTTCTCCGTTTTTACCCCTCAAAAAAAAAAGAAAAAAAACTGACTTCTGTATAAAACCCTTGAGATTTTTCGCCAGCGTTTCAGGCAGTTCTCTCGCTACGGTCATGTTGAAAAGTTAACTCTCCGGTGAATGTATGAAAACGTGGATAACTCGGGGAATATCATAACGATGTTAGTTGTTAAATCTTGTAGAAATGTTAAGGCGAGCAACCACTTTAGGAGACCGAAAATTAGATGATTTTTTGGATTTTTTTTTATTGTGAAAAAAAAAAAACGTAAATTTCCGCAACTCTGACAATAATTTATTCATATTTTCATACATCTCTGGTAATTTTTTCAAGTTATTTCATGCATTAATTAAGGTGTAATCCGCTGTGTCCCTTGGCTTGTCCTCATCGTCGTTGTCGATTTGCGGGAATTGTGCAGCTCGCAATTCGCATCTCAAATAGTCCAACAAATTTTTATACATTCTTGAGATGTTTTTTAAGAACATGAACCTAAATTTTGAAAAAAAAATCAAGAATTGAATGTTGGAACGTGTCTGAAAAAAAATGATCGATTTTTAGCATTTTTTCCCCCGGCATTTTGCAATAATAAATATGTTTTAAACAATCTAATCTTTCCAACTTTAGGTTCATGTTTTAATAAATTATACTGTGTAAACGTGCTCCAAATTTGAAGACGATCCATCAATTAGTTTTTGAGTTATGATTCCCGCAAAATGAAAAAATGTCGTTTCGAGAAAAATACGTTTAAAGTTTGAGCGCGCTTGGGAGTCGAGCGGAGAGTCTTTATCATTTATATACATACCGTTAGAACGAATTCGAATATCGTTTTGAAATTTTCAGGGTATATTCTTAAGATATTTTGCTAACAATTTGTGAAAAAAAAATGATTTTTTGAAGCATCTAAAGTGGTTGCTCGCCTTAAAACAGATGAATGGAAAAATAGATATTTTTATTTTCGATATACCTCCGAAATTAAAAGGTGAAAATCCTACTTTTTTCTTGCTAAAATTCGTCATATTTTCCTCTATATTTGACAATTTTCTAAATCAAATCTGTCAAATACAAACAAACAAATGGTATTAGAAACAAATGCAAAATGAAAAAAAAAATGTTATTTCATTTTTTACACTGAAAATCCAATTTTGTTGAAATATTAAAATATTTTGTTGGACGTATTCAACAAAATTATTTCGTCCAGGCAACAAAATTTTGAATGTTTCAACAAAACTTCGTTAAACTGAAACGAAACTGTATTGAAACAATAAAGATTTTGTTGCCTAGACGAAATATTTTTGTTTGACGTATCCAACAAAATATTTTACTGTTTCAACAAAATTGGATTTTCAGTGTAGATATAGTCCGACATTTTTCATGACGATTGGAACTCGAAAATTGTCGAATCTTTTTTGGCTAACCGTTAGAAAAAATTTGGTTAATTTGTTGAATTGCGAGATTGTAAAATAAAAGGACGAATTTTGATTTTATTCGAAGGATGTAAAATTTGGTGTGACAAATTATAATTTGGGTGGAAAGCATAGTGAGACTCCTGCTACCAAGAAATCCAAATTACTTTCTTGCGCCATTTTTTTGAATGACATTGCATCGCGATATAAAATATAACGAAGCAAATGTAGTTTTTTATATTTACGTAAACAATGAATGATAAAAAAACAACCGGATCACGATAAAAGGGGTGAAAATGTAAAGATCTGTGGTTAACCGATTTTATGATTGTGTATCGAGTTCCATAAAATTGAATATTGTACAAATAAAAATGCAGGAACGAGTTCTCTGAGCTTCCGAACCGCTGTTTTCGATTTTGCAAGAGTGCAATTCTCGAAGACTTCTGTCGAATAATCTGCATTCGTTGCTTGACGTAATTGCGATTCGTTCGACCTACATTGAACGATCGAGGATTTTGTGGAATGCATTCTTGTTCATGACCTACATAAATGTGCCTAAAAAAATAATAAATCATTAAATTTTTTCCAAAAACGACCTTTTCGGATGAACTTGAGAGTTCTTTTCGAAAATTGACAGGATTTTTGAAAACGCTATTACGACCGGACAGAATTTGGGCAGGAATTTTGAAAGGTTCAAAAATCATGCTGCAAAGTTAGAAGTCTAAGGATTTTCGGTCGATTTCAAGCACCGAAGGCCGCCATATTGGTATTGAAAGTTCAGAACATCAAAAGCCATTTTGGTGGGAATATTATTGCGAGAAAATAACCGATTAAAAACAAGAATTTGGGCTAAGAAGTTGCACTTTTGACCTTTTTTCAAATTGTCCTCAAAAATTAACCTCATTGTTCCGTAATTTTTTTATATTCATATTGTTTTATATTAAATAAACAAAACTTAAAATAAAACTTTTGTTCAAAATAACAAAAGGAGAATTTTGGAGACCCCATTTTTTCTCTATTCGGCGCCATTTTTTCTCTCTATTTTCTTTAAAGCTCCTTCTTCAAAACCCACAGGATGGGCTTCGAAGCTCGTGTTTCCTGTTCGTTCGAATGCGCACGTAACACACACCTACACGTATGAGAATATTTCAGTTGAGAAACTCTCGTTGGGTTGGAGCGAACGCGAATCGAGCCAATATTCGGAGAGAAGCGTTATAATTCGTCCAATCGTTGAGCGAGGAGGGAGAACGATGACGACGCCCCATCATGGCGATCGTTTCCGTTCCCTACCTTCCACTTTATTCTTTTATTCGTATATAGTGCACTCGAACAAATGTAAATTTGCTGATTAACGAATTGTCGTCGATAATCTCGAAATTAGAACAACAGAAAAGTATCATAATTAGGTTGAGATTTCGAACTTGACTACGTTTTTCTTATTTTTCATTATTTTTCTTAAATTCGGTCAATCATTTTTCAATACGCATTTTTCGAAACGAACGCGTTCCAATGCAGTTTTTGATATATTTTCTAGGTGTCAAGGTGTAATGGCACAAAATTGAAGGGGGGAAAGTCACGTAGACGTACGTTTTTTTCAAGATTTTTTTAATAAAGAAATGGAATAGTTTATTGAATTAACATAAAGCATATCTCAAAATATACGATCTAAGGTATATTGACAAATTTTTTTAGACTAAAATATTTCAAAATGGCGGTGCCGCAGCTGCTGGAAGCAGATTTGCGCCGTGCAGCCTACAGGTCTCAAATCTCAACTAAAATCAAGAAATCAAATTTTTGTTGTTAAAATACATTAATACGCTTTGCATGACGGAGAGAAAAAAAAATGAAAAATTTAGGACCATTTTGAAAAAAAAAAATCACTTATTTTTGTATTTTTGTAAATGGTTCTAAATTATTTATTTACTTTTTTTCTCCGTCATGCAAAGCGTATTAATATATTTTAACAACAAAAATTTAATTTTTTTATTTTAGTTGAGATTTGAGACTTGTAGGCTGCACGGCGCAAATCTGAGGTGCCGACTTCCACCCTAACGGATCAGCGAGTCCCAAAAAAGTCCCATCAGAGTCCCAAGTAGGGACTTTTTTTAAGAGTGAAATCTCAAAAAAAGTCTCTATTTGGGACTCCGAGCCCCAATATGGGACTTTTTCTTTGCTTCTCGCTCCGGCCACAGCGTGGCGCAAAGTCAAGCGCTTTCGCGAGCACGCATCATCCGCCGGGTGGGCATATATTGCCGGAGTCAACACTCTGTGACCGTCTGAAAAGACGGTCTCGTACAGAATATCAATAGGTATACACATAGCGAATCGTTTATTCCGGTTGCGTCGTTCGCAAGTCCCAAATTGGGGCCCGGAGACCCAAATAGGGACTTTTTTTTGAGTTTTCACTCCTAAAAAAAGTGCCTATTTGGGACTCCGAGCCCCAGTATGGGACTCATGACGTCACGTTCGGTTCACACCGGGCGAGGGTAAAAAAGTCCCATTTGGGACTTCCCATTGAGGCCACTTTTGTCTATTTCAGCCCGGAGACCCAAATAGGGACTTTTTTTTTGAGTTTTCACCCCTAAAAAAAGTCCTTATTTGGGACGGCGGGCCCCACTTTGGGACTCATGACGTCACGTTCGGTTCACACCGGGCGAGGGTAAAAAAGTCCTATTTGGGACTTCCCATTGGGGCCACTTTTGTCCATTTAAGCCCGGAGACCCAAATAGGGACTTTTTTTTAGTTTTCACTCCTAAAAAAAGTGCCTATTTGGGACTCCGAGCCCCAGTATGGGACTCATGACGTCACGTTCGGTTCACACCGGGCGAGGGTAAAAAAGTCCCATTTGGGACTTCCCATTGAGGCCACTTTTGTCTATTTCAGCCCGGAGACCCAAATAGGGACTTTTTTTTGAGTTTTCACCCCTAAAAAAGTCCCTATTTGGGACTGCGAGCCCCAGTTTGGGACTCATGACGTCACGTTCGGTTCACACCGGGCGAGGGTAAAAAAGTTCCATTTGGGACTTCATTTGGGGCCACTTTTGTCCATTTAAGCCCGGAGACCCAAATATGGAATTTTTTCTGAGTTTTCATCCCTAAAAAAAGTCCCTATTTGGGACTGCGAGCCCCAGTTTGAGACTCATGACGTCACGTTCGGTTCACACCGGGTGAGGGTAAAAAAGTTCCATTTGGGACTTCATTTGGGGCCACTTTTGTCTACTTAAGCCCGAGGCCCAAATGGGACTTTTTTGAGACTTATTTTAGGGACTCGCTGATCCATTAGGGCAGCAGCTGTGGCGCCGTCATTTTGAAATATTTTAGTCTAAATAAAATTGTCGATATATCTTACATCGTATATTTTGAGATATGCTTTATGTTAATTCAATAAACTATTCCATTTCTTTACAAAAAAATCTTGAAAAAATGTACGTTTACATGACTTTCCCTCGTTAATTCAATTAGAACCCCGGATTATATCGTTCCAAAAACTATCTTATTTTTGATTTTTTTCTGCTCCTTATTTGTGAAACCACCAAAGCGTAAAAAAAGGTTTCAAAGTCGTAATCAACGACTAATATCTTATTCAAGAATCATTTTATAATGCGATCTGTTTCGGTCTGAATACGAGTGATTTGAATATTTGGGGCACTTTGAAGATTTGTAAAAAAAACTTTCCGATTTACATTAACGTTAGAGATTGAGGTTTATACAAATTTCATAGGCCAGGGAAATGTGAAAATTCTGTTAAAAAAAATATACGTACGAAATCTTTTTTAAGGCGATAGCAATGAAGAAATGTTTAAGCGCGTCATGACGCTCAGCGTTCTCCAAAATGGCGGCTACGACGCACGATCGATAGGGAGGCTTAAATCTCAACTACCTCAATAATTAAGCCGCAATAAATCGATTAATTATATTTTTAATGCTCGAAACTGGGGAATGCTTTCTTTGAACGTCATTTTTATTCCCTACATGAAGCAAAATTTGCTGGATCAGCCATTTTGGTTGCTGACGATTATCAACGATGTAGCACATCGTCCTACATAATCGACCTCTATAGTGTAACGCGATCGGAAATGTCGTTTTACAATTACAGCACGAATCGAAAATTGCGCAATCGTTTTTCTCTCATCGATTTAAAAAAAAAAAAAAAAAAAAAAAAAAAAAAAAAAAAAAAAAAAAGCAACGCGAGCACCTTTGATATTGCATAATTTTGATGACACGTACATTTGCATCGACCTCGTTACGTTTTTTAATTCGAAGCGCCGGCATTTAGCCTGGGAAAGCTGATGTTCGACCTATTTTTGGATTCGAATAAGTTTTAAGCTCATTCATCAATTTCCTCGTATACGATGACCATTTTGATGATTGATTCAAATATAGTGACATCGATAAGTGTATCGATTATAATAATAAATAATATTTTCGCGTTCGCTCTTCGTTGAATGACGCTACGGGGGAGGAGAATGAATCGCGGGGGCTGAACTGCTCCCCTGTCGAGTCTCAAAATCAACGTGTTTCTGTCCATGTGTGATTTTTATGTGCATGCGTGTTAGTGTGGCTCCGCCTCCATGAGAGTGTTTTATTGAACGCGATTTCCAGCCCAGATCCGTCACGAAATATCGTCGTCGTCGTCGCTGCTTTAATCTCGCTTCAGTTTCGTTTCTCGACGGCTGTCGTTTCACAAGCCGTCGGTGTTCGAGCTCTTCTATATGCTCACGAGTTCGCGAAACATTTTTATTCTTTCCTCTCCCCCCAGTGTCGTTCAATTCCCGCTTTTTCCTATTTTAATTCATTCGTTTTACTTTATCCTCTTTTGATGTTCGATCAAATTCGATAATCAAGTGATCTCGTTAACACTCGAGGCTGTTACAGTTACGGTTAAGCCGGACTTATACTTTTGTGATGTGATTATGAATCGTTAGTTAAGCTCTGGAATATTTGGAATCATTTCGTACAGACAGGTAAAAAGATCGTTTTGTAAAAAAAAAAAAAAAAAAAAAAAGAAATAATCGTGCGATCGTGTGATTTGAAATACTGTCATGAAAATTCATTCCGTCGAACAAAACTTATCACGTGGAACATAAAACAAATTATTAGGCAACGAAAAATATTCATACGAAATTTTAACACGCAATTGTGTTGAAATTAATCTTGAAACTAAGGAAAAATGAATTTGGGATTGGTAATTGAAAGGAGTCAATGAATATTCAGAAAATCATCAACAATAATTGATAAAATTAGACCAATTGTCAAAAAAGTCATACAAAATTATTGAAAAAAAAAAAAAAAAAAAATAGAAAAATCAATTTTCAAAAATTTATTACAAAATTTACGTTTATAAGGAACGCAAGTTTTGGCAAAGCATTTCTTCTTAGGGATTCTTGCTCCGTTTATTACCTCGTGTCTGTGTGTGTGTGTGTGTGTGTGTGTGTGTGTGTGTGTGTGTGTGTACAACAAAGTTTCAAATGTTTCCAAATAAATCTCGACGAGTTTATAAACTTGCGGTTTTAAACTCCTCGAGATTTATCAAAATTTACTTACCCAGCTTGCCAAACAAGGGGGGAGTGCAAAAGAGGAAGAAATATTAAATAAAAAACAATAAAACGAGTGCTTATTTCGTCACGACGCGGGACTCTCCGTACTGTTGAGTGCGATAAAACGAGAGGGCAAGTCTCGTAAACATCTCGTTATCTGTCAAGAGGCTCTACAAACTCTCGCAGATTATCGTAATTTGTTGTACAACTATCGATGAGTAAATAAATAAGGTAGTCATGTAAAATAATCAATAATATGGGAAATTAGTTGAAAATATCGAGAATCCAGCTGCGTGATTTAAAATAATAAAAAATTAAATATTTCTCGACGTCTTTACGTGAATCATATGCACGAAAGTGAATCGTCGGATTGGAGGATATTTTAATCGTTGAGAATTTAATGTAAAGCGACCCATAAACAAACAATCTTTTTTGAGTATTTTTTTTGTTTTTTTTTTGTTTTTTTTTACCCTTTTTGGAAAACTTCACCATTTACATAGACCGTGACCCGAGAAATAAATTGAACCCTCGTTAATCGCCACGACAGAAGTAATCCTCTATCGGTGTTACGATACAAATTTAATTGTTCTGTTTGATTAACTCCATGTGTAGACATGACGCTTATCAAAAACAAGATTTTGAAAAAAAAAAAAAAAAGATTTCTTTACGATACAAAGTCGGTAGAGATTTTTTTGGGTTGAAATTCTTTGGATGGTCATTAGTTTTTGTAGGAATGGTGATTAATTTAGATGTTATTAAGTTTAGGTCGAAGTTGGGCCCGAATTAATTCAAATAAAATTTTAACTAAAAACAAATTAACGATTAATTAACTAATTCAAATAAAATTGAATTAATTCGGGTCCAATTTCGACACACTTTTTAAATAATAATAATAATTTAATTACTAATTCAATTATTAATTATTTAAATTAATTAAAATAATTTTAATTAATTAATTAAAATAATTAAAATAATTTTAATTAATTAATTTTAATAATTAAAATAATAATAATTTAATGAATAATTTTTTTTTATCCGCGATGATTCGAGCCTTTGTTAACTGGATTCTAATCGATATTTATTTTTTATATATATATACATTTAACGTTTTTTTTATTAATATGAATTCGAATTAACTTGAATCTAAATTTTTATTGTTTTTTCCTAGAAAATTCCTATTCGGCTAGGTTTTAAAAAAAATTTTTTGAATAATTCAATCAGATTGCTCTTTTGTGCGCTATCATACGCGGATTGGAACAGTTTTTCGATATTTTTCTTTCCTGACTTTCATTGAAAATATACAGAAACCTTTTCAAAAATTCGTACCACTTTCCAAAGCATATACGAATTTATAATTCGTAACGAGGACGCGATATTTAAGGGCTTACGTACACCGAGAGAGGTAAAAAAAACTCGATTTTTCAAAAACATTATTTTTCGATGATGTCACCGTTTGTATGTAATTTCTAAAAATTTCCTGGGAATCGATGACATATTGCAGCTATGAGAAAAAAATTTCATCTCCATTCGACAGATGGTTAAACACCAAAATGCTTTTTTTCAAAATTGTGTTTTTGAAAACGGTCACCATTCAATCTCGGAAACTAAACGACCGATTTGCATGAAATTTGGTACAGAGGAGCTTTACACGTTTGTCTGGTCTCCGTCGAGCGATTTTTTTTTTAAACATCAATAGTTATTCTTTCACAAGTAAAAAAAGAAAAAATATTTTGGCAAAATCTCGACTTTACGATTCAAACCTCTGCCATTTTGCGAAAAATGCATAAAAAAAAATTCGGCCTTGACAAAGACTGTTTTTTCTTGTCGACTTTGAGAAAAAAATTTTGTTTTATTTTTGGGTTACAGCGTACACTCGGAATCGTCGTTACCGTAAATAGCATTTTGCAAAAAACTGTTTTACAAAAAGTACAACCACGGCTCATCTAATTTATTTTTTTCAATGAAATTTTTCGCTTTCATTCACAACGATATGTCGTTTTAAATATACAAAAAATTATTTCAATAGATACATTTTTTCAGTATGAAAAAAATTATTGAAATTGATCCTATTTTTGGGATCTCTAAATGTATGTGAGCCCTTAAATAAAAATCCAAGTGCAAAGTATGAATTCTCAAATAATGACACGATGATGAATCATAATGAATCACAATACCCGCACACGTATATTACGCGAATCAAATGTCAAACTCAACAAATTTTTTTCTCCACACTCTGCAAGAAAGTGTCACTTTTCATTTGAAGTGGAAAAAATGTTTTTTTTTTTTGGTAATACGATGCTATAAATTGAACTTTGACCAAAGATAACTATTCAGAAAAGACAATTCAATGTTCATTGAGTTACCCAAGAAAATTGAAAAAAACAAAGTCCTTTTTTATCTCGACGAAATCGTATTAACTCAGTGACTGAAAAATGCATTGCTGTTGAATCAATTATTGACGAAATGTGCATTGAGAAAAAAATTTTGTTGACCTAAACAAATTTCGTTTCTCTCAACCAAAATATTTAGTTCGATACGGGCAACAAAATATTTTTGACATAAGACAAAATAATTTGTGAATGCTGAAACAAGTTATTGGCCGAACCAACAAAACTTTGATGCAGCTAATCAAATTAATATTAATTCAACAAAATATCATCCAAATAAACTAATTCATTTATTCGTCCTAACGATTACCGTTTAGTCGATTTGGTAAATGAGATTCAAACAAATATTTTATTAAAGCATTTAAAAAGTATGCGTAAGCAAATAAAAGGTACCAGTTGTTCGAACAAAATCATTTGGCTCCGGTGATTTGGTCGATTCATCTACAAGAAATTTTCATGATTTAATTGAGCAAACTAAATCATTTGGCATTGAAAAAAAAAATAGTTGGATCCACCAATTTTTCGTCCAACAAAATGGATTTAGTTCGATGAACAAACTTTTTTTTCTCAGTGTCTTCAGTCGTAAATTTATTAGCCAAAAGAGGATGCTGAGACAGAAGGGATTTGTTAATAAGTGAGAAATACTTAAGATGTATAATATCAGCTATCCGTTGGTGTTCTGTTTCAAAAAGGGCCGAATCCTGTGTGAATTTTACTAAAATTCCAGGCTCAAACAGAAACGGTCCATGTTTAGTTCATAGGATTTATGTTCTACGATAAAAGTCCTTTCTAGACTCGACATTGCGTTTAGCTGTCGTAGGTTACGAGGGGTATGGGGGTGTTTTGTAGCTATTAAGGAGAGGCGAGAATAGAGGATGTATATTAGCGGGAACATGAGAGAAAATCTTCGTTGAGGTCGTAGAAAATTGAATAAACGGAAGTGAAGATGAGTCCCTGGGGAAAAAGCTTTAGCTTTTGGTCGAGGACGTGCAATCGCATCGGGATTCTTGCTCTCTTTTATTGGATTACTCTACAGGAGGAAAAGAGAGGGAGAGCGTGAGAGAAAGAGAGAGAGAGAGAGAGAGAGAGAGAGAGAGAGAGAGAGAGAGAGAGAGAGAGAGAGAGAGAGAGAGAGAGGGAAAGTGCGACGAGAATGAGAATTTCTAAGTGCTCAGCTGTTGCTGACTCGTCATACGAAAGCGTGTGCCGCCGGGAAACTTCTTCGTGGCACGTCACTCGTCGAGCTCTTCCCCCATCGCAATCTCGATCCATTTCACGTGAAAACGTGTAGAATAAAAAAAAAAACAAAAAAAAAAAGAAAAAGAAAAAGAAGGAAACTAATATAGACCGTTGATTATTTTTAACCATGACTTTTCGATGCGATCTGGGAAATGGTTTTGTTTTTGGGTTGATCGAATGCTAATTAAATAATTGCCGATGGCTGATTAATTCGATCATAATTTTGTAAACATTGGGGGTGAATTTTTAAGCGTTTGATCAATTGCGAAATATTGATTGAATGGGGGAAAATTGAAAGATTAATTCGAACCAGAATTCGGGGGACTATAAATTTCAAAAAAATATCTCCGTTTGTTAAATATTGAAGAGTATGGAACTCTTGTTCTAGGGAATTAAGAATGAAATGGAATTTATTTATGTTGCAGATCTCATTGAATTGATGTAAATCAACCGAATCCCCAGAACCATCAGAAAGGAAAATTTATAAACTTGCAAATAAACTTAACGATATTTCCTCATCACTAATCTCTGGTTCATCGAATCAGACTTTTCATTCTCTGGGCTAAAGTTCGCGATCTAACTTATTTCTCATTATTCGATGTTTAATGGATCTTTTACGAAAATGTAATGTTGTCAAAATATTGTTGAAAAGACGCTGTTTAAATTAAGTCTAATAATATCGTTAACTTACGTTTAAAAAAAAAAGTTAATTGCAGAAAAGTTTATATAGATTTTTCGATTGTGATGAGAAAAATACACGTGATTAAGTGCAATCGTGTTTTTGGTACGAACAAATAGTTTTTTTTTGGTGCATCGGCAGAATATAATTGAACGGTGATAATTGTGACGAGGAGATTTTGAAAGAAAACGTTAAATTTATTGTTCGGAGAATTAATTATTGTGGAGGGCCTCACCGTTTATTGGGAGGATCTCGTTGAACAGCGTCGCGTAAATGCAGCCGCTGCAGCGTCGCTCTTTATGAATTATTCGGCTACCGATCTTGGTAGAATGGTATCGCACGTGGTTCCTGTGTCAGGGGTGAGTAAACAATTTTTTTAATAAATTCATGATTTTTCCTTCATTTTATTGTTCATAGTTATGAAATTTTGATAAAAAATGCTTCAATAATCGGTATTAAAATATCGAAAATATATTAAATATTTATTCATGTACTTTCTCTACACGGAAAAAAATGAAATGTAGTTTTTACTGGGATTTTCATGAAACTTTACAGTTTTTCACAATAGTAGCACCTTCCGGACGCGTAAATATCAATTTTTCATGAAACTTTAAACAAAATCTACAAGCCCCTGTGGAGGAAAATACTAATACCGTAAATTACATATTGCATGCCCATCGAACAAATTTTTACAGTGTCGAACATTAAAAAGTGCAGGCTACTACATTCACACCGTTTTTGAGGGGCCAGTCCACTTTGGAGCCACGAAAAAAAGGTTATTTTCGCGATTTTTTTTTGAGGATTTTATAAAAGATATGAATATAAAAGTTATTGGGCTTGATAAATAAAGTCTTGAAATACATTAAAAAAAAAAATTTATTCATTTTTATTCATTTTTAATTACAAAAACTATAGTTTAACGCAACGCCTCAAAAATAGATGGGCTAGGTAGCTCCATCACAACTCGGCAACGACTTGGCTCAAACAAAAAAATCAAAGTCCATTAGATTCAGTATGACACCAGCTACAAAATGACCCTCGGATATAAAGTTTTATGAAAAAATAAAAAAATGGCAGATGAAAAACGAAAAAAGTTTTAAAAAAAGCGCGTTTTAGAAAAATGCAGTTTCAAGTGCGTTTCGCTCGAGACCTGCGCGCATCAGACTCTCGTTGGGCAGTCCCGTTTTCTATAATAACTTTCGATCTATGGGGAATTTGTACAATCGACTTACACAGAAATACACCTAAAACTATAGAGAATAATAATTTGTAAAAAAAAAATCGATTTTTTGAAAATTCTGGACGTATGTAAGGCCTTAAAAAGTGTTTTTTGATATTTAATTTCACAAAAACGATGTAGACGATTGATTTAAAATTTGGACGACACATCCGGTGTATGTCAAAGAATATACTGTGTAAATTTGAAGTAAATGGTTACATTTTGCCACTTGTACAGAAACTCCTTAACATTAATTTGTTTGGCTGCACCAAAGTTTTGTTGGTTCGGCCAATAACTTGTTTCAGCATTCACGAATTATTTTGTCTTATCTGAAAAATATTTTGTTGCCCGTATCGATCTAAATATATTGGTTGAGAGAAACGAAATTTCTTTCGGTCAACAACATTTTTTTCTCAGTCTGTACATTTTGTTTTAGTTTCAGTATTTATTAAATATCGACCATTAATTTTAACAGATCATTTTTTTTAATGTAGCTCTAAATTTTTTGTATGGAATTTGCACTCATCGTTTTCATAGTGAAGATTACGATCAGGAATGAAAATATTAATGTTATTTTGCAAGTTAAAAAATTTGGATCTTTGGATTTTCTAAAAATTGATAAGAAAAAAGTATTTTTTTAAACGTTTTTTCTCACGGTCTCCAATTTTGTATTTACTATTGTTCGCCACTTGAGGCTTCGTATTATAATTGAGTTGTTTCTTTAGCTTTGCATAGAAATAAACAATTAATCGTGATATGTTTAAAATCGTCACGTACAGACATAAAATGATAATAGGCAATTAGCTGTAAACACATATTGGTATACTATAAGGTGATAAACAAACATTCAACACGATCGCAAAGTTCTTTCATGAACGTTTCGCGTATGATGATTGTTAAGCGAATCTCACTGTGGTCACGTTCGCGATTTTATTAACCCTTTAATCGTCGAAGTAGAAAGAGATTAATTCTTTCTTTTTATTATGTATTTATTATTCGAATTGAAACAATATAAGAAGATCGTTGTTATTATTGTTGTTGTTATTACAAAATGAGCGAATCAGCGTTATACAAATCAATTATTTTTTCGTCTATATAACGTTTGATTTTGTAATTGAATAAAATCTCTTATTATTCATTGAAAAATCGTTCGGTAAATATTTATAAATTGTTATGTCCTCAAAGTGGATTTTTGTATATGCAGAAAATTGACTGTAATTACAAATCCGTCCAATACCCTGAAATTAATGCAAATTCAGTGAAATCGAATAAAATAGATTTGCCTTTCTTATCGGTTATCGGGTTATCGGTTTTGACAGCGTTCATTATGTATCGATCGTTATGGATTCACAGGGTCAATATCGATTACGCACGATGAATAAAAAATGCCATCGACGTTTAACGTTGCATCGGTTAAGACAGAGAGTGATAATTAAAAACTCGAAGATCGATAAGAATCGCGTTGCCCAGGGATCGGATTCGTGAAACTTGGGACGAAGTATCGTAGTTTTTTACGTCACAGTAGTATGCACAGATGGAACAATCGATACAATTATAATTATGTTTTAAATGGAAAAAAATACGTGAAGAAAAAATCATTCGTCAGAGGCAAAAAGAGGATGGAAAATGAAACATTCGCCAATTACTTGGCGAATCAAATTAATTCCCATGTATAGTTAAATACTCATAAAATTCCAGCAAGGCAAATGTAGCAAAACAAAAGTAGATACAAATTTCAATAAAATAAAAATTAAAGTCATATATTTCGGTAATAATGAAAACTTAAAAAAACGTCGATTTTACTTTACGAGCAATTTCTCCTTATTTGAATTCGTGATTTTTTTTTGAAGATTTTCTAAAAGATATGAATATAAAAGTTGTTGGGCTTGATAAACAAAGTCTTGAAATACATAAAAAAAAATTTTAATTCATTTTTATTCATTTTTAAGTACAAAAACTATAGTTTAACGTAACGCCTCAAAAATCGGTGGGCTAGGTAGCTCCATCACAACTCGGCAACGGCTTGTCTGAGGCAAAAAAATCAAAGTCCATTAGATTCAGTATGACACCAGCTACAAAATGACCCTTGAATATAAAGTTTTATCAAAAAATAAAAAAATGGCAGATGAAAAACGAAAAAAGTAAAAAAAAAACGCGTTTTTCGTAGTTTTTTACAAAAAAAAAAGAGTAAAAATCAAAATTTTAAAACCATCGAGGGTCATCTTGTTGCGAATCATGTTTACAATACGTGGTTCAAATTTCAAGAGAATCGGTTTATTAGTTTTAGAGATACGATGGAGCTAGATTTTGAAAACGTTGTTTCGAGAAAAACGCGTTTGAAATTTATACGCTCAGGTAGACGAAATGAGGTCCTGACGTTCAGGTAAAAAAAAAAAATACTTAGAGAGCTCGGATTTTCATAAAATATTGTCACAATATTTCTAAATGTATGTACTTTCGAAAACAGTAAAAAAAAATCGATTTTTTGAAATTTTCAAAGCGGACTGGCCCCAATATTGCACGATTATAAATTCAGAAATCCATCGATCCTATTTAAATTATCATTATTTTTGACAGTTATAAATATTGACAATTAAGTTATTAACATATTCAAAAATATGTTTTGCAGGATTCGTTTTTCGAAATTTAGTTTTCAAGACTCAGGTAAAGAATTAATGCAGTGTGTGAATATCGAGAAGCGTCAGAGTGATGTAAAATGATGAACAGGAGACATGACAAAAGTAACTCTTAAACGAGCGGGCGTCGAGAGGTTTAATTTAATAGCTGTCGTAGAAATTAACGAGATCTCGCAAAACTGAAGCGCGGCTGTATTAGAGGCTCGTACACTTTTGCCTGTTGCTTGCTTCTTGTGCAAATTATAGTGAATTATATATATTCTGTGTGCATAAACAGCCAGGGATAAGTCAGCAAACGTTTTCTCAGTGTCGACGGGTTGATGCACTTCTCTGGTATACATAGTATTAAAAGGAGTGCGTATATATCGTAAAGTCGTAAGCTCAGGGTGCGATATGTCTTGTCATGTTTGTAAGCAGCCAATATACCCTTTGGGTTTTCTGTCTCATGACAGCTCTTTCGTGGGCCAAAGAATCAATCATCAAATTTCCTCTTTTATTTCGTCTCCAAAGTTATTTCAATTTCTCATGCAGTTACAAAAACATTGTTTAATGCTATCGCAGTTTTTGTATCGTTATAATGCAACGAAAATTCATTTATTCGTTCATCAATTTAACAACTTTTAAATTTGTCAATTTTTTGTTTACATATTTAATCAATGTTTTTCTAAAAGAAACCTCTAAACATTGACTATATTTCGTGGACTGAATTTACTAACGAAAACTTTCGTAATGGTTGAAAAAATCTTTTTCGTTGCATTTCAACGATGCACCCAGCAATGCAATACCGTTATTCTAATTCTTAAAAAACTGTGCTATAATTATTGTATCATTTAGCACGATATTCAAGCCTCGTAGATCGG